>JARFXV010002000.1:0-257500 GCA_031761425.1 Cosmopolites sordidus
GAAAAATTGCAAATACTTTGAATGTGAGTCACTGGTCAGTTTGGAAAATTCTTAAGGACAATTTGTTGTATCCATACCATATTCAACGCGTTCAGGCACTACTACCTGTTGATTTTCCTCCACGTATTGCATTATGTCAATAGATATTGCAAAGTTTACTTCGCATCCCTCTATTCCTGACACAAATTCTTTTCACCGATGAAGCCACTTTCGCAAGAAACGCAATAAGGAATTTTCATAATAACCATGTGTGGGCAGATGAAAATCCTCATGAGGTATGCGAAGATAGTGTTCAACATCAGTTCTCGTTGAATTTTTGGATTAGAATTGTAGGTGACTATCTAATGGACCGGTATTTCTATCACAAAGACTTACTGGCGAGGTGTATCGCAACTTTTTGGAAGGAACGCTGCCTGAGTTTCTGGAAGATGTACCATTGGCAACAAGGCATGAAATGTGGTTTATGCATGATAATGCACCATTACAATTCAGTTTGGTTGCTCGTGATTTTTTAACAGCAACATACGGATATCGCGAGATTGGTCGAAGTGGGACACACGCATGGCCTGCTCGATCCCCGGACTTAAACCCCCTGGATTATTTCTTCTGGGGATATCTGAAGTCATTAGTTTACGCTACTCCATTGAAGATTTTGGATGATTTGCGAAATCGGATAATGGTGGGTGTAACTCAATTAGAAACGACCCTGGTGTGTTTGAAAGAGTTCGGCAGTCAATGACGAGAAGATTGAATGCTTGTATCAAGGCTGGAGGAAGTCATTTCGAACATTTATTTTAGATTGAGCAACTTTACATGTACTTTTTGATAATAAAATGTTGTTAATGTCGTAAATTTTGTTCACCCTGTATCTTCGAAACAAAGGGGTTTTTCAAAAATCATCATACAACAAAATATTCTTAGGAATAATCCTTTTAATTTTTGCTGCATGTTTACCTAACACCCTGTATATATATATATATATATATATATATAGGGTGCGTTTGTTGCCTGATGCATGTGTAGGGCTTTATATCCCGAAGTTTTTGTATTGATTGCGATGTGAGTGTCCAGGTTTCACTTCCGTATGTCATAACGGACAGGACACACGATCAAGAACTTTTCTTTTCAAGCAAAGTGGTAGTTTGTTCTTAAACACTATGTTCAGCCTGCCAAATGCCTGCCAGCTACATGTAACGCATCGTTCCACCTCCGGTATCCCCTTCCACAGAAATTATCTGCCCAAGATAGTTCCCAGCTGAATAGTAATCCAACCGTTTGCAGCTCTTGTATGTATCTTTGCAGCTCCTCTGGGTCTTATGAAAGATGAACGATATCATCTGCGAATCTAAGATGTTTTAAGTATGTACTATTGATCTTTACTTCATCCTGTTCCTAATCCAGATTGGGAACACTTCTTCCGGGCAGGCTGAGAAAAGAAGACGTCATATTGCGTGACCCTACCGTACGCCCCGCTCTTCATTTATTCCAACCTCAAGATCATCAAGGTGGACTGTCGCTGTAGGCTTCATAATACATACATCGATACTAGTAGGTTTACATAAGCTGTCTCTACTCATTAGTTAAACAATACATCCATTATGGCCTATTATATTTGTATAATAGTCTAAGAATAATGGAATCGAATAACAATGGACTGTTGCAGTACCAACCAGAGTTGCAACCAGTCGTAAACGTAGACATAAGCCTTATTTCAGAGACTCACTTCACATATAAGTCCTGTATTAGATTCAAGGAATACAAGGTATACTATACTATTTATCCCCAAAATGTAGCTAAAGAAGGCAATGCATTAATAATCAAAGAAACGATCGTGCATCATCAAAAGATGGGATGCCAAACTGAGGAATTTCAGGCTATCTCACTAATGATCATCACCAAAACATATGATGTTAGAATCACTTCTGTATAGTGTCCTCCAAGACATGTCATTAATGAAGAACAATATCTAAACTTTTTCAATAGTCAAGGACACAGATTCATCATTAGAGGCGACTTCAATTCAAAGCAAACTTATTGGGGATCTACGCTTACAACAACCAAAGGCAAAAGATTCAAGAAATCAATGAGTAAACTAAAATGCAACTCGAATTCAACTGGCAAACCAACATATTGGCCCGCAGATAAAAATAAAGTACCAGACTTGATAGACTTCTTTCTTGTAAGGAATATTTCAACAAATTATATCCAAATTGAAGCATGGGAACTCAGATCACTCTCCCATTCTCCTCACCCTTAGCGATACCATAATCGAAAAAGAAAATGCTCCTAGATTAACAAACAGACTGGGAAAGCTTCGGACTGGACTTAGAAAATGTTATTGATCTATCAGTTCCACTAAGAACAGTAGAACAATCGGATAGGGAAGTGGATTTGTTAGTAACCAGCATACAACGGGCAGCTTGGAATAATACCCCTTTCATTATCAAGCAAACAAAGGGAAATAACTACCCCAAATAAATAAGGGATCTGATCTCCGAATAAAGAGATTATGAGGAAGTGGCATCAGTCCAGAGCTCCAGCAGATAAAACCAAACTCAATAATGCCACTCAGCAGCTAAAAAGAGAAACAGAAAAAAATTAAAACGAATCTATTAGTAAGTATTTGAGCGAATTGTCAAATGATAAAAACTGTAACTATCTGGTGATCTATCTATCTATCTATCTGGAAAGCCACTAAGATAATAAAAAGGTCTATATTGCAAAACGTTCCAATCAGGAATGCAGACGGTAGTTAAGCTAAAAACATACAAAAAAAATATACAAAAGGCGAACAGGTATGCAGAACATCTTAAAAGTACCTTCCAATCAAACGCAGGAGAGGACTTACCAAACTGGAAAACTCTCCCTTCTACAAGAAATAAACATCAAACCAACCTGTCCAAAGAAAATAGCAAATGAAATAAAAACAAACATTGACCCATAGAGAACTCCTGGGTTTGATTCAATAACTGGAGAAATATTAAAACAACTTTCAAAGAAAGCCATAATAAAACTTACACACCTCTTTAATGCGTCATTCAAATAAAGGTATGTTCCTAGGGTTGGAAAGTGGCAGAAGTCATTATGATCCTTAAGCCAGGAAAACCTCCTCACGGGTGTCATCATATAGGCCAATCTCTCTACTACCTTTGTTCTCAAAATTATTTGAAAAAATATTCTTGAAAACGCTGAAACCCTTTATTGAAGAAAGGCACGTAATACCAAACCATCAGTTTGATTTTAGAGAGAGCCATTCAACCATACAATAAATATATATATATATATATATATATATATATATATATATATATATATATATATATATATATATATATATATATATATATATATATATTGGATGCTGAACTTTCTTCTTATCAGATAGATCTTCTTATGTAACTATGTGCTATTTCTATGTAAAAATGTACTTTTCAATGTCAGCCTGAAGTGGTTTTAAGAAATAAATGTTTTTTTATTTTTTTTTTAATAAAATTAAACATTTTAGAAGCTACTGAAATTTATAAATATAATAAAGATTCGTCTAGACAGCCATTAAACGATCAGACGAATCTCCGAAATTCCCCACTATTTAAAATATTGTCAAAAATTAACCCCATTAAAAGTATAAAATTAGGTACATAGATAAACAGCTGTAAAACCTTAGTTTTAAAGTAGTGTTTGAGAATGTAAAGTCGTTTTACGAAACTATAGTCACACAAATTTTGTTTAAAATTAAAGGTGATAGATAACAAAATAAAAAATTGTTTTATTCCTTTTGGTTACTATTAACTTTTGAACTAAGGTAAGTTGGGTTAAATCGTAATATTTTTAGTCAACAAATTTATAGTTTTGCTGTGTACCATTAATTAGCGGACACCCTAAATATATGTACATATACATACATAGAAGTCTCTGGGTCATACTATGAAAAGTGGACATTTTTACATTCCATAGCTGATTTTATAACAATTTATATGGTGATACTTTATCTTACATAAAATTTTTACATCGAAATTTCCTCTCTAAATCTCGGTAACAATTTGTACGACATTGTAGTTATTTATAGCATCAATCTCATGGCACCTTCTTTTCAAAAGTCTGCAAATCGATGTGTTTTTCTTGCTAATAAAAAGCAAAATATAACCAGAGTATTTTGTATGTATTGACATGTAAGCAGTAAAGTTTACTTATTTTAAAAAATAATTTGCTCTAATTGCACTTAAAGTATTAACTGTAAATAAGGTCTCAAAAGCAGTTAGTTTAAACATTGGTATCGTACAGTACTGAAGAGTCATTCAATTTTTTGAACTGTTGAATACTCACACCAGTTAGACAAGGCATAAAAAAATTATTGTGCCCATTTTAATGTTTTGGCACGCTTATTGGACAACCCTTTATATAAATTGAGTATCTCCTTGAGTAAAAGTCAGGAAACAGTTATAACGTAATTGAAACCTCTTAAAAGCAATTTTTAAAGATTTTTTTTGCAGTTGTTTCGGTTTATTACATATTGATAAATCTGTTATTGCTTCTGATGACTAAATCTGAAATAATGCAGACATCCACAAATACCAACTACAAGACTTGTATCACCACCGCCCGCATTCCGTCCGCGCATGCGAGTTGGATTATTCGTCCTGAGCGCGCTTAGGCAGGTTCGTACAAGCTATGCGCTTTGATAATAAAAAAAAAAGATACGATACAAAGAGTTTCATTGTTAATTACGTTTTTACGAAAACAAGTACTACTATTTTTTCTCTCACCCAGTGTTAAATAATACGATTACTTCTCTCACTTAGTGTTAAATAAATTAATATCATTGCGGTAATACAATAAATTAATAATATTAAATAAAATAACAAATTTGTGACGAAACGAAATGCACCGCCTACATCTGGTGAAAAAGGAAAGAAAAATGCCAGATTGTACAATGAGAAATTTAAAATATGAATTAATTGCCTTGGATGACAAGCCTTGGATGACAAATGAATTTGTTGCCTTGGTAACAAACAATGTGTTGTTTGTTACCAAGCTTTGTCCGCGGAAATCATGAAGCTTTCAGGATTAGTCCGACATCCGGAAACAAAATACCCGTTTTTACCAAACAAACCATTAGAATTTTTCGAGCGTACATTACTGGTGTTGAAAAATTAACAAATTGCTATCAAGAAATCAAGCCATAATGAGACCGCAGCACCGCTACCATTGACATGGCCAATGTAGTTATAAGTCCGGGACAGGCAAAAAAGTTGAAAAGTATACCAGTTTCAAATGACATAATATCGAGACGTATTAATGAAATAGCCAATTATGTTCACGATCAAATAACTGTAAAGGTTAAATCAAGTTAATTATTTCTTATTCAGCACGACGAGTTAATAGACGTGTCGAACTTGGAACAGTTTTATGGTTTGTCCGATACGAATGCGAGACGTCAATTAAAGAAAATATGCTATTTTCTAAATCAATCCCTGGTCGTGCAACTGGCGAAGGAGCTTTAAAGTTTTTATTGATGCAACACAAAACGAAAACTTGAATAAATGCATTGCGGTATGCACTGATGGCGCGAAAGCGAAAGCGGAGACGAACAGTGGTGTGATAGCAACCGTACAAATTGCCGTAAACAGTGTTAATTTTTCTAAATGTCAAAAGATTGCTTTACATATTGTGCAAATAAATGGATGCCAAATAAGACTTTCTGCTTTTCCATAGTAAAGTTCGGTGGTTGTCGCGAAGAAAAGTTCTAATGAGGCATTTTGAATTGCGACATGAATTAAAAATCTTTTTACAAATAAACATAGCTCATTTTCAGAATTTTTTACAAAATAGGAAAACTTTATTACTGTTGGCTTATTTGAGTGATATTTTTTCAGATTTGAATGAGTTGAATACGAGTTTACAAGGCCGTAAAAAAACATTTTACTGATGACAATGCAAAGTCAATGCAAAAACAAAGTCGTCAATACCTTCACCTAGAAGTTGGTATTCGCCTTGAAAAACACAATCTTGATGCATTTACTTAAACTTTTATATTACCGAAAATATGGATTTAGAAAATTCTGTTATTGATCGCGTGTAGGAGAGCATGAAAACGCATTTACGTGAATTGAAAATTCAGTTACTGAAATATTTTCCAGATAGCAACAATGATTTGTCGAAAAGGCAGGTTCTCAATGCGTTTGATGAAAATATTGTTGCAGCTGCTGAATTACCTATTGAGATTAACTTATTGAAATATCGTCCGACAAAACTCTACAACAAGAATTTTTAACTCAAAATTTAGATATGTTTTGGCTTGCTTTGACCCCCTTCGATACTTCTTAATTATGCGAAAAAAGTTTCTCGTCTATGGTGGCTTTAAAAACTAAATATAGAAATCGTCTATTATCACTGGAAAATAATTTGCTTATGTGTGTTTTCAATGATAATCCACGTATAGAAAAACTTAAGTGAAAAACAAAATCAACCCTCCCATTAAATTATTATTTCAAACAACTTTGGCTATTAGTTTAATTAAGCTTATTTTATTATGTTGTTATTACCGCGTAATATTTAATTTTCTAACACTTGTTAAATTCAAAATACTTTAATAAACGGATGTTTCGTATACGGGTCTTATTTTTTGAACACAGTGCGACTCCCATATTCCTGAACGCGACCCCCGAGGTTGAGAAACGATGGTCTAATGCAATAAATATCATTATGATTATTAGCGACTTTAAAATCATGGCCATATTAAATACAGGATGGCGGAAACAGAGAGTATGTCTTCGAGGTGGCTAGTAGTTGGGAAGAGGGAATTTGGTGATCACCGCAAACTGCCTGTGACCAGTCGAAGATTTAAATTTTAATAGCTATGGTGTAGTGGAATGTACTGCATCGCGGTTTTACCGTGGATAAATTTATTACAGTTTGTTTCGTTCATAACTGTTTAACAGCTTTTCCGTAGGCAGTTCAAGGGTGGTTGTAATGGATGATCACTGATCCTAACATAATAACCCGACTGATTGTATAATTTTGTACAAGTGGATCACTTATAAAAAGGAAGTCAGCTGGATGTTCCCAGTACGGCTAAAACTTCAGAAAAATTTAATTCTAATAAGAGAGTGAAAAGGTGGGTTCTACAGACTTCGCCCCCTTCAATAGGCGAGGTGCTTCTATTCTGGGCCTGTCCCATTACTTGCTACAGTACATCCTACACGGAGAGTTGAAGTTCCATTTGTAGAAATCATGATTAACCAAAGTTGCTTCAAGGCGATTTTGTCCAACATAGAAAATTTTGTGAAAGAATGCACTTGTTTTTAGTGATTCAGTTTTGATGATAAGCGATGAGACGCATTTCTAGTTGGATGATTATGCCAATAAATTTAATGGTCGATTTTACGTAGCACAGAACCCATGAGAATTACATCAGAAATTCGTACATAGTGCTAAAGCTACAGTTTGGTACGACGGTTCGAAAATATGGATCTTACTTTATATGCGGAAAAGGTACGAGTGACTTGAAAGAGCCACATCGATATGTTACGTAATGTTTTCCGCTTACAACTTCATCAAGAAGGACGTCATTCAATCGATTTAATCTACGGTAATTAAATATTGCATGTATATTTATTAAACTTCATTTATTATAGATTTTCTCTATAAAAAATATATATTTGTGTTGAAGATATAATTATATTTATAAAAATATTGTATTCTCCTTGCGCTATCCTGACATTTTATTTTACACTTTTATATTTTTGTGCTTATTTCAATTAAACACTGCTAGATGTGAATATAACTTCCGATTATATTCAAATCCTGATCATTTTGTTAATATAATTTGAAAGTGGAAAACCAAGATTGAAAATGTAACGATAAGATTTTCTGTCCCGGTAAAATATATGTCATTTATTGTGAAGGTTCAATTATTACCAGGACGCCATTGCTTCTTCCAATAAACTTGTAATTCAAATTAAACTAGAGTTCTCAAATATAATTTGTGTTCAATTATTACCAGAACACTATTGTCCATTCTAATAAACCTCTAATTCGAATTAGGCTAGACTCTCCGAATTAAATTTCATTCTAAAGAGTAAAATGTAAATTATTGATGGGTTTTATTCGCTCTAATAATCATTTAAGATATATCAGTGTTTTTAGTTATTGTGTTATTAGTTTTTCACTCTCACAGTATTGTTGCTGATGTAAATAATATCAACGTTTAAATAAAGCGATAATAGATTTACTAAAGGGGATTAGTATTAGATTTACCCATAAGTAATGTCGTTTTTGTAAATCTTAAAAACCCTGCCATCTTTTGACAATAATTTAACTTAATTTAACATAACCTATATTCTAGTTAGATATATTGATATATAGTGTGTATTTTGTTAAATATTGAAAACAAAAACTTAGATGAACCTTAAAAGAATGCAAGAGTAAAGCTTGGATAAATTCCATATTAGACACTCGATCTTTTATGAATTTCGAAAGCATAACAAGTGCCATAAAAGTTATTAATGCTGTTTATCTTGGTGCCTTGGATAGCAGAACAAGTCAGCGTTGGTTTTATTTTAAATCCCTTCTGTTATGATTAAATCCCTTATTTTATACCTTCTTAAAATTTAAGAAGGTATAAAATCCGGAAGACTTGTTGGAGTAATAATGATTTTTTCTTGGTTGAAATTGGAGCTGATCCCAAACTTTATGGTCCACGATAAAACGCTGTAAAGAAGTGTAAAGAGAAGAAATGTGAGCGCCATATCAACTTTCAGTTGAAAATAACCTCTGCAGTGCATTTTTGGTTCAGGTTGCAAAGAAGAAGTGCAAATAGAAGAAATGTAAGCGCCTGTAGAGCACTTTTTTTAGAAGGTAGAGACTCTTTTCTTTGACAGGTTGGTACGGAAGACGAAAGGTGGATTTTATGAAATCCACAAAACAAATGTAATGGTTAACACCCGGACAACCAGGTTTGCCTTGGAATACTCTAACAAAGTATTACTGTCAATATGGTTGGATTTTACAGGAATAATTCACTATGAGGATTTGAATCATAATTAAATCATAAGTGCTAAATAATAATGTGTTCAAATTGATAGACTAAAATAAAAAATGCAGAACCTCACTGTGCCAGAATTATCTAAAACAATCAAAGCGTTAGGCTGGGAAAGTACAGGGTGGCGCAGAGAAAAGGCATGTGTTTCGCCTAACAATAACATTGTTTATTTTCAAGTATGGTGGAAAATAATGTTAGTCAAGTGTCGCCGTTCTTCGCGGTCACCCATCTGTAATCTCTCTTGAAAGTTGTGCATCGTTTTCAGAATCATTTCTCCTGGTATTCTTGCGATTTCCTGACGAATAGCAACTTGACTGAGATTTCAAGTTGTCATGCAGAATGCATTGTAGCGATCGACGAGACATACGCACAGCTGAAGCTTGGCGTATAGTGAAACGTTGAAGACTAGCTAGAATCGTCTTTCTCACGGTTTCAACATTGTCTGGTGTCCAAGCGATACGTTGAAGGCCAGGCGATTTCCTCTTCATAACAAATCTGGTAGTTCGAAATGCTTCAACCGATCGGAGTATCATGTTTCGATCTGGAATTGACCTTCGGCATTGAAAGTCCAACTATGGACGGAAAATAAGTTACACGGCAACTACAGAACCACTGTTTTTAAAAAATTACTCGAATTACGGGGCCATGCCTAAAACTGCATTACCTGAGTTGTCCGTTGGCGGGGTGGAGAAAAACATGCGTTCCTCTGCCTTATCCTGTTTTCCTCACAACCATTTCAGATGTATGGAATAGCTTATTCCTAAAAAATAAAATCCTACTATGACAACCTATCAAACTGCACTCAAAAATATTTTAATTCAAAATCACTCTTATCACACTTATTAAATAGGAGTTAAAAATTTCTCAGAGAGACGGGCGAAAATTGTCGGTATACGATCAGTTAATCGTATAGTCTAATATAAAGCCGATATTATAATTTTTCAACAATGAACTGATGGTAAGCATGGAAATAATATATAACGGTGCAAAATAAATTAAATCTATTAAAGGAAATGCTCTTATTATAAGAATGAGATATATAATTTATATTCTAGTGTGCTTGTATGTTGGTTTACAGAGTAGAGAAAAAACTGTAAGTTAGTTGCCATAATGAACTTCTAATTACATCCAGACGTTCTTGAATAAAACTTGAATACCTTGTTAGCCCTTAACTTTCCTTCTCGATAAAAAATGTATTCTGTACACATGGGGCGACGTGAATTTATGTATGTGCCAGTTTCGGAACAGCTAAATAATTGCGCTGAACCGCAAAAAACAGCACCAACGTATGACGGCTGATGATGTAGCGGAAAATTAGCCAGACGACGAGTTCCGTTCGTGACGGTTCGTGGTTTTTGCACCCGCCACCGGACCAAGGAATGAACTTCGGACCGCCGGCTGCAGGGTTTTTCTTTTTCTAGATACCATGGAGAAACTAGGAATACCGGACATGGATTAAATTAGATTTTGCTCAGCGTAGACAATGTATATTTATTATGATAGTATATGATAGTATATAATACAGATTGAGGTATTCTATCAAAAGGAATTTTAAGAAGTTTAATAAGGATTGAAATAACTGGATTGGTTGAAATTAAGTAAGCACTTCTGCTTCAATTATAAATAATTGAACCAGAATTATAACTAATTGAACCTCAAAATGGCCTATATCTCCTATTAGACAACAATGCATTTATTATAGTTTTTAATAAATTTGAAACAAACCTATCGGCACACCAAATTTCATTATCCTACTAAGAGAAGGCCGTTATCAATTTAGTAGAGAGTTCCTTGTGGATCAATCGATATTTTAAAAAAGATAATTATAATGAGTTTTCCAATAAGGGTATCAGAACTTTGAAACATAATAGCGGTAACTCTGTTTGAAATGGCAAATATCACTCAAGATACACGATTCGACAGAACGTACAAATTGGGGGTTGGAATGCGACTCCCACTTTGGGGAAAAATAATATTTTTCGTCGAATCGCATTTCTGGTTTAATTGGTTTGTGAAAAAAGATAACTACAGGATTTGGGCCAATGAAAATCTTCAAGTGATTCAGAAGTTACTTCTTCATCCTTAGAAAGTAACTGTTGTGGTTTTTGGCTTGAAGGAGTGATTGGACTTCATTTTTTTGAAGACAATGATGGAAATCGCGTTATTGATATATGGAAACATGCTAACAGAACAACTTTAGCCTGAACTAATATATGCTTATATAAATAATATTTTCTTTGTGATTGCTCACATATCTCGTCTGATAATTGATTGTAACGGGTGCAAAATAGCCTTAACTTTGGAATAGGTTTTATTTTATTTTTAATCATTAGAGAGAGCTACATTTCATCTACCAGGTAACATTTTAATATTTTAAATATCTAACATCATCTTCGTGGCGTCAGATCATGACGCTTTCCCTTTTCCGTTTCCGTGTGACGTTTCTTTTACTTCGTTAAAGTGTTACTAAGCCCAGTCTTGTTGTATTTTGCTGTACGTTAGAAGGAGACAGGTACCGATTTTATTTTTCCAACTAACTGAATGGTAATTAATTCCATTTTTCCTGCGATCTCTCTTGAGTCTACTGCTCAACAATATATAGTCGCAGTTTCCGCAAATTACTGGGGTTTTGTTTTACTCGTGATGGAACTGAATGGTCACTTTTCCTGTTGAGCTCTGTAGTGAAGGGCCTCCGTGGTGTAATAAGTTAGTTTATCGTATTTTTACGGATTTGCACCTCGAGGTCCCATCCATAGGACCAACTGCCTTTAGTTTTATGTTGATTTGATTAGCAGTCTTATGGGCACTCCTTCTGGGAGGATATGAAATACCCAACTTGAAGGAAGGTCACTGTCACCTTATCAAAGTGCCGACTATACCGTAGCACAGTTAAAACCATTTTACAGGTATTTCTATGGTTTCTTTTATTTTCCTTTTTTATCCTGTTGTTTTATAACTCAGTGTTAAAAATATATGCGTTCTTCTTTTCTTGCTGGTTACTTAAAATTTAAGGCTAGGATATCACGTGCGTGGTTCTCGACCAATTTCCGCCGTATTCTTTTGGCTACGAGGGCAAGCCACAAAATTGTTTTCTTTTTGAAGTGAAAACTTCTTTAGGCGCGCTTTTGCTGAGGAGTAAACGTAAGTGAACCGTCACGCTGAAATCGGTGTCGCTGAATCGGGTTTACTCGACTCCACTCGACATCAAGCGCGCTCGGGTAGGTGATGCACTGAATCGTGTATACTCGGCTCCAGACGTCATCAGCTACGTTTTGCATGTAATAAGTGTAGTATTTTAATATAACACGCGTGTTTGATTGTATATGATCTGTGTAATATTTAAAGTGCTTACAATTTGTGCTGCATTTCACTAATAGCGAAAAATTTATTTTGCATCAAGGTTACTTCTCGCATTTCATCAACAATATGGAAGAACTTAGACATCAATTAAAATAAGTTAATAATGATATTAATAAATTTATATATTTATATAAACTTGAATCTAAAGTATTTATAACATATTTTAGCTTCCATAAGCATATAATTTCATTCTAAGAATATCAAAGCAATGAAGAAGTCCAATCAGAGGAAAATTCAACAATATAATTAGTTCACAAATATAATATTCAACACAAATATAATGTTCAATAATATTAATAACAATATTAATACAACCTTGTTGTTGATTCACCGAACTAATGCATTATATAACATATATATAAAATATATATAGGTATATAGATATATAGATATATATATATAGGTAGGTATAGGTATATAGATATATATATAGGTAGGACTGTTAATGAAACAACGTGTAATTTAGCTGCAACTTTAATAACAATTTTATACAGTTTGATGTAATTGATGAAGAAAATTAAGATAAATGATCTCTCTAAATATATACATATACATATATATATATATATATATATATATATATATATATATATATATATATATATATATATATATATATATATGTATATATATATATATATATATATATATATATATATATATATATATATATATATATATATATATATATATATTAAAATTGGAAAATTAGAAGTTTTCTCTACTATCGTGTGGTCATAAGTACATACCCATTTTATTTTAATATCTTGTTTTTTTTTATTTAGGGTTCTTAGACGAGATCAAATTTAAGGTTCTTGGATGGAGTCATATTTTGGGTCCTTGGACGGACCTAAATTTAGGGTCCTAGGACGAAACCGATTTAGGTGGGCCGTATCCCCCCACCTCCCTACCATTCTTGTGAGAGCCTGACTGCCTTTTTCTTTTTTTTTCTGTACCTTGTTATTATATATATATTACCTGTTATTACGTTATCCTTACCTTTATCTTAGAGAATAAAAAGGCCGATCATTTACTTTTATATAATTTTTGGGTGTCCTTTGTTATTACTAATCTTGATTCTTGTTGCTGAGCCGTCGTATATATTTTAAGGAAATTTAATCTAAGATACTTTCTTTATTATCCTTATAGGTACTGTAGCTTATGCTTTTTTGGAAATAGCATGAATAAGCATGAGATATATTTTTTCATTGTTGTTTGATTTTTTTTTCAAATATTTGTTTTGACTTACTTGCGATACATTATTGCAAATTAAGATCTTTTTACGAATAACTTACTGTAACACAGAACTTCCCTCTAACTATACTTTCCTAAAACTATCAACTTTTTCTTTCTTAAACACAACCACTTTTTAATCAGCTCAACCTACCTGTTTTATTAAAAAAAGGAAAGTTTTTCCATGCTCCACGTAATAAATGTCCGTTTCTTTAGCTGACCTTCAAACGCCAGCAAGCGTCTCCCGAGACCGGATCTGACATTAAGCCGTCATTAGTCGGTTCGGTCAAACTGAACGTTTGGAAAGCAGCTTAAGAAATTATTGCTATACTGTGCAGTTCACGCCATACTGTGGTGAACGTTCGCAACACTCTGCTCAGAAAAGGAACTGCGCGAAAACTTCCGTGACCCGCCTAGGCCCTACTATGTATCTGGTACGCATGACAAGTTGCAAGTGGGGGCTAGTGGAGAATATTAAAAATATGTTATGGACATTCCACCACAGGAGCGTGAGATGCATAGTATTGCAGACTTCATCCGAAAAAGATTATATATACGTTCATTCCACTTGGTCATTTCTCTAACTGTTTTCTGAACGTGCAGCTCGATCCCGACTGATAACGGCTTAAGGCTAAAAACAGATCTCAGGAGACGCTTGCCGACATTTGGGGGGTACCTGAAGAAATGATCAATTATTACGTGCAGCACGGAATAAATTTTCCTTGTTGTTTGAATATTTTTGATATTCTCCACAGGTCTACTTGAAACAATTAATTAACATTAACATTAACATGAACATTTAATGTTCATGTATAACTGACATTCTTAACCCTTTTTCCTTTTACGTGATATCTATTGACACTTTCAACTACTTCTTTAAATGTTGCCTCAATACAGTCTCAATCACATCTGCTTCTTATTCTCTGGGTAGATTCTCGACTCCTGCTTTTTTAGTTTGATAATCTCATGTAGCTTGATAATTTCTTAAATTTTCTGCACTTTATTTATATATGCCAATTTTGTTGCCGTATTTGTTTAAATAAAACAATCGTGCATAGTTTTCACTACTTTACGATATTGTTTCTTAAATGTTAAGACAAAAAATTGCAACTAAAATATATATGGACTATACTTAAAAAAACTGATTAAAAATCATATATATATATATATATATATATATATATATATATATATATATATATATATATATATATATATAAATATACACATTGCAAATGTTAAAAACCTTTACATCAAATATGTACTAGGCCAACAATATTAAGTTTATTAGCTCCATTGAGAAAATATCTGTCAAACAGCTGTCCAGTCTTCCGCCCTAGTATCATATAGCATGCTCTTTGGTATTTTGCCATTATTGCCTTCAGATATTTGTATTAGCGTAGGCAATTCCGAGAAAAAAATGTAGAGCCATTATATATCAAGCAAATGAGATCATTTTTATACGAATTAATTTGAGCTACAATGCATTTGTTGCTAATCGTAATAATGATAATACATTTTATCATCAACAAAATACATCAATAAGTTTAGTAAGTTTAGTATGTTTTAATTTAGGAAAATATTCGATATTAGATACTACACAAAGGAGAGTGTAGTACACAGTCTTTTTACGCTTCTTCTATTCCTTATTTCGGCGATGCCTCTTGAATGAATTTTTGAATATTAATCTTTAATTGTTGTATTGTTAATGGTTTTTAGCATTAATTTTATCTCTGGCATAGAAATATATCTGTAGCTCTTAAGTGGAAAACTAAAGTTGCCAAAGATTAGCCTCAAAATTCTCATTGTGCATTGAACTATAAAAGTGGTTTTTCCCATTTTTAAACCACATATTACTACAGTATAACTGTTTAATTTGTGTTTTCGAAGAAATTACAACATTACAACAACAATTGAACATGACTTTTTGAAATTATAGGCGAATTATATCGATAAAACGTTTTGACCTTTTTTATATAATGATTATTGATTGAAGTGCAGTGTTAATACGGTATATAAAGGGTTGTAAATAAGAGTGTCAGGACTTTAAAATAAGGCACAATGACAACTACAAGTGATAATAATGATAATCTCGTCGTTTTTATTTTATCTTGAAGAACAAATAATGGTATTATCCTCTGAATATAATATTCAATTTGTCTCCATCGCCTTCGTCTTTTTTTCGATTACTCTTTTATACATATCTCGTAGTATATTTTCAATTGTGGTCAGATGTTTCATTTAAAGTCAAGATTAGTTCGGGGTTTATTTCTGTAAACCAGAGGTTTAATGTAACTCCACAAAAATAACCCAAGGGCATTACATCGTATGTCTTGATCGTATGCCACTTGGTATTACAATTTCGTGATATAACCCATCTCGTTGAGAGAAAATATTGTTTGTCTCCACATTTATTAGTTCAGGCAAAAGATTCACTATTAACAGTAACCCTTACCATTATGTGTAACATGATTTCGATTGTCTTCACAAAAGTAGGTCCTGTCACTCCTTCGGCCCAAAAACCGCATCCAACAGTGATTTTCTGAGGATAAAAAAGTAACTCCTAAATTGCATGATGATTTTCATCGGCCCAAATCCTGAATTGATGTTTGTTCACAAATCCATTAAGGCAGAAGAGCACTTCGCAGGAAAGTAAATGTTTTTTTCCAAAGTGGGGGGCGAACCGAACACTGTATATGATACGAAAATTTCTAATATACGAATAATTTCTACGCATTGTTAACTTATGTAACTTTCCATGGTGAATTAACACAATATACTGTACAGTTTATGAGTAACAATTACATTTCAAATAGTATTGCCGCTATTACGTTTCAAACTTCAATCACTCTTAATGGAAAATTCTTTAGTTATAGTTAGGAACAAATAATAAAATGCAAGAATGAAATATATTTATTTCATCAAAAAAATTAAATTATTAAAAAAACATGTATAATACTGTAAATGTTTCTGCAAACATTAAGAAGAAACATAAATAAATTCATGCTAGTGGATTTATAGTATTCCAAAATATTTTTGTTTTACATATAGTTGAATCAATTTCCGAAACATTTATATCGCTCAAAAGTGAAGGGTCTTTCAAATTAAGTGAATTTTTAATTCTTGAATAAAACGCAGAATTTGAATTGGTTTCAAAACACTTTTTAGTGATAATTAAAGAATAGAATAACTGGAGAAAGAACTGGAGAAAGAATAACTGGATGGTTTTGTTTAGTGGGCTACTCAAACAGGTCCGCTACTTATTATTCACTCTGTATTTGTACATACACTGGATAATTAAAAAATGCAATGTAATGAAAGCTATATTTTATTTAATTAATTTTGTCGGAACATATTCATGCTAATATTTGTGCATACCTCTCGCGGTATCTCGGTATTTTCGCCAGACATACACCGAAAATTAGAAGTTTGTCTCTTTATCGAATGATACACGAGACTTGTACACATATTTCAAGTCCATCTACAATTGTTGATGACCGGCATAGTCGCTCAAGGGTTTAACTAACGACATCCCATACCTGTTCTATCTAAGATAAATATGCCATATGTATGTTAAATGTGTCTCGATAGTCAGTCGTGTGTAACAGATTCTTTTAAGAATGGTAATGTTTGATGAACTGTATTTTTTATGGTTTTTCTTGCTGAAAGGTGAACTTTGTATGACCTTGCAGCCACCGCCTAACGACTGGCTCTAATATTTCGATTAGATAACGCAGTGAATTTAAACTTCCTCTGATAGTTCCTAGAGTATGGCAAACATATAGCATCGCATATCAAATTTCTAGAGATAGCTATATACCGTCTTAAAAAAGCGAAAGGAAAAGTTTGACGTTTAACCCAAACACGTCTGAGAACGTCTTCTAAGAAATATGTCTTGTGTGCGCATTAAGAGGAAGCACCAAATGAGGATAATAAGTTAGAATCTCCATCGCAAGTAAATATTAATTAATAATCTTATTTGAAACAATTCTTCCTGTAACTGCTACAAAATAATCACTCTATTCCGTACAATGAAAAGCCTAAGATACCGTTGGTCGCTTTCTTGGATACTCCTAGAACGACTATAATCTCGAATTCGCATAAAACTCTGATCCACACACCATCCTATTGATGTCCCCATAACGGTGGAAGAAATAATATTCAATAGTTTGATTATTTTACGGAAATTTAAACCTATTTATTTCATACTAATTATACTCATTCCCTTTGAAATCCGGATAATTGCCTTAAACGATTTGATGCACAAACTCGCTAAATAAAAAAAAACATTATTGGTATTTATAATAATTTATACCCTTTCTTCAAAAACAATTATACATCTGGTTCTTCACTTAACTCTGTAGAAACTATTAACTACCTGAGTAGTCTCGTTAATTCTGGAAACGATTTGCTCTCGGAAATCTACAACCAAATTTGCTGTGCTTCAAGAAACTTTTAGAAACTTTGAGTTTTCGGAAATCATGACCTGGCTTTCAGGGTAAAGGTGGCCATGTACCGAGCTGTTAATCATGTTTTTGCTTACTTCAAGTTGTAAATCGTAGGTACCGTATAGGAAACACTTGAGGGATCTCGAAAGCACACAGCAACATCATCTGAGAGAGATAATGAAATCAAATGTTACTATAAAAAATTCTCAGTCGGATCATTTGTTTGTTTTTAAATTTTTTGATGGGGAGAGGGCGCCTTCGTTCCGCCGGACTGGACTATCACCGTTTAGAAAAGTGCTAATTTTATAGTGAACTGACCTCAGTTGATCGTAGGCAAACAAGGAGTTCAGAGATTTCGATACAAGTATAAAGTAAAGTTTTCGGGTTAGAGGGGCATCAGCAACTGAGAAGGTTATTTAGCGACTGGACCTACAGCTTAACGTCGATTCCGAACCACGGTCATCAGCTACCGAAAAACCCCGATCAGCACCCCCCCTCGGGCTATCAACCCTTGGTTTTGTGATTAACCGAAATATCTCGGGAAGACTCCGACTGGAGAGTGACCAACGTAGAAAACCTCTCAAAAGGCATCAGGCCTTACCCAGCCTCGAACTGGCGTGACTGAAGAGTGATTCCTTGTCAGATTTTACACTCTTACCTAGAAACATTCACAAGAATTTTAGAAAAACTTTTTTTTGCCTAGTACGGGATTCGAATCCGGTCCACATTAACTGACGTAACATAAAGCTGACGCCTTAGACACCACAGCTAATGTAGCTCCCGATACAAGTATGCTCTTCATGAAACTTTAAAGAGCGTTCATGCTAGTCATCAATGACTTCCTCCAACAGAACCTAATGGAGACAACTAGTTCACCAGTACCAAAGATTGAGGCCTGTAAACAGATACATTCCGCCTACTGGCCAGACCAAATCTCCGGAGTGTGGTCCGGAGTGTATCATCTAGAATAGGTCCCTTGAATCTTGAAGGCACAAGCTCGTTGACCTTGGATGTTAAAACCATAAATTTTGATTCGAGTACTCGGCTATATATTATTTTGAAGAGAAAGACGATTACGGGAAGGTAATATACTGCATTACTGGTCAAATTTTAAGAAGAGTTGATAAAACTCACCTTCATTTGGTGAAAAAAAGTGCTGTTTTATCACCACCGTTGCAACAACCAAATTTGTAAATTTGGCCTACGAATTACATCCACCATATTCTTCAGACTTGGTTCCCTTCGACTTATTTCTCTTTCCAAACATGAAAAAATGGTTGATTGAAAAAAATTCACATCAAATAAAAGATCATCGCCGAAACAAAGGTCTATTTTGCAGTGTTGAACAAGTTGTAAATCAATTTTCGGTCATAAAAGCAATATTATATTTAAAATGTATCTGAATTGTACTTGTATTTCAGAAGAGTTTTTTTTTTATTTTGTAGCAGAACTATGTGAAACTGCATACTGCCAGGCACACTAAAGGATAGCTTGAGAAATTGTCGAAATTGAATTTCTGGTATACCAATATGCAAGTTAGACGTTACGCTGTCCGACTTGTGCGATTTCAATTCATTGAAACACCTATTGCGTTAATGAAACTTTAGCTAATTAAGTGAGCTAAAATGGGACGCTCTTTACTTTCAGTCTCTAAGAATACGAGCTGGTAACAGTATGCGGTTGAATAAAATTAACTATATTTTGTGAATTAGTATTTTTTACTTTCTGTAAAATTTTCGCCATAAGTTTAAATATGAACATACCAAAATGAACATAAAAAAGTCAGAAAGTAACATAGTATTAAAAGAAACTCTTATGGAACATTTTTTTCTTTGGCTTATTTAATGAAATTTTAATTAACTCCAAAAAAACTAAACTTCATAAATTAAACATCAAATGCCATCTAAATATATCAGCAGAGAAAAAATGTATAAGGAAAACTTATTTCCTAAAAACTTTTTTATAAGACGAGTTTTGTAAAGGTTTATTTTTTTCAAAAATAGTATCAAAAAGAAAACTTTTATAATTGTTTATATAAGTTGAAAAAATTGTTCTCCAATATAGAAATATATTTATCCTGTATTACAGATAAAATAAACTTAAGTTAATACATTTATAGTTGAGAAAAAATTGTGAAAATATCCTATTAACTAAAAATGGTAAATCAAACATTTGAAAAAATCGCTAATTTAAAATTGTGTAAAAACTCAAACTTCAAATTATTACCTCTATTGGCTTTCGACAATAGCTAATACAATTTTTACGATTTTACCTATATACACAAATAAACAGGTGCAATTGAACAAAATGTGTCAAAATGTGTCAAAGTAAGCAATTTAAAATTTTTGTAATCTTGCCATGCAATAGTTCTCTTATTAAACTAAGCAGACTTCTTGTTATCCTGTGAAATGTGCCTTACACAGCGAGTTTGTGCATCAAATCGTTTAAGGCAATTATCCGGATTTCAAAGGGAATGAGTATAATTAGTATGAAATAAGTAGGTTTAAATTTCCGTAAAATAATCAAACTATTGAATATTATTTCTTCCACCGTTATGGGGACATGAATAGGATGGTGTGTGGATCAGAGTTTTATGCGAATTCGAGATTATAGTCGTTCTAGGAATATACAAGAACGCGACCAACGGTATCTTAGACTTTTCACTGTACGGAAGAGAGTGATTATTTTGTGGCAGTTACAGGAAGAATTGTTTCAAATAAGATTATTAATTAATATTTACTTGCGATGGAGATTCTAACTTATTATCCTCATTTGGTGCTTCCTCTTAATGCGCACACAAGACATATTTCTTAGAAGACGTTCTCAGACGTGTTTGGGTTAAACGTCAAACTTTTCCTTTCGCTTTTTTAAGACGGTATATAGCTATCTCTAGGAATTTGATATACGATGCTATATGTTTGCCATACTCTAGGAACTATCAGAGGAAGTTTAAATTCACTGCGTTATCTAATCGAAATATTAGAGCCAGTCGTTAGGCGGTGGCTGCAAGGTCATACAAAGTTCACCTTTCAGCAAGAAAAACCATAAAAAATACAGTTCATCAAACATTACCATTCTTAAAAGAATCTGTTACACACGACTGACTATCGAGACACATTTAACATACATATGGCATATTTATCTTAGATAGAACAGGTATGGGATGTCGTTAGTTAAACCCTTGAGCGACTATGCCGGTCATCAACAATTGTAGATGGACTTGAAATATGTGTACAAGTCTCGTGTATCATTCGATAAAGAGACAAACTTCTAATTTTCGGTGTATGTCTGGCGAAAATACCGAGATACCGCGAGAGGTATGCACAAATATTAGCATGAATATGTTCCGACAAAATTAATTAAATAAAATATAGCTTTCATTACATTGCATTTTTTAATTATCCAGTGTATGTACAAATACAGAGTGAATAATAAGTAGCGGACCTGTTTGAGTAGCCCACTAAACAAAACCATTCAGTTATTCTTTATCTTAACAAAGCTCTTACTCTTCTTCTTCTCCTTCTAATGAAACAATTGATTTGTTGAGAGAAAAATTTCCTGGACGAGTTATTGCAAGAAATGGTGATGCTAATTGGCCAAGAGGATCATGTGATTTGACACAGTTGAACTATTTTTTTGGGGCCACCATCGATTCCTGAACTAAAGGATGAAATTGGTGAGATAGAGCCACTGTTATGCCAAAAAGTCATTCAAAATTTTGACAAAAGAGTGGACGTCTGTAGAGCTGCAAGAAGTGGTCATTTAACAGATATTGTCTTTCGTATTAAAATGTCATACTCTATTCTTTAATTATCACTAAAAATTGTTTTATGTGTATGTGTAATATATATATATATATATATATATATATATATATATATATATATATATATATATATATATATATATATATATATATATATATATATATATATATATAATGCCTTTATTATATCAACAAAGGCAATGTGCATATTCTGTTGTTGTTCAATAACTTTTTCTTGCATTTAATGGAGGCAGACGTTCTACGGTTCATCGTTTTGATCTAAATTCACTTTGGGTATCCAGAACAAATTGATTTATATAGGAAAGTAATCTAGTTCAGGAAAATAGCAAGTCTTTTGCCTGCTACTGCTAGCAAGAAGTTACCCGTATAATTATTTTAGTAAAGAACTTACTACCGAAGGAAGAGTTTTCTCCTTCTTCGGGGCACATTCGCCGGGTAAAATCTGTTATTTCGGCTGGTCTTTTGTTTCTAGTGTATAGAGATGTATCTCACAAATTCCTGCAGAAAATTGTTCGGGAATATTGGTATATGATGTTTCCGCTTCGGTTATTCATTTTCTAAGCAGTAACCCCATCGAGGGTTTTTTTAAACGCAAAGCCGTACACCATTTTTACACACAACTATTGGAAGGACGTTAAAAAGCCGTCGGACAATTTATCGTTTCATACCGAACCTTATTTTTACACACAACGATTTATTGCCGTTGTTTGAGCTCAATGTTAGAATCCGTCGCGATTCTAGGATGGCGACTGAGAGTCAAGACCACGGTGCCGTCCCGTTCCTTAACATTACCGCTATGTGTGAACGGTCTCATTGCCTCTTCACAATGTTTATGGACTTTTAGATGGACATTTTTTTACCGTCCGTCCAAAATCGTTGTGTGTGAAATCGGCATTAGTCATGCTGGTTCGATCGCAGCGAAACTCAGTATGTATATGCTCTCATGAAATGTAAAAGGAAAGAGTTCTCGTAGTACTTTTTAAAATTTTCCTCGGTTTACGCCATTGTTTCTCCACGTAAAATAGTACTTAATCAAAACACGACATTCACTTTTTCTATTATAGCAAAAATATTAAATTTATTTGCTTTCGAAGACTCTCAAAACAAAATTGCATCACACATCGGCATGGAAATCATGGAACGCTACTAGAAAGGAAGCTAATTTTTAGTCGGGTAGGTATGTGAGTTTTCACTCTATCCTTGTACATTTTTGATAACAATATGTAAATTAGTTTATAAATTATTAGAAAAATGTCACAAGAAAGAATGTAATGTGTCAGATACTGATTGAATTCCAACAAACCAGTAATAATAAATACGAACTTACAAAAATTAGTCAAATAAAAGCTGTTGCCCAGAGGTCAGATGTCGTATTAATATAGTAAGGAATACATGTAATGTTGGCGCTGAAAGCTACTAAAGATAATTTTTGACAAAAATAGTAAAATGAGCTCTGATGGTCAATTTTTTTGTTAATAAATAAAACTTAAGAATTGTGACGTTTTGGAATATATAACTGTTAATGTGTCAACGAATAATTCATCTCATGGAAGATGCGCCACCGAAATGGAATATTCTGAAGATGGTTTTTGTATCTTAATATTGTAATATTACCGAAATGGTTTTCAAAAAAATTATGAAATTGTGTGTTATAAACTTTGGGTCGTGAAACGGACTGAATATTTTAAATTTAAAAATAATGTAAACATAACGTAACATAAGAAGTCCGAGGTAATAATTGCCCAGTTTTTTTTGTACGCTTTTTTTTTTAATTTTCATTCGAGAATATGAAATCCCTGATTTTTTTACGTAAAAGAGGGTCTCTTAGTTCGCCTCAATAAGATGCACCGTTTTCGAATAAATCGCTTTTAAACTTTTCGTGAACAACACTATAACCTACTACTGCCCAAGTTAAAGATGCAATTTTTACTGCACCGCCCAGTGTCCAGCAAAAAGGACAAAGTATTTTTTGGGCTTGCAGCCCGGAACTTTCGACATCGACATCACATACCAGCTTCAAAGAGTTTTTTTACATAATATAGTAAAGATGAAATTTTTATATATTTTTTTTTGGGATATATTTAGGGAAATCATTTCGTTATTTATTGCTGGAAATAATCTTCCGCGACCTCCTCCTCTATCCCGGTCTATTCCCCGACCTCGCTTTTCTCAGCCTCTGGCTTGTGCGGCTCCAAGGTCACGTCGACGGTAAGTAGTTGACTCTTGTAGATTATTTTTCAAATATTCAGTTTCGGACTCGGTTTCATGAGATTGATCTGAATCAATCGATTCTGAATCGCTTGCAGCAATATGTCAATCTTGTGGAACGTATTCCCAATCACCAATATCCTCATCTGAAGGAACAAAGTCTTCGATGTCGGAATTGTGAAGTAATTCACTAATTTCATTCTCAGTGATCTCTGTAATTAAAATAAATCATTTAATAACGGTTCAGCCTAATGTTCATATAATTGACATTGATGTTTGAATTATCTAACTACTCAGCTTTTAAAAGAAACCTAAAAATATTATTGTCAGACACAAAACATTTTCAGACTTTATAGATATAAATAAGATTATTTTTATTAAACACCAAAATTACTAACAAAATACACGATTAAAACTCACCTTTCATCTAGCGGGCGTTCATGATGACATGTGGCAGTGGAATAAGGAGACAGTATTGATCTGTAGAGTGTGACTGCTCGCTTCGATGTCAATATTAATGACCAATAAAAATAAAGTAAAAGAAAAATACTATACCACAAAACTCTAACTTTTAGGCGCGAAAAACAAATATATATGTATAAAGCTTGGGTCGAAAATAAAATGTTCTTTGTGAGAGACACTAACCTGAACGAGAATAAAGCGCATCCAAATAAAAAAAAGAAATTTTAAGAAAATATCATAGCTTAAAATTTTATTTACTTTTATTAGACACATTTTTCATTAAGATGAATTTCAAATTACAAGTATTGTTCAAAATGCATTCCTTCAAATTCAAGCCATTTCTAACACCTCCGCACAACAGATTGTATGGCATTGCGAATAAAATTTAGATTAGCCGGCAAATCTTTACACTCGTCTTGAATTCTTTGGATCAACTTCTCTCTGGTATTTACAGACGTTACATAGACTTTATCCTTTAAATACCCCCAGACGAAAAAATCAAAAAGAATCAAGCCAGGTGAACGGGTTGGCCATGGTTCTGGCCCTAACCGACTGATCTATCATTCCGGAAAATTATTATTTTACCATACAAGATTTTCAGCAGCATAATGTGCTGGAGCACCTTCCATTTAAAATAAGTATTCATTCCTTAAATTAAATCTTCGAGACATTCGAAAAATCATTAGAGAGTGCCCCATTTAATCATCGTGAAATAATGTGAGGCCCACAAAGAGTCCCGTTAATCACACCGCACAGCACATTAATATTGAACTGTTCTTGAAAAGTCATAAAGCGAATTATGTGAAGATTCTCAAGAGCCCAGGTTTTTAAGTTTTGATTCACTGATGGTAAACGTAGCTTTGTCAGTCCTAATGATCTTATATTTAAAATTAGGATCTACCACTACAGCATTTAAAAACCCGTTAGAAAAATTCATTCGCCTTTCAGCATTACCTGGTTGAATATTTTGGATTGACTGCATCCTGTGGTCCTTTTTTAAAACTCAGAAAACCTTATTTTTACAACCTTAAATAACTTGACCGTGCAGCTGTTGAGCAGCTCTTATGATGCTTAATTTATCATTGTTATTGAATTCAGTCAAAATTTCGTTTCTAAATCTATCATTTCGCCTTACTTCATTTCGCTGATCCCTGTTAAGTCGAAAGTTTATAAAGTTCTAGTGAGTTGAAAAAAGAAACTCGTTTTGAAAATAACCTTCTATTAGGAAATTATCTGTGATATTCGCGTACTGCGGCCATTGCATTTCAATTACAATATCCGTAGATAAAATGAATATCGGCGTATTCCACTGTACTAAACATAAACAACTAGTACTACTACTGCAAAGTAGACATAAGACTTGACGAGAGAGTCGTTACCCTGATGAGTCTAACCACTAACAGTCGAAACATGTGCCCTCTGATGTAAGGGATGGGTGGGGTTCGGTCCCGGTCAAACAACTAACAGAATGCTCATTTTGGCGGAGACGCAGGTTGTTATGTGTTCCACATGATATTGTGGAACCCAGAGGTTGGGGTGCATAACTCCCGACTACTGTTGCCTGATTTGACGCAGTCCAAAGAAATCAAAAACTGCAAAAACAAATAAAAAAGAAAAATTATATATATATATATATATATATATATATATATATATATATATATATATATATATATATATATATATATATATATATATATATATATATATATATATATATATATATATATATATATATATATATATATATATATATATATATATATATATTCCATTCCTTTCTTTTCCATTCTTTTCTATTTGTTGGTCTAATGTTTCAGTTTTCAATTCCAATCGCTCTCAAATCCTTTTATGCCCCATACATCTTTTCTGCGATCTTCCTATCTTTGTCATTCTCTACTCTTGTTCTCTCTCTACTCTATCTTTGTCATTCTATAGTCTCCTAATTCTTTATGATTTAGTGTATATGGAGTACTATACTGTACTGTATATGTTTACTGTATAGGTTCTTTATACAATTCTTTTTTTTTTTATTTGCTCTCTTAGATGTATAAACTTATTTATCTTTTCAAACGTGTAAATTTCACTCTCATTACTTAGCTCACTTCTTACTGTATTTCCCAGTCTGAATTTCCCAGTATTATACATATATTTGGTCTATCCCTCATTTATTTTTAAATCTACTTCTTTTACCTTTTCCTACATTCTTTTGAACATTCTTATTAATTCCTTCTCTAATTTTGCTATTAGGACCATATCATCTGCGGAGACGAGCCCCTTGGTTAGTTCTTCTCTTTATCTGAAATTTCTTTGGACTTATGTCCCTCCCACATTACTGCGCTTCTTGATTATTTCATCGTCATTCTTGTCAATTTTATCAATTTACTTAGTAGTCCCAAACTATTCATCGCTTTATATAATTATATACTTTATATAGTCTTACCTCTAGCTTTATAAATTTCTTCTTCTCGTCCAGTTGTATGCCTGATAAAAATTACTCTGTATGATAGTAGTCTAAAACTAATCTGTCAGTTATTGTTTATTATATTCCCTACTGAGTAAAGGTTTTGTATCAATACACTAATGTTAATATTGCTAAAACAACATTATTCAACTGTAATAATATAAAATGAGAAAAAACTGAAAGATTAAATCGGTATGAAGACGAACTTACCGTTCGAGCTCAAGCGTCAAAACTCTTAAACACCTCTTATACTTTCCTGCTCCCACCCCAACCCCCACTACACTTTTTTGTTCCTCGCCGCCCCGTCTGAATTAAGAATACCAAATGGGTGGCCGTAATTGAAAACGAACACCGCGAGAGGGCGTTTTAATTTAAACCGTGCGCTTGCCAAGCAGGCCACGTCCTTCGCCGCCGTAGCCGCCTTTGAATGCGAAAGCGCTCGCGGCTATTTTTCAGGCCATTTTTTTGTGGGCCGGATTGCAACACACAATGCGAAAGGAACGAGCGGAAAAGCGGCTTTGTCCCGAGTTTCACTGTCGGTGAAAAACCACTGTGGAACGAACATGAAGCCGTATGCTTGTTTTGATGGTTTTTGTTTTAAACAGGTATATTGTAAAGGGTGTTGGAGATGCAGGATTTGAATTACGCGTCATTCCTCTTGAGTCAAATTATTTGAAGCCTGTATTTGATAGTTCTGATCTATAAACTGGTGGAATTTACTATACAACTCTATACCATCGCAAAGCGTATAAAATCATTTCTATTACGTTTAAATAAGAATGTTTGCGCGTTTATTCTTTCCCGAAAGCTGTAAAGACGGTAGTGATTTCAACTAGATGCAAAGATAGAACTATAAAGTTTTCAAATAAGAGTGTCAAATTTGAAACGTAAAGCAGCAACACTATTTGAAATATAAATGTCACTTATCGACTGCCGCATTGCTGTGTGTTAACCAACCATGGAAAGATATACCATTCAACAGCGCGTAGAAATTGAAATTTGGAAGGCGACCCCCTTCCGGAAATTTTTTCCGACGAAGAAATTTTTTCCACATAATGGGTTTGTGAACAAACTTAACTGCATGATTTAGGTCGATGAAAATCCCCAAGTAATTCCGGAGTTAGTTCTTCATCCTCAGAAAGGATCATTAGCACTGGGCATAAACTTATTATAGTTATCATTGTTACTCACTTTAAAGTTCTATACTCTTATTTGACTACCCTTTAGAAGAATTAGTAATCGAACAAGTGAAACAAATGTGGTATTCAGCTATCATTTTATCAAGCCATGGTAATTTTGAGATCGAATTAAAAAAGCCAAATAGCAGGTTAATTAAGTGTGCTAACTGGAAAAATAAATATGCAACCAGAGAATCAAAATTGTGAATATATAAAATTGTAGTGGTACTCATAATTATCTATGAAACAGATACAAGTCCAGACAGTATAAAAACTATCAGCTTTTAAACACAACTGAGATGAAAATAATTCGATGCATAAATGAAAAATAGTTATAGATAGAATTCGAATTGAAGAAATAAGAAACATATCCAAGCTCAAGATACATACAACAGAATATACAATAGATGAGTGGAATGTAAAAGTGAGTGGACTGTTTGAAATTTTTTAGTGCTGCATTGTACTGATCTTGAATAGAATGCAAGATAAAAAAGTTGTCAAAATAATACTCTCCAGCGGGACAAATACCAACTGGCCTCTATCTGCCTATTCTGCAGTGTTCACAACTAGAAAAAAACCCTCTTTTTTAATTTAATAATTAAACATTACAGCTAAAACAACATATAATGATCAGTAATCTTCTCTTGTACAAAGTAAGAAACAACAGTATAAGTCTACACGATTTTCGATGTTATATTCAACTCGGATGTTATATTCATTCCAAATAATTTTTGCATTAACAGTTCTTAATCAATTTTCATGAGGTATGAGAGGATTTTCTGCCAAGTATCAATTCTGTAGAACTCACAGTTAGAAGTCCGGTTTATTTGTACATTTTACGCACCGCCCCGCCACCCCCTTGGGAGCAGATTTTCACTTGACCCCTCTTTATTGAATATCTGTGGAGTGTAAGGAAAATTTTCGCCAAGTTTCAAGTCTGTAGGACTGACAGTTAAAAAACCAGTTTATTTATGCATTTTACGCCCCTGTAACCGCTCTTTGGAGCGGATTTTTGCATAGTCCGTTCTTAGTAAATGTCTGTGAAAAATGAGGAATGTTTTTTTCATATTTCATGCCTATAGGACATATAGTCTAAAAATGAGAGTGTTTTAATCCTTTACACCCCCATACCTCCCCCAATTCACCCCTTTGCGAATGGATTTTGAAAAAATACATGTTTAGTAGATGTATGTATTATAAGGAATATCCCTGCCAAGTTTCAGGTCTATAGGATGTATGGTTAAAAAAAGGTGATTTTTTAATTTAACACTTCCGCAATCCCCCTTCGGGGTTAACTTTCACAAAACCCGTTCTTAGCTGACCTCTACGTAGCAAAAGAAATATGTCTGCCAAATTTCAGGTTTATAGGTTTTACAGTTCCGGAGATTTCGTGATGAGTCAGTGAGTCACTGGTATTTCTTCTATATACAGGGTATCCCATAACTTATCCATAGAGCAACTGGTAATAGTAGAGATCAAAATAAATGGATTTAGTCAATAAATGTGTTGACAAATGTTAGTTATTAAAAAGATACAGGGTGTTGAAAGTGAAACAAATTTTTCGAAAAATATAGATAATTTAAAAACGGTCAGTCAGTTAAAAAGACATCAGGACCAAAATCGGGGTAGTTGGGATTTCTAAGGTGACAAATCCGAATTTTGTACTAGTTTAAGCCTAGTTCCAAGAGAGCGCTTGCTACCTTGCTATCACGAAATCTCCGGAACTGAAAAGTTGCTCTATGGCGGATATATTATGGGATACCCTGTATATATATATATATATATATATATATATATATATATATATATATATATATATATATATATATATATATATATATATATATATATACAAATCACTTACACATATTTCTTACAGTTTCTATTCAAGTAAGGGCATTATACAGTTAAGGAAATCTCAGCATTTTCTATTTTTCCTGCGACGGCATATCCTCTCTGTCAATTTAGACTTAAATAGGAAAAAAGTTAACAAAGACGATTTCAATATACGACCTTGCCATTTCGATCCCAATTCAAAAGAAAGCGGGAATCTTATTTGTATGAATACGATTTTGGCGGCGGCTAAAAATAAATTTGATCACGGCACCAGAGTAGGTATATGTAAAATATAATTTTAAATTTTTTACGGAACATTATATATTGTAGTGTATTGTAGATATTCATACAAAAATTAACACATGTTTATGGCAACAACAACAACTAAATTTTCAATTCATGAGCAAAGGCTTTCCTCAAGTGTTTCTATCTACTACAATCTTGTGTAATTTTACTCCATTGTAACCCTGCCACTCTCTTTAGATTATCATACCATCTCATCGCTCACTTACCTCTATTCCTCTTTCTCATCCTCACTGAAGGATTCCAACATTTAATCTACTCTATGTTGTTCTTGCCACATGGCCTGCATAATCAATTGTGTCACTCTTTTCACGACATCAGCTACTTTAGTTTTCTGATGAATCCACTCATTTCTTTTCTTTATCTCTCCATATAATCCCAGTCATTGGTCGCTCTATGGCTCCTTGGATAACCTCTAGGTTCGTAACTTCATATTATTCCTGTTAAGGTCCATGTCTGGGCATCATATATTGGAACGGACAGTATGTACTATTCTATGGATTTTTTTGTTCTTAAGAACATATGAAAACCTACCAAAAGCCACCCATGCTAGATATCTTCGACTCTATTTTAAGGTCTTTATCTTTCTTACCCAGCGAGGAATATTTGAGGATATTCAGAACACTGCCCAAAAGGAGATTATGTTGAACAATAGAAAAATCTACTTAAAATAATTTGTTTTTCTATCTTTTTCTAAAGACCAATTGGACGACCCTCGTATATTTTAATTTTTGTAAATTTGACCAACGATTCTACACATCATTTGAAAGGAAAAAGTTCCTTACAGGTAACTAACGAATAAACTACAAGAACAAGAGACAGCCAAGAATGAAGTGACAGCGTTATTGTCGTTAAGATATTATTAGGAATGTTATTTCAAAATAGCGACAAAATTTATTTCAATGTATGTCGCTGCGTGTATTTAAGTTTAATTTAAAACCAAAAATATATTCCACGTTTGGTAAAAAAAAAAACGCGGAGATCACGGTATGCTTCTGCTTTACGGAGAAGAACATATTTTTTATGCTGCCGACCAGTTAGATCAGCACAAATACAATTTTCAATGAGTTTCAGGAAACTTGTTAAAACTGTGTCAGGTTTGCATAGACCCAAATAGTGGATATTTTGACATTTAATTTAATAAAACAATTAATCATGTGTTTCTTAATGAAACGTGAATCTTTTAAAGTATGTTATGTTGTGAGAAATTGGTGCTAGTGAATTATTTAAATTTTAACATTAAACAATGATAATGTGTGAGTTTTAATTTTCCTTCTGTAACAAAATAAACCAAATTTAAAAATATTTATTGATTCCGCAATTGGTGCCTTGTGAAACATTTTGTAAATATTAGGTTTTTTTTTTAAATAAACTTATAGATTTTATTCTACATGTGTTTCGCATTATTGGAGCTAGCCAAATTTATGCTGAGACGTATGGAATTACTACTTATAAAAATATTACGTTATATTTTCAAAAAATACCAAACGAAACAAAACAATTAGGTATCCAAAAAAAAACATGAGAATACTAGTTTGTCAAATTTTAAGAAAATCGCAAAAAAATGTGTATAAATATAAATATATATATATATATATATATATATATATATATATATATATATATATATTTATTTATATTTATACACTATATACATTTATACATTAATTCATTTTTTAGCATACCATACCACACATGAATGCTAAATCGATGTTGAAAATTATGTTCAGCCGTAGCGTGAGGGTTTTCATCTGACAATTGATGTTCATTATGAAGATTATTTATGCCATCAAAAGTCAACTGCGCTTCATCGGTGAACAGATAACTGCATCCTTAACGCAGAATCACCATCCTGCAAATGTTGCACCGGTTTTAAATGAATTGAATAAAACTACAAGGAGATGTTTGTGTCATTTGGCAAATATCTGCAATCCACCTTGGAAACATACCAGATTCCCCAGAAGTAATAAAAACTGGTTCAAAATCCCTTCTTTCTGATAGTTTCCGGTTCAGGAAAAGACGCGGATATTCGGAGACTGTGCGATTTGAGCTTCCGTTACAAAAGCCATAAACAAATAATGTATTCACGATGAAATAATAGTAGCATAATAAAATTAATCAAATAACTTTGAAACAATTTTCTAATGACAAACTAATAATTAACTGGTATAAACAATGGTTGCTTAGCAGTAAAAAAAAAGTAAAGGTACATTTTCTCACTCTTTATTGCATTTGTCATCCATAAATATGTTTACCTCTGTATCTCTGCAACAGTCCAGCATAGGACCCATGTTTATATAAACTTTTATATTCATTTTCGCTCCCTGAATATATAGCTGAAATATTGACAGTTTATTCCATTATAATATATAATAATTCATTCCCAATTATAATAAAAATATATTTTAATAATGTTCATTAGTTTATTTGTAGTTTATTCGTTAGATAGTTGTAAGGAACTTTTTTTTTCAATTATATAATATTTTATATTATATATATTAAATAATAAATTAGTACAAAGAGTACTAAACATTTCATTTTCTGCTCTAAACCAACCATTTATTAATACTCTTAATAATTTCAGATTATTGTGACTTTTTATAAGTAAATGTAAAGCTATATTAGTTTTAACCATCAATATTTCTTTTTTTTGAGCTAAAAAAACAAAATTCTACAGCATTTTCTAATAAAATGTCCTTAGTTAAACAAAAGTAATTAGAAATGCTTAAACGTTCTTTAATAGATTACTTCGTTGCAGTAACTTAATTAGTAAATTAAGGAAGTTAGAATGACAAATCACATTTTTAAACTAAAAGTAATGAAACGAAACTGCAGTTGAATACTTTAGAGGATGATTATAGCTTTAATCTTAAAACTAGTACAATTTATTTTTAAATAATATATAATTATTATACATAATCTACTAGGAATTAAACTATAAACCTGTTATTGGGAGACAAAATGTATTATATTAATAAGATTCTATTATTTTTATTAGTATAAATTGATAATAAATTATATACATTTTTTTTATTAATAATTTATGTTAACGAGCACTAACTCTAAGTGAAAGGAATTTTGTGTAGGGCGGGTAGCTTAGCTGGAGGCAGCCCTCGACATGTAATCGAACGATCTGGGTTCATTGACCATCGAAAAGTCAACTATATGTTGCTTGCTCCAGAGTAGCGCTTCAATTTCTACACCTTAACTACATCTTTCCCAGCTTACAGCATTTAAATTTAAAAATGCTACTGTACGATAGACAAAGTGGGCGGATAGCTTAATTGGACAAATCCTTCGACTTATAATCGAAGATATGTATTAGTTGATCATCGAAAAGTTAACTATCTGTTGCTTGTTCCAGAGTAGGAACTCCAAAAACTCTGTACGAACAATATTTCTGACTATTCCATTGGCTATGTAATCAAACCAATTGAAAGTAATTCAAACTAATACTAACATCTAGTACAACACAAGTGGATAAACAATATTTTTGGTTTTCTGATTCGGTGTATTCATTTACGTTACGCAAGATGCTAGTATTAGTTTGAATTACTTTAAATTGGTTTGATTATATAGCGAATGGAATAGTTAAAAATATTGTTCGTTCACATAAATAATTAATAAAAAAAAGGATATAATTTATGATGAATCGAATTAATAAATATTAAACGCATAAGAAAACATTATAGGCCGGTAATGTTCGATGACTTTAAGTTATTTTCGTAACAGTGTAAAAATATTAAATTTAATAAATTATACTAATTTAGAAATTATAAAACTGAATATGTTATAAGGCAAATTACATAACATTCATATACATTTATTTTATAATTTTTTAATATATAAGTCGCCGAAGAATATAATACTTGTTACTTTTCTTGTTAGATTTCTAATTTTTCTCCATTCTACAATTATTGCTGACTTTGTCTCCCAATAACAGGTTTTAGGTTTAATTGCTAGTAGATTATGTATAATAATTATGTTATTTAAAAATAAATTGTACTAGTTTTAAGATTAAAGCTATAATCATCCTCCAAACTATTCAACTGCAGTTTCGTTTCATTACTTTTAGTTTAAAGATGTGATTTGTCATTCTAACTTCCTTAATTTACTAATTAAGTTGCTGCAACGAAGTAATCTATTAACGAACGTTTAAGCATTTCTAATTACTTTTGTTTAACTAAGGAAATTTTATTAGAGAATGCTGTAGAATATTGTTTTTTAGCTCAATAAAAAAACAAATATTGATGGTTAAAACTAAAATGGCATTTACATTTACTTAATTTATAAAAAGTCACAATAATCTGAAATTAATAAGAGTATTAATAAATAGTTGGCCTAGAGCAGAAAAAGAAATGTTTAGTACTTTTTGTACTAATTTATTCAGTATAATTCAAAAGAAAAAAGTTCCTTTTTTTTCAATTCAATTTCAATTCAAAGCTTTTGCAACGGAAGCTCAAATCGCGCAGTCCCAGAATGTCAGCGTCGTTTCCCGAACCGGATACTATCAGAAAGAAGGGTTTCTGAACAAGTTTTATTACTTCTGGGGAATCTGGTGTGTTTCTAAGGTGGATTGCAGATATTTGCCAAATGACACAATCGTCTCCTTGGAGTTTCGTTCATTTCATTTAAAATCGGTGCAATAATTGCAGGATGGGGATTTGGCGTTAAGGATGCAGTTGTCTGTTCGCCGATGAAGCGCAGTTCACTTGTGATGGCATAAATAATCTTCATAATGAATATCAAATGTCCGATGAAAACCCTCACGCTACGACTGAACATAATTTTTAACATCGATTTATTATTCATGTGTGGTATGGTATGCTAAAAAATGAATTAATCGGTCCATTCATATTCGACGGTCATCTCACAGGAGAACTTTATCTAAATTTTCAACAGAATCATTTGCAAAACCTGTTCCACTTAATGTACGACAAAACATGTACTTACATGATGCCCCTGCTTACAACATGAGCCCCTGCACACTACAGCTTACAAGTGAGAAATGTCTTAAATAACTTGCCAAACCGGTGGATTGGACGAGATGGTCCGCACAACTGACCAGCTAGATCAGCAGACCTTAATCGTCTGGATAATAATCCCACCCACCCGCAAAGACAATAGTATTTGCGGGTGTGTTAAATCTTTGGAATATGCAACTAAAGTAGACACTAGAGATGCGTTATTCGACCGGATGGTAAATGCAGCAGCAGTTATAAGGATCAGACCCAAATCCATTCACAGAGTAACCGGAGCTGTTCATAAGAGAGCTGACAAGTGTGGAAATAAATGGTGGTATTTTTGAAAACTACAAAACGTAGCTAAACCATTTATTATAAGAGTAAATTTTTTTTTTTTAGTGTGTTATGTCTTATTTTTGCGTGTGTGGATATGCATTTCTTATTGTAGATATTGTGTCTTGGCGTATGCCTTTTCCATCTTCTGTAATCGAGTCTTCTGTACTATCTTCACTAGTCCTGTGGGTTCGAAGATCTCGGCCAGGTATTTGAACTGAGTGACCCTATTTATCTTGCCATATTTGGTGTTCAAATTTTGGGCATCTAATTTTGAGCAGAAGATTCGATTTTTTGAAAGAAGATTTGTAAGCCGACTTTTTCTGCACATTTCTTGAGGAATTCTATCTGTTTGGTTGCTCTTTTTTCATTATCTGGGAGAATAGCTAGGTCGTCTGCGAAGGCTAGGTATGATATTTCTATGTTATTTTTGGGTCGTCCGAGTCGTATTGGTTTCCAGTGTCCTTGATTTTTCAGTTCTTTTTTCCATTCCCTTATGACTTTGCCTAGGATCAGGTTGAAGAGGAGTGGGTATAACCCATCTCCTTGGCATACTCCGGTTTTAATCAGGAAGGGTTCCGAAATTTCTCCCATAAATTTCACTTTAGAGGGTGTGTCGGCTAGTGTCTGCTTAATCAGTCATAGTGTTTTGAGGTCGAGTCCTTGTTCTTCTAGGATGTTGAAGTTTCTTGCAGTCCACGAACGTGCAGATGATTGGGACGTTCCTGATAGCTTTGTATTTCAATATTGTTTTTAAGTTAAATATTTGTACAGTGCATGAGCGACCAGGGCGAAAACCTGCCTAGTTCTCGCCAATGTTGTGTTCTAATTGTTCTTGTGTTCTCTGGAGAAGGCATGCTGAGAGGATTTTGTAAGTGACTTGTAGTAAGGTGATTCCTCTGTAGTTGTTTACATCTATTCTGTCGCCCTTCTTGTGCAGCGGGTGAATAAGAGCACATTTTCATTCTAGTAATTTTTCTATTTGCCAGATATTTGTGATAATTTGCATAAGTTCCTGCAGTGAATTTGGTCCGAGGTTTTTCAATAGTTCCGCGGTGATACCATTTTCACTGGATGTCCTGTTTTTCTTTAGTTTGCGCCTGTGCCTGTGGATTTCTTTCTGTGTTGGTGGTAGTGATTCTGAGTGGGTATGAATACAATTTTCCTTGGGTAATATTGTATCGCGTTGAGGGGAAATTGAGGAGGTCAGAGAATGAGTGTGCCAGTGTGTGCCAGTGTGGAGTGTGTTAAAATTGCGGAAATTCTCCTCTATAGAGTCCAGTTGTTCCTTCCTGTACTTAGTTTGCCTGATAACCTTTGCGGTCTGTTTTCTAGTCACGTCAAAAAGCTGTTGACTTTCTGGGGATTTTTTGGTGTTGTACTCCTGAAATGCTCGTTTGTGTCGCTGAAATTCATTTCCGCATTCCGAATCCCACCAATGGTGTTTTGTGTTCTTTTTCAAAAGGGTCAGTTCCTGTGCTTTTTGTGTAATTTTTATGTATCTGCCCGTTCCTTTTACCATTCCTCTGTTATGTTAGATTCCTTGATCTTTTTCGTGTCGAATTTCTGTGGATATGTTTTCTTGTGATGAATTCTTTTTGTGGTGAATTTGACTTTGATTCATGTTAGGTAGTGGTCTGAGTCAATGTTTGCGCCCCTGCGGGTTTGGACATCTTGGATCTTCTTTGTTGTGGGTATGAGATTGCAACGTGGTCTATCTGAAATTCTTCAAACTGTTTTATAGGCGATCTCCATTTCTTGTGTTTTCGTGGAGATTTTCTGAGGGATGTTGACATGATCTTTTGGTTATTCTGTTGGCATAGTTCGATGAGTCTTGTGCCATTCTTGTTGGTAAATTTGTGACCGGGAAATTTGCCTACGGTTTTCTGATAGATTTTTTCTCTACTGATTTGTGCATTAAAGTCGCCCAGTAATATTTTGACATCATCATTTGGGACCTTTGCCATTACCTTCTCTAGAGTTGCCCAGAATTTTTCTGTAGACTTGGGGTTTTTCTTGTTGTCCCCGTTTGTGGGGGCATGAGTACTTAATAGTAATAGTTATATTACTTATCGAATGATTTCAAGCAGTTACAAGCAAGTAACTAAAAAAAAATATTTACATGCAAGGTTCGGTGATATTCCGTTTCAAACTTGGTGATTTTTGAAAAATTGCGAAAAAATTGCGTGATTTTGAAACTTTGACCCTCTAGTACGCATTTCTGATACAAATAATTCGATTCCGGCTTAAAGTTTTTGAGAAATGAACTTTTGAAAATGAGCTAAAAATTGTGTTTTTTAGATATTTAAAAAGCAATTTCTCTTGACCATGACACATAGAATGCTGAAATTTTGTTTATGGGGGATATTTTATATCCCCCATAAACAGTATATATATATATAGTATATATATATATATATATATATATATATATATATATATATATATATATATATATATATATATATATATATATATAGAGTATATATATAGAGTATATATATATATATATATAAATATATATATATATATATATATATATATATATATATATATATATATATATATATATATATATATATATATATATATATATATATATATATATATATATATATATATATATATATATATATATATATATATATATGTATATATATTTATATACGTGGTTTTTCGTTCGTCTCAGTTCAGCCACCATCGTTGCGTCAACAGGTGTCTCCTACAAAAAAGTCCATGGCCCTCCAGTACAGGTAGGTTCGGTAAGAGCCTATCCTCTAATTTTTTTTCAGCGAAGTGACTCTGGAGCAGTATCAAATTTGTGTTAAAGATGCATCAGCTGTTGGCATGTTATTAGTCTAAAGGGGAAGTCAACAGTATAGCTAGATCGAATGCTACGCCACAACTCTCATTGCTTTGTTTGCACGATTCGTACATAGCCTTAGATTGGATTGATTCAATGTATCGATCTGGTTGAAAACAAAGGTTGAAAAAGTCAAGGCTCACTAATGGAGTCACTAATAATAAAAATATATAATTAAACAAACAAAAACTCACTCAAGATTATAAGTCCAAAAGTAGAAGTTTAAGTGGAATAACGAGACGATTCAACATGTCTTCTTCTACCGTTATGGGAATATGAATATTTAAGTACCTTTTAAGCCCCATTGTTTATTGCTTCACTAGCATAAATGTTTTATCGGATTTTTATCTAACATGGTATATGGTATATGTATATTAATTGGGTAGTCAAATATTATCGCCTGACATTTAAAAAAAAAAGTGAACTACTACCTATAATATTTCTAGATAAGATTTTATGATTAAGATTTGATCCTTTTTTTTTTTATATATTTCTATTTATTTCCATTAGCAACTAAAATGAAACCGTTGAAATTAAATGTTTTCAAACTCCTTACGTTGCAAAAATCCACGTCGACAGTGGACGAAACCTAGTCGGAAAAAAACACATATTAACGTCTCCCATTTTCGTAAACGTTAATTGTGCCAATTGAGCCCAAACTATTTTTCTGCAATCCAATTTACACCGAAAACCACCGTTCCAAAGCAACGAAACACATAAAGACTGATTGTCTAGGCCTTGTTTGGGTTGCACATGGGATTGTTTTAGTTTGAGGGGGGTAAATGTTGGAACGAATGGATGTTGAAATCTGCTGAATGAGGAATAAACTGTTTGCTGTTTTGCTTTATTGCAATTTTTCAATACATGACTGCAGAAATATCGATGATTAGACCTTATTCGAATCATTAATTTTCTTAAACTAATCGAAAAAAAAAAGAAATTTAAATGCAAAATATCTAAAAAAATATAATTGATACAAATTGCTTTGTAATTCAAGATGAACCCATTTAATTTATATTGTCAATATATGTATTTTTGTGTAAAGAGAAAATTATTTAATTGATATTGATTTTAGCATTCTTTCTGAGTTCGGAAATAACAATTTACTCAGTCTGAGTTTAGAACTAGCGTTGATTGGTGACTGGAAGATTTACTAATGGTATAAAGGAAATGCCTATATAGGCTTTATAGAAATATTTAATTTAGATTTAGGCTAGCCCAAAAAATATCAATGATGAATTTAATGATATAGCCGCATTGGCATTTAAGGCTATTTAGCGACTTAGAGAAAATGAACTCCATTTTTGTTAACAAGATACAGCCAATAGAGCAACAAACCAATATATTAAATGTGTAAAACAAGTTAAAATTATTATTAGACAGTTAGGCAATAAGATATGTAAATAAATATTGGGAAAAAAACAAATACATGTATCTATAGAGTAAACAGAAAAAATTAATGTTCCACACTTAAGTTCTACAAAGTTGGTTGACAGAACAAAAGTAGGGATGGTAATGACGCCAAACTTATGAGTACTTCTCGAATTTGAACTTTGTGATATTTTACATGACTCCGATTCCTCATTTCTCTCTTCGTTCTTCACTCCGAATGTCTGATTCTACCAGGTCAATTATGTCTATCTAAACAAAACCTAGATTTATCATTAAAACAAAAGGGTTCCCATCCGAGATCCTACAGATCCTATTAATTCTAGCTCAGCATTATTCTAAGTGACGCGTCTTGTGGTGAACAGTATTAGAAAGCACCGAATAAGGATTACAAGAGCAAATCCATCGCAAGTGAATGTTGTTCACAGTCATTCTCGAAACGGTCCTTATTATCGCTACAACAAAAGCATCATACACTTGACAGATATTTTCGTATGTATTTCGTGCAGCAAGCAGTCCAAAGTGTCATTCGTTATATCATTCGATACTTCTAGAACTCCTTAGAACTTTGTATTCTAATCCTCTAAATCTTTTTAAGTATGTCCTTATATCCCTTTTATATTTATGTGCTTCTTATTATGTCCAATTATCTCTCTATTTCCAAAGTTAATCCTAAGTTAGTCCGTTTTGAAGTGTGGATAATTGCTTGTATCAACGTAGCCAACGAACCCATTGCATTTAAGTATATTAAAAAGGAATCACAAGAATACTGCTTGGCTCAGTAGCATAAAAAAATGATCACAAAATTATAAAAACAAATTTTTTTAAACCGTTACCTTACCACATCATACAGTGAGTCAGACTAGGGTCACATTTTATCCAATTAAGTCTTGCTTTTGTTTAGAGGTTATTCTTCAGAGGTTTCAACCACTTTGAGTTTTTCTCCAGAATTATTTTTTGCTCACAATATTATAAGGAGCCCTATATTGTGAGGATCATCGATCTGCAATAGTTTTTCCTTTTGTCTTCTCTTGCGTTATCCTTCATATTTCATTATTAATTTTGTCACACCAGAATATTTTGTTTATAATGTATTTCTAGATTTAATGTCCTAAGTTTTAGTAATTACCATTTACTTTTAGAATATAACACATTGATATTTCATACTTTGCTAGTACTTGTCTTTGAATCTGATCGAATCATCATGATTAAATCTGAGATTTAATTTCATTATTTTCTGGTGATACTAACATGGTTAGAGAAACGCTCGTGGTAAAGTTTAAAAAATTCAGTCACATAAGTGCCTTGATATTTTGTGGTAAATCTCTTTGAATATAATTGAATTATTTCTTCATGATGTTAACATGGCTAGCAAAATGCACATCGAGAAGTTTTAATAGAACGATTTGATGTTTAGTGGCAACTCTCTCCTAATTAAGTATTTCACAACAATGTTTCCAAAAGAAGCATGGAATAGTCTTTTTATATAACTCTTTTGGATGTAAACACATCACCTCAAAAAGAAACCTCACCTTTGGAAATGTACGAACCAATGGCACCTCCGGAACATAAACTATATCAAACAGATGAAATTTTGGGGATAAGATGCTAGCTGCCAATGTATGTTTGTGTATGTTGCTTTAAGAATCAGTTTTTAAAAGTGACATTGGCTAATATTGGTGAAATTTCAAATTTGAAACCAAATTTCATAAAGGCAACTAAAAAAATACGAGCAAAAAGAAGTAAACTTATACAAGGTGTCCCATAAGAAAGTTTCTATTTATTGGCTCACTGCGCAAATGCAACAACTGTGAAGGGTGCAGGGCGCATGTCGATCGCCCCGCGTTTAGGAATTTAGTCGGTATGGAGCTTATCTCGGGAGAAGATCGTGCGTTATGGGTGCGAGGATTTTACAAAAACAATTATTGTTTGGCTCATTTTTATCTCAAAGATCATGTAAATAAGCAGAACTGTCGTTACTGGAGTGCAACGAACCCGAAACACAAGACCAAAAACCTCTACATTTGCCTAAAGTTATTGTATAGGCTGCAATGTTAGCGCGGTGAATAATAGGACCGTACCCTTTTGAAGATGACAGGAGGCGCGCAGTTACCGTCAATTCAGAGTGTTTTGTGAAAATATTTGATCATTTTCTGCTACCTGAACTGTAAAACTTTGCTGGTTATAATCAAAGGATATGGTTCCAACAAGCACGGAGCAACTTCATACACTTTCAACACCTCTTTACTACGTGTTCGTGAAATTTTTCCAAACAAATTGATCTCTAGGAGAGGTAACATAAATTGGTCTCCGCGTAGTCCCGTTTTTATGCGTCCGTTTTTGTCGTGGGCCTAAAATGTGTATTTCAATAATAAATAAAGTTTTTTAAGGGACTTCTCTCTTTTATTTATAACGCTATATTAAAAAGAAACTTTCTTTTAGGACACGTTTAATAACAAAATTAATTGAAAACTTATTTTCCAAATTAGTATATTATTTAAAAACCTTCTGGTAAAAATATTCCTAAAATATGTTAAACGTTTACTTTGTAATAGTTCACATGCCCGGGCCAGATAAGAAAACCATATCCAAACCATATCCTTACCAACACTGCATATCCTTACCACAATATTAACGCAGCACATATTCGTTAACGTTATTTCAGGCTGGCCATTTAAGTCATTCTTCTGTAGTCCAATTTACTCCAAAAATAGTAAAACTAAACGACTTCGGTTGGAAAACGGAATATTTAACGCGTTGTCTTGCCTTTTGAGAGAGATGAAACACATAAAGGCTGATTGTGCAGGCCTCGCTAATATAATATCCGAGATTTATAACGTTTCAGTCTAACGGGGCCAACCTTTAGGAAAGAAAGGCATTGAAATGTGTTAAATCAAGAAAAAAGGGCCTGTGTTTTGTTTTCTGCACACAGTTGAAATTATTTACAATACTTACATAATTCAAATGTATTGAAAATTGAAAAATTAAATATGTATAAGATGACATGGCATTTCCGAACGATTTGTTTAGTTCCAATTTTCATACATACATTTTTAAATAATTATTTTCCTTACTCCATATTTCTGAGTGTGAAAGTTATGGTGGGAAAAGGAAACGTGCAACACCCAGCCAATACACTTTAATCAAACTGAAAATACAAAAATACAGATTTAAAATTTAATTTTTCTGGTTGTTCAATTCTTCTGTTGGAACCTTTGGTGTGAAATACTAAACTTGAAGGGATTTACCACTAAACACCAAAACACTTTTTTTGAACTGCTCGACGCACGTTTCACTAACCATGTTAGCATCATCAGGAGATGATTTAATCTGATCCCCTGATCGTTTTGCGTTTTGGTGTTTAGTGGTAAATCTCCTCAAGTTTAGTTTTCAGGTTGTGATTGATTTTTCGAATTCTATTGAACTAAGCAGTATTTTCGTAGTTCTGTTTAAAGTATTAAAATGCCACGAGTCCACGCACTAGATCTTTTCAGGAAATTATCTGAGTTAAAACGAAAGGAGGCAATGCTATGAAGGTATAAGTTTTCGAAAAATATTGTGATGATATTAATTCCGAACATGAATAAAACAATAACAACTCGCCACATTACCATCCCATTCAAAATACCTAGGAGTAATAATGGATCAAACACTTTCATATAAAAACCATCTAGAGAATACCGCAGGTAAAATAAACACCAGAAATAATATAATTTACAAACATTGTGATACCACATGGATACTAGTCTGGCTAAACAGCTGGCATGTAAAGATGATTGAAACCAAACTAAACGAGATAATGAGAATAATCAATGGCTGTTTCAGAAGCACACCCCTAACTTGGCTTCGCACTCTGAGTAATATTGTTCCTCCCACTATCCGTAGACAGGAAAGACTAGTCAGGGAATACAATAAATATTATCAAATCCTCACCCCATAATGTGTGTCGACTTGCGGATACTAAAGTCCTGAAATCTAGATTCCCCCACAGCTGTTAGCAGAACAACTTCTCGGAGAAAATTTCAACCTTAATGCTAAACGGGGGAAAATCTGGAATATTTCGGTAACGAGTCACGCGGTTCATGTCATCGATCCTACAGCACCCTTACCAGGAATGGAGCTTCTCCGCCACGAGTGAAATACACTTAACAGAATAAAAACATCCCACGGCATATGCCAGGCTCTTTTTATAAATGGGGACTGACTGGGTCGCCGGCTTGTGACTGTGGAGAACTCCGCCAAACCCTTCATCATATCGTAGCCGAGTGCCCTCTTACAGTATATGGTGGTGAAATGAATGATTTCTTTGAAGCCACACAATCCGTATTGGGATGGATCAATGGCTTCGATTTTAAAATTTGATGCACTTATTGTGATGTATTTTCGGTTTTGCTTTTGTCTTTTACAATTTAATCTGTTTATATGTTATATTTTAATGAATATTTAAATTCATGTAAGTCATAAGCTAAATAAAATAAAATAAATTGCGACGATTTTACCATTACAACTTATAATATATATAGACATGTATGAGATAAGTTTAAGATCAGAGTTATGCACGAGTACTATGTTGTCCCAGAAGTATACAGTAAGGTGATAAAGATATGTTGCATATATTACTTTACGAAATCGACATGGAAATATCCAGGAAGTTAGTGATGCTTTTATTGCTGCAATTGATCGGTATATTTCGAGGATAATAATTAATCACACATAGAGTGTAAGGGAAATAACTTTCCGCAAATTTAACTAACAATTCTTCAGATTATTTGAAAGCAAAATGTTCCTTAGAACAAGGGCCACAAACTTAAAGGTTTCGCAAAAAAATTGCAAAATTAATAAATCACCAATCGAAAGATATAAGAAATAACATTTAAGCAAATATGTGTAAATTGATAATTGTGGCAAATATTGATTGGTTATTACCTGTATTCTGTACGCGAATATCACGACATTCTTGTTATTTAGGGATAAACTGGTATTACGAGAGTTGCTATTTATGTACCCGGAGTAATAAATAAAAACAAATATTTATCATTTAAAATGGTTTTATTTTGTCTCAAAATATTCTTCGCGATGATCGATACACTTTTGCGTTTACGTTTGAACCAATTTTCATAGGACTTTTTCCATTCCGATGGAGGTATCTCCAAAATATGCTTTTTGAACTTTTTTGACTAATTGTCAAATTATGCGGAGTCCAACGGGCACAAATTGTTTTCACGGCTAAATGTTCATGTAAAATCATGTGCATGCTTGTCATACTAATACCCAGGGATGCTTCAATCTCGCTGTATGTCACATGGCGATCATGCTTTAATAATTGGCCCACAGCATCGCTATTTTCTGGCACAACGAGTCGATGAGCGAACGACAGCCATGATTGAATTTACTAAACCAGTGATATACAGTGGTTTTAGATGGTGGTTCATAGCCAAAAGTCAAAGTAAATTGATCGATGTTGAAATAATCAACATCAAAAGTTGCAGTAAATCATCGCACGAAAATTCTCACGAGTTAATTCCATTTTTGGAATTTGGAAAAGAACAACACAAATAGCCATATGAGAAAACGTTGTAAGCACGTATACAGTCAATAATGTCAAACTTTATGATGTATATGTCAGATGGCACCTAGCAACATCATTGTTGCCAATTCCGGACACATAAATAGCAATCTTCGTACAAAGAAAACTATATATTTACTGCTGCCGACTAGATTAAAATTATACCGGGGTCTTTTCAAAGTGTTCGGGAAAACTCGTTAAAACGGTACCGGCTTGCATAATCTCAACTGGAAGATATAATTAATATTTTGTTTCATAAAACAATTAATTATTTAAAGGATGTTCCAATTACCCCGCAAGATTTGAATTGTGCGCCATTTTAGCTGTTATGATTCGATAGGTCAAGAGTTGTGACAGGTCGATAAGAGACAGATAGGACTTAACAAACATAGGGCACTACACGATACAGTAACGCGTCCTTATTATTAAACATTAATATCAAAATGGTGAAAGTTTGGATGGTACGATTCGTAAAGTGCATCAGATTTTCAGTAGAAATAAGATTCCGAATTTATCAATTGTGAAAAGTATAATAAAAAAATGCGAAAGTACTTGTTCAGCTATTTATGTAAAATACACGACACGAGCTCGTAATGGTCATACAGAACAAAACAACATGGCAGTTTTTGAGAGTTTGACCGAGAGTCCAGGATCCTCGATTTGTTATCGTGCACAAGAATTGGATATTTCAACAACCAGTCTACACCATATTTTCACTAACGATTTGCATCTCCATACTTACAAAGCCCAATTGACTCAACAAAATATGCCAATTGACCATACACAGCGAAGATTGTTGGATTATTGGATAACAAGAAGTGAATGCCGATCTTGTGGGCAAAATCATCTTCGGCGACGAAGCCCATTATCACCTCGATGGCTTCATTAATAAGTACAATTGTCGCATTTGGGGCTCAGAAAATCCACAAATGATTCATGAACAACAAATACATCCCTAACGTGTCACTGTTTGGTGTGCATTATACTCCGGATAAATCAGTGGGCAATTTTTCTCTGAAAAGGAGTCAGGTAATGCATTACCGTAAATGGCGAACGCTATCGTGATATGATCACCCAGTTCTTTATCTCTCAAATGAAAAATATTGCTCTTAAAGGCGTGTGGTTTCAGCAAGACGGTGTAACTCGCCATACCGTCCATGAAACATTGACGGTATTGCACGTGTCTTTTCCTGGTCGTGTCATATCCCGTTTTGTTGACCTCAATTGGCCGCCACGATCTTGCGTTGTAACATCTATTGACTTTTTTTGTGGGGAATTCTGAAGTCCCAGGTTTACGCCAACAAGCCCACGACCACCTAAGGCCGAAATTAAAGGCTGCATCAACGAAATACCGCCACATTTATGTAAAACCGTTATTGAAAATTTCGCCACAAAAGAAGGCGTGTGCGAACCTTGAAAGCTGTGGCGACCGTTTAGTGGATGTGCTATTGAATACATAATTTCCAAATATCTATATTATAAATCAATGAATATTTCAATACTTTGCTACAGAAAACCATGTTTTATTAATCCACATACTGTGCTGTTATTGTAACACAATTTATTTCCTAATGTGATATGAATTATTTAAAAATATTATGATTTGAAAAATTAGTGCTGGTTATTTCAACTTTAACTTTAAACGGCAATAAAGTGTAGTTTTTCCTTTTTTGTGCCAAAACAAACTAAATTTATGCTGAAACGTAATAAATGGCTATAAAAATATTATACTTTATTTTTAAACATTACTTTTAGAGAAAATAAAAGAACTAAACATGACTATGCCACGTTTCCAGACTTGTTAAGAAAATTTAAAAACGTTTTGGCATTACAACTACAATTTTGCTAATATGGTTGCATTTTGGATACATGTACTATGGAAAATTTTTCTTCGAAATGATGAAAAAAATCGTTGGTTAAAAATTATTATTAAAAGTTATTTCCCTTACGTTCTGTATACTTGCAATGGGTATGTGTGCTTATCACCCTTATTGAGTGTATCCATTCCAGAACAGTATCGGTTTACTGGCTTTCCTTTCCTTTTGAGTGAAAGTTTTCCCATTTAGGAAGTACTGTAATGATCGTAAAAACTTGTAATCGCCGGGTGGCTTCGATCGGTGAATAGGGATAGTCAAGTAAAACATTTCAACCAATACAACAATTAATCTTTGGATAACTGAGTTGATGTTTGACTTTATCGTCGTAAAAGATCACTTTCTTTCGATGTTCCAATTCTGGACTTTTGAGACTAATGATTGGTCTATATTAATTCTTGGTGGAAACTATAATCGATATATCAATCATCCTATCTGACTATTGGAGATCATTCTTCTAAATGCTATTTAAATTTCTAGTTTATTGGTGGTCACTAGTCAATGGTTCTCCATGATCTTTTACGCAGTATACTACCATAAATTATCTATTTTTCATCTCGATTTAAAAATCGAGTAATTTTGGTGTAATTTTTGGCCCCAATCAATTCATGTAGATATCCAAACATTGAACTAAAACTATATATCTCATATATAGGGTGACTTTTTTAGTATCTTCTTACTATAAATTCAAATAAAACAACAACCAAATGCCTTGAAACTATTTATATAAACTAATTTTATATGAAATAACAATGCATGACATTAATGTTTGAAAACAATTTCGGACAAATATCCGCAGCGGCTTCTTCTCACAAATCGCATTCCCTCAATTCAATTTCCGACCATTTTTTCAAGCTATTGGGGTTTTATGTCTGCAATTATCCGAGTTATTTTGGCTTCCAAGTCGCCAATAGTTTCTAATTTATTGGGATAGATCAAAGATTTCTATATAAATAACATGACCTTGATGGCCAATTAACAGGTCTGTTCCTCGAAATAACTCTCTCTACGAAAATTGTTCACCACTGTACCCTCAATAAATCGATTGTTGCGTTGGCTGTCTGACGTGAACCCGTCCTGTTGGAACCACATCTCCTCCAGATCGATACCATTCAAATTCTGAATTAAATAATTAACGTAGTCAAATAATATAGCCCAATATCCTTCCAACGACGAGGAAGTGATAAATTTGGGTATTTGTCAACACTGCCAGCAACAGCGGCCATATTTTCTTTTGGAACGGGCAGTTTTCTGTCTGGTTTTTGTTTTAATATCGAACACGAGGAAATGCGTTCGGAATTTGTCGATAATTCGGCGAATATATAACGAAGTTCAATTTCACGAAGTGTTTTATAAGTTTGGCGCACAGAACACTGACTTTGATATAAACTTCGATAATTTACAAGCATTGCTCTGATGTTAATTGTTCCATAATGACTATTGAAACCAGACTATTGAAACATAGATTTACAGACTTGCGCGCAAACTCGCAATTCGTTTGATAGAGACTCCTGTCGGAACTTCGGATACACTAAAAAAATCACCCTTTATTAAAAGATGTGGTAATATTTTATAGTAAGAAAAATAAACTTTTATTGGCGTCACAAAAATCTCATTTGTGAATTTATTTCAATTCAGTTTTAGTTTAGTCAGGAAATGTCATAGATCACTTTATTTAACTTAATTAATTGACTAATTTAGATGTAGAATAAGGTAATTTCCAGGCCTCGTTTGTGCTGTATCCGGAATCCATAACGTTTTAAGCTAAAGGGTCCAAGGTCGTGGCAAAATAGCGTTGGAATATGCCAAATCAGGGTTAAATGGGCGATGTCTCGCTTGGTTGGTGATTTTTAAAGCACGGGTGCAAAATTATCAAATTACCCATCATTAATAATTTAACGCTTTTTACTTTAATAAGGCTTCTTTAAAATATCAAAAAGTTATATATAGCTAATTAAATTGTGTTTTTATATATTTGGATTATGCCTGTTTAACAATTATATGTTACACTCCTTCACTCCTTCACAAATTGGATCCGCCAGTATGAAAAGATCCATTTATATTAAATCAAATATTTTTATTAGAATTATTTCTGTTGTAATCTATTTTGAAATCTAGAGTGGTTTTTGCTATTTCAAGGTGCCATTACCGTTTTGTAATATTGTGTTCACTGTTACTGCCAGTTTTTATTAATATTTATAAGTGATTAGTGACCTCAAATAATAATAAGATGCATTTCGTTTTTAATGTTGATTTTCTTGTAATAAGTAGATGATCTGTCATAACCTTGGTTTAAATTAGTTGCACCCTTTAACCATGTACCTAGGTACACTCCAGTGGCTTTAGTTCCTGTATTATCTGAACCTTACATACCTTCAGAACTAAATCATTTCGCAAAATACGCTCTGTTGTTCCTGAGTCCAAATTGTAGAGAACGTCGACTAATGGAAATGTCTGGCTCTTCTGCAACACTTTCACGTACCAAATCAATATGCTCTTGTGAATGTCCACTACGACTATACATTGGTCTTCTTTTATCTTTCTCTAAGCCAGTTTCTTGAAATTTTGAACAACTCGATTTATAGTGCTTTCAAATGGACGATTGTGTAAACCGTAAATTTCACGTAAATTTCTAAAAACAGTTTTTATTGAACGCCCATTTCCATAAAATAATTCAACAATTTTAGCACGTTGTTGTATTGTATAAGACGTTATAAATATCATACTTTACATTTCTGAAATGAGACTAGACGTAGTTCATAGCGCCATCTATGTTTTATTCAAGAATTAAAAAACCGCTTAATTTGAAAGATCCGTTAATTGGTTCTTCATTGTTTTCCCAATGTACTGGGTTTATGTTCATTTAAATTTGAGAATCTTATATGCGTTGTGTATATATTTTAAGATTTCATTTATTCAGTCAATTTGTGATTGTGTTTGTTGCAGCATTTTTTTCACTTGCCCGTATGTGTATAATTTTCTCTGGAGAATTTCTACGAGTAAACCAATTGGCCTATAGATGGTGATTAGCGTGTGGTTTTTATTTAGAATACAGGAAGATTTACATATTTGTGGAAAGTATCCTAAAATCAAGTAAATATTGAAGGCTGCTAAGCATTCTAGCAGTTTTTACTTCAGTTTTTTTTAATTATGTGTATGTTCGTTATTTAGCCGTGACTTTTTCAGTTAATAAATTACCAATTTTATAACTAATAGAGATTTAATTACTGTTAGCAGCTCAGTTAGCAAATTGTGGCTATTGTTAGCTAACTACTGTTTCCAAATGGTCAGCCAAGGAAGTACACCTATTTTCATTTAACTGGGTATCATACTGTAAACTAAAAAGGGGGTAATTTCCTCTGATTTGAAACTATATACCATTTTCCAATGATGTTATGCGATAATATTATGGTACACACTACGATTTTTTTTATTCGTACGGAAAGTTGCTCATGAAAATGTTGTTATTCCTTACTATCCCGAATAATTGATATTTTATAATCAAAAATACACTTTATTTGATTATATTGTTCAAATATGAACATTTTTGTGAAAATTTGGGGAAAAGGATTTTAGAAATTTGGATTTGGGTAGAAATAAAATTTAAATTTCATATATTTTTACATAAAAAAGTTAACAAAACGGCTCGACATATTCTTTATATGGAAAATAATATGTCAAAGTCTTTTAGAGGAATATACTTATGAATAATATTCCCACGAATACCAGATGATTAAGATGGTTTCAAATGAACAGCTTTGTAAGAATCTTGGTTTGGAATATATAGATACCAATACGGTGATCATATAGGAGACCGGATCTTATATCCCTAGGTACTATATATGGGTACAGAGATATCTGGTTCAAATAAGTGTCCATTTACCTTGTGGTTTCAAACCAGACACTTACCGATTATTCAGTCAGAACCACTGTCACCATGAGTCCTAAACTACTAGCGGTAGCTAGGGGGCTGTCTTTCCCCATAGTATCTATGTTAAATGAGCTTCCTCAAACCTATTGGTTTGGTAATCAGTCCTGACCGTGCCTGGGATAGAGGCAGTTAAAAACCAGTTGATGAACATCGTAGAATGAAGAACATAGTAGAATTGAAGGTTTGTTCGATTTTAGATGTAGAAGGTACGCAGTTAAAAGTCGAATTCTGCGTGTCAATAAATTACCATGTGGATTAAATGTTCTCTTTGTCAGTCTGTCCTTGACTTTTTCGTGTCATGGAAATGATGCATGACAATGCGGCACTACACTCTGCAATACGTGTAAACGAAATAGAGTTGAAATACGAAATAAAAGCTTTTCGATATTTAGCCTATTCTCCATATTTGTAGCAATTAAGTAGAAGAAAGTAGAACAAAGAATCGCACCTACAGACTATTTTGTTCTTTCACGATCAAATCGAACTTTCATCAAAAAGATGGGAAAAGGACGTTCATTGTCTAGCATGGTGGAAATAAATGTTTTCGTAAATAGCTTGATAATAGTTTACTAGGAGATTCTGATCCATGCCTTCAACTCATTAACTGTGAGCAAAGCAACTTTATAATATGTGAAAAAATATATATATTTTTTTGGCCCCCAGCTTTCGTTCTTTTTAATTTATCATCTGATATTGTAGCATCTAAAAAAATAATTGAAAAGTCAATGGAATATAATAAACTATTAATCCTAATATTCGTAGATTACGAGAAAGCGTTTAACATAATGAACCAACATGCTGAAAGCACCAATGCTTCTTAAAATCACATGTAATAAAGCAACGGCATCTGTTAAACTCCACGAATGTGCTAATTCATTTTTACTGGAATAAGGAGTCAAATAAGGCGATACGATATCCCCAAAACTGTTTAATACCCCATTAGAATATATGCATAACAAATAAATTGAAAAGAAATGATTTGTGGGGGACATCGTCTAAATCTCTGATCGCGTAGACGAAGTAATTTTTATGCTGGAAAACATATCTTTAGCTTCACAAGCAGTTAAATTGGAAATTATCGTGTTGAAAATTATATCAAATCTGGTGCTTGGTGGGAGTGTTTGTGTAGATGAGAAGAAAAATAGATGTAGGTATGTTGCGTAGATGAGAAGACTTAGAATAATTATTTACTCGCAAATATCTGCGACACAAAATTTGTATTGGCAGGGACAACAAAAGGTGCTAACTTTCAGGTAGAGTAGGATTAACATAGCCCTTCGGGGGGTTTCAAAACATCTTTAAATTGACTCTTTCCATCTGTTTTAGAAAGAACATTTTTTAAACAGTGGCCCATCAATACTAATTGGACATACATAAAAACATATAAAAACATACATAAAAACTCTGGCCCATCGATACTAATTGGATGCAAGCGGCTAAGTCTGAACTTGTGGAGAACCCTACGGGAGGTTTTTGCCCACCAGTGGATCAGAATGAACTAATTATGATGATGAATATATTAAAATTTCATTTTATTTGTACATTTCCTTCATTTTGGACTATATAGCTCAGTTTTTTAATTCAAGAGCAATACTATGTCAATGTTATTATTTTTTAAGTACTTACCAATTATTATTATAATGCTTATTTGGTTAAAAGACACTTTTATTTAAAATTTTTCTCAATAGTCGTCATCAAACGTCTCACGAAATAGGTTTATGGCCTTCAACCGTCATCAGTCGGGAGTTGGACGTTCCAAAGCAACTATAGCATTCAACAAAGGTTCTGATGATATATACTGGCCAAGTCCGATATAAAACAGTATTTAAATGTAGCTCACGCCATCGGGTGGTTCATGTGAAACCGTTCGTGACCCGCCTCATCCTGGATTCGGGTCCTATTCAGATACTAGGTATTCAGTTTAAGTGGAGCACGGAATTATGGAGTTTACGTGGAACATGGGGAAAAAATATTCCTTTATTTTGTTTGAATATTTTTTTTATACTCTCTACAAGCCCACTGTATAATTTTTCATCAAAATAATTTATTTAACATGAGTATTTCACATCTTATGTATTATCATCATATAAGCGGAACTCGACTGACTGTAATATTACATAGAACCATCTTTCCCCACATAACTATTAAAACTATTCGCTTAAATTTGTAAACTACTACACTTTACTTTAAAGATGGTAAAATTGAACCGCCGTGTGCCAAAAATGTAATATTTTACAGTCAATGCTATACAGTCTTGTAGTCTAAGAGATACATGATGGTACATATCTTATGTGTATTATATCCATAATCTATAAAATTTACAGCATATAGAGGGTAAACGTTTGAACAAACAGGGCTGCTAAATCAGGAATAGAATGGTTTCGGTTCGTTAGTCATTTTTAACGCACGAGCTCAAGTTCGGGATAATGTTTATTTGAGCACATTTGTCTTGAAATACATTATTGATATATTATCTTATTCTCACTTAAATAATTTTTCAATTTGTTACTAAAAAATTTGAATAGAATTTGCTTAATTATTATAAGATTATTAATTATTATTTGCTTAATTAAAATAAGAAATTTTGACAAGTGAATATTAAATTATTATTCACTTTAAAAATTTTTTTTTTCGATATATACTATTATAACTTTTCCGTAATAAAACATTTCGCAGTCTTGAGTACACATGGTGTTTTTAAATGGTCATTTAATGGTAAATAAAAAAAAACGTAACATTCGCATATTTGAATCAAACAGAAAATATACTGTATAGCATATCTGAAACACAAAACCTGATAAACTTTTTTCATTTTTATCTTCGTATTTCTGTATGTGATTGAAAAAAGTACGTCAAAGCTAACGGTTTTAAAAATGCTGTTTTTATCATGTTGTGCTGTATATTTGTGGTTCTATAAAAATGCTAAAATGCCACGAGCTCGATCACCATATTGTTTCTGACAATTATCCGAAATTCAAAAAGGGGTGAGCTTGATAAGAAGCAGCTTTAAATTTTTTCGTGAAATAGCTCGATAATTGGTGCCAATATACAATAAATAGGTGATGATTGGACATTGTTGCTTCTGCCATTATGAGGACATTAGATAATATGGTTAAGAATCAAAGTTATGCACGAACATGAGGTTCTGGTAGAGGTTTTAGAAGTATCTAAGGACATGTACTGCATTTTAGATTTAGATTCGTTGTACTAAATCAGCATGGAAAAATCATCTGGCAACTGTGAGATGATTTTGTTGCAGCTGCAGGTAGAATTATTTTGAGACTAACTATTAATCTATATTTTCTAGTACAGACCATTACAAGACGCGATTATTAAAATGGTGTTGAAATGGCTTTGAATGGGACCTGCAATGGAACTCTATTTGCTTTAGTAATAAGTTTAGATTTTAATGAACTGGTCAAGATGGACGTAGAGGGGTTATATGTTTTTGGAGTGAAAAGCGTAACTTAACTGTTGCATTAGAATTGTATCCAGCTAGGATATACTCTAGGAATTATTGTTTGAGGGACTAATTTTGGGAAGGAGGTATTTGTAACATTTTGAACATGTATGCAATTTTGATTGGTTGAACTCTTAAGTGATTGTCTTGGTCGCCGGCAATCTTAACTCGAAGCATTTATACAACGAACACGGTATACTTTAATAGAAGAAGACATATGGACTTGGACGAATTAAATGGTCCATGTTTCTCAGATTTACAGATTATTATGATAATTGAGTAGGATCTACTCATTATTAAATTATACTACTCATATGTTTAACTGACGTTGATATTTGATAAAAATTCATATTAAAGAAAAGAACTGATATGTTATTCTGAATTTTCACTATCCTCAAAAATTGTATGACAATTTTTCGGCATAGAGGATCTTCTTCAGATAGGATAGATTTCAGATTTAGAATTATAGACGAGAAAAGGCAATAGACATGAGTTTGCAATTTTTCATAAACTATTTTATAGAGATACAATAATTCATAACAAATTAGATCATCCTCATTCGCAAAAGATGGCGGCATTTAATTAATTTATATATATAAACTTTTAAATATCCCAATATCATAACATAATTATAACAAAGAACTTAATATCAATAAACAGATCGCGGTAAATAATCGAAATGATTATTATATTAAAGTATAACTATTAATTTAATGTATACTGTCATCAATATTCAAAATGACGAGTACTTACGGGTAAAGTAACAAAATTAGTTTCAAAACAGTTATTAAAAAAAAACAATATGAAAATTGCCTTCAAAACGAATAATCATTTGGGACGTCATAATTGAGTGCGGTTCTGGTCCAAAAGTCTATATTGTTCAAACAGGAAGCACCTTTTTTTATTAGGGCCAACAAACATATAGGAAGTTACCTTGAGGAAGACAATAATTCCCATTAAGAAAAGAATTAATTAAAAAAATCACACCCATTCCCAACCATTTCTGGACCACTCCACAACCCAACCCCCCCCCCCCCCCCCCCTCATAAAAACCCTCTCTGTCATGGTAGTTAATTAAATCAAATATTAAAATACTGATGCACATTATCTATACCTATTTTATATTGTCTATCTATCTATTAAAAATCATTAAGTAAAAGCGAATTAAAAATACCATTAAATGTAGCAGAAAGAATTATTTATTATAAATTAAAAAATATACTCACAATCAACAGGAAATAACCAGATAGTTGAGGCTGGTGAAGTTTTAACAATTTGTTAAAATCGGGTTCTAATTTCGTTAACATCAGTCGCAAATCGACACGCTCAGCGATAATACAGTCTGTTCATTTTCTTAGACGGTAAATTAGCTACTGCACTGAATCCACGCTTAGCCAAATACATTAAAGGAAATGCAATTAAAAATGTCTGTACTATTACCCACAATCCAAGGTAGACATCTGGATTGATTTTTGAAGCAAGTCATTTTTTTATCCTTTTCTTAATTTTACTTTTAGTTCTTTGTTAGTTGAATCTGTATTTCTATTAAGTTTTCTCGTTTTTGCGATTAACAATGAAATGTCCTATGAAGCTCGTGGTCCCTCATCTTCTTGCTTAAGACGATGTAAAAAGATTCGATATAGTTAGCTGTTTCAAATATTTCTTTTCTAGTCCTTGAAAATAGGATAAATCTTTGTCGTTTTTATCAGAATGCATTTTATTCAAATGCTCTTATAGGGGAGAGTCGCCGAATTTGGACCGCCGCCTAGATTAGACCACCACTCTATCTATCTAATTGAACATTAGCGTAAACCGTAGTCGTATTTATTATTACCTAAAGCAACTATAAAGAAATATGCGAATAAAAAAAATACTACTGGAAATAAAGTGAAAGCATTTGGTAGACAGCCCACATTTACTAAAGACATGGAAACAATTCTAAACAAACATATTCTTCAACTTGAAGAATGTTTTTTTGGTTTGACTATCCAAGAAGTGTGAAAACTAGCTTTTGAAGTCGCTGAAAAATACTCTTTACCACATACATTTAATAAAGAAAATAATATAGCAGGGAAAAGTGATTCTACTCATGCATACGCAGAAATCCATACCTGTCAATACGAAAACCTTAATGGCAAGAGCACGAGGCTTCAATAGAGAGAACGTAGGGCGTTTTTTGATATTTTAGAAAAAACTGTGGACGAGTTTAATTTCACCGCAGAAATTGTTTTTAATGCGATGAATTGGGATTTTTCGACAGTACAAAAAACTCTACAAAAAGGGGTTGCTTGTAAAGGTAAACTCCATGTAGGAGGCGTAACAAGTGCTAAACGTGGTGTTCTTACAACCATGATATGCGTGGTCAGTGTTGCTGGGTTTTATGTACCTCCGATGATCATTTTTAAAAGAAAAAAAAATAACAAAGATCTTCAAATTGGGGCACCCCCGGCAAGCTTTGTTACTATATCACAATCAGGATAGATAAATTCCGAATTGTTGGTTGAGTGGTTGCAGCATTTCGAAAATCATGTAAACTGCAATCAAGATAAGAAATTCCTTCTACTGCTTGATGGGCATATGTCTCATAGCAAGAATTAAAACGATTGTACCTTTGCTAGAGAAAATTATAAATACTGCAGATCCCTAGGCATACTACCCATCGTTTGCAACCTATAGATGGTGCTTTCTTTTGACCGCTACATAAATATTTTGTTCAGGTGCAAGAAACTTTCGTCAATATAAAGGTGATAAAATATATCAAACTCAAATTTTTAAATTACTAAATGAAGCATATCACCGAGGGGCAACTGTGGCAGTAGCTGAAAATGCCTTTCTGTCACTGGTATTTGGCCAGTTAACAGACATGTTTTTCATGATTACCAGTTTACACCATCAGATTTGCTACAACCTCAACATTGTGGTAAAGTTACTGAAATTGAACTAATTACTGGAAATTTAACAAGTACATCAATACCCAATGACAGTGAAAGCGGCAGTGATTCCGCTGTTGTTTATAATTCTCAGAAAAAAAAGCGTAAAAACTTTACACGATATTATTCATAAATTATCATCGCTACCAACACAAAATCGACAGCTAAGTCCATCGTCTTCTCGAGTACAAAAAAGTATTGCTCAGAAAGCACAATTATGATCAACTATTGATAACGTTCTGGGATTAAAACGTAGAAAATATTAAAAAGACAAAACCATAAAATATTGGGAAGAAAAGATCTAGCAAAGAAGAAAAGATTAAAAAGAAAAATCAAAGAGTACAAATGAAAACTACATGATTTTGTACCATATGTGATTAAATAATGGAATAAGAGATGATTGAATGCATTACATGTCACGATTGGGTTCACACAAAATGTGCTGGTGTGAGTCCAAAGATAAGAAGTACTTTTGTTTGTATTGTATTTAATGGTCCATTCTAAGGAACCAGTGGTCCATCGCAAGAAACCGGTTTCTTTGAATGGACCGAACAGTCAATTTTTAATTTTATTTCATGATAATAATAAGTAAATCAAATTAAATAATTAAGTTAGTTTGAAGATTACAATAGTACTGTTATTTTTTATCTAAATGTTTCTATTAAAAATGCTTTTACAAGCTCATATATAAAAAATGTTTAAGTGGTCCAAATTCGGCAACTCTGCCCTAACCTAGAAGGCTTCATCGCTTCAGTTGAAAAAACCTTTTGGTAAATTAAGCACATTGGTAATAATTGATTCTTAGGGAAGGGCATAACATTATTTAAAATATTCAGTAGTGTAGTGCCGTGTTTCATCTTAGATTCTGACATTTTGAAATACAAAATTTGCCAAGGTTTAATAAATATACTTTTCAACAGATTTATAGATAGGTATAAAAATAATGGCTATAATGACTTATCACTCCTAATCATTAATCGCTCACAAATATGGATTATTGATGAAGCATACAAAAATATTAAGACATTCCTAGAGCTACATCAGCCTTTTATAGATTAGATTTCGTGTACGCATTGTATGCCTTTGCTTGTTTGCTATCCCGGCGCACTTGCTCTGTAAACAAGTCATTACAGGGCCCCATATTTTTGTCGAAACATGTTCGATTACGTAAATCGCGTCTTTACTTACCAAATTGCAAAGACTTGTCACCGACAATACTAAACCAAATTAGGTATACGTATACCTAATTCTAATTTAATTAATACTTATGTATGCGACAAAATAAGATAAAATTTTAGATACCTAAAAAAAAATATTTATTTATCCATTAAAACAGTATTTTATTATATTAATTTCCTTAATAGGTCGGTAAGCCACGGCCGCCCCCTTTTACTTTTATAACGCCTCCATTTGCCTGAATGAAAAAATTAACATGTCATTGTAAAAAAGCGTGGGGTGCTTTGTACTATATTTTTATAATAACTCTACTTTTAGAAACAGTACTAATGGAATATTTATAACAATTGACATCGAGCATCCCACGCTTTTTTCAAAATGACACATAAATCTTCTCGTTCATCTTTATTCTTATACTAAAAATTATTTTTTACTTTTTAGTTCGGTTTACCGTTAAAATGTGTTTTTGTTAGTTTTTTACACTATAATTCATTTATTTTTAACATTTTTATACTAAATCAATATGTGGTTACACTGTTACACTATCATTTAAAACCTCAGTTCACGTTTTAGAACAACGAGAAACGATGTAGGTTTAATATTTAATTTCTGCCAGGTGTTTACGTTGCAAAAGCCCATGTTGCAAAAGCCCGTACGCTACATGAGAAATCCATGTCCGAATGTGATTAAATATTAATATCGCACATCTTCGTTAACGTTAATTCGCTGTCCAATTGGGCCTAAACCATTTTTCCACAGTCCAATTTACTTCGAAAACGGTAAAATTGAACGGCTCTGGTCCAAAAACAGAATATTTAATGCGTAGGCTTGCCGTCCGAAAGGGACGAATCACATAAAGGCTGATTGTCCAGCCCTCGTTTTGGTTGTATCCGGGATCCATAACGTTTTAGGCTGAGGGGTGCAAGCGTTAGGGCGGAGAGGCGTTGAAATCGGCTAAATTAGGGATAAAATGGTAGGTTTTTCGGTTCGTTGGTTATTTTTAAAGCACGGCTGCTATTGTCAAGTAGAAATTGAAATATTACGTAGTGTTTATGTTTATATACTATTAATTATATGATTTTATAAAATTTATTCATTATCCGTTTTTTAAATGCAAACCTGGAAACGGAAGTGATCCTGAGAAAGCCAACCAAATTCTACAGAGAAGCGTGCGAAATTTGACAATAATGACAATAAGAGTATATTCATGCTGGTATCAGTGCGAATTAGGCTGGAATGCCTAAAGTAAACTATGCGTTTACACATGACACTCGTGAACATAATGATTATCATTAATTGCCTTGATTTATGAGCTCAGATTATTCTCGAGACTATTGAAGTGTGCCAAGTCCAGAAAAGTAAAACTGAAGAAAGCAAGATCTGAAAGTTTAGAGAACATAATGTCATTATTATACAATCTTTTATTTTTTCCAGTCTTAAACATTAACGACAGACAGTTTAAAAAAAAATATTACAGATTAAGAATAAAAATATTTCTTTTTCTTCCAGATATTTGAAAATTTAGTTAGTTTGGACTTGACATAATGAAAATAATAAATTAACAAAAATTGTTCACTTGTTCCAAAAATTGTACGAGTCCATTTACATTTTACAAAAAAAAAAAATTACTTTAAAGGAGAATTCATATAACTTTTATGTTGCTCCGGCAAATATTTTAACATAGAAGCAATGTCCTTTGCTTGGACCATAACAGGTTCATCGATATTATTTGTGGATGAAGCTCTATGAAATAAACTAACGAAAATTATATAGTTCTGTTCCGATTTTGCGGAACCACAGAAAACGATTTTTTATGTCCAGATTATCGTAGATTATTCCGTCTAGAATGTTTACTAAGATACAGGTAATATGCCATTGGCGCGTCCTGCCGTCATTTCACGCCATAAACCACAGTAAATTTCTTTAATCACTGTGCAATGCGCTAATAAATTGAGTACATTTAATTTCCATTTGTAAAAGAAGTACACATTAGCCTTAGGGAGCGCGAAAATATTTTGCATATTGAATGAAATATTAACGTAAGGTTTTGATCACTACCTTTTTCAATGTTACATTACAGTTTCAGTTTTAAGTTCGGACTTGGTCTCAGTGGTATCTCAGCAATCCTACAGGGCATCTTACGAAATCATATTTTTCAAAGAAATAATAAAAAGTGAATTTGACGCACTCCAATACTCAGATGACTATAGTTTTTAACCTAGAGTGTAACCCGGGCTCAGAAATCAAAGCGACTAATGTTAATCATTATATCCCGGTGTTATGTGTAAACTATGTTAGTGAATTTATCGTACCTTATCGTTTAAACTCATCAGGATACCGGAATATGGTCTCTCGTCAAGGATAGGGAGACCGTGTTGGTGTTTGACACAACAAGAGATAGAACATGTGCCCTCTAATAAAAAGGATGGGTGGGACTCGGGCTCAGTCGCCCAGAGAACTAATAAAAAAAATATTTCGGCGGAGACGCAGCTTATTGTGTATTCCATATGATATTGTGGAACCCAGCGGTTGTATAAGTGTTGTCTTTCTTGTTGGATATAGTCCAAATAAGTCTAACACTCCGTGTATGTGCCATATTCACTTTCGTAAATTTATCCAACGACCACTCACAGCGTTTGATAGATAAAAGTTCCTTACAACAAGGGTCGAAACCTTTAGTATTTCTGAAAAAGTTGCCAATATAAAAATCAGCAATCAAAAAGCTATAATTTTATGCAAATGTGTGCACAACCATATTTGGCAAATATGGTATTATTTTGGGTATTGGGTAACTTGTTATAAAGAATTAAACCAACCATGTGGGTGCAGTGGCTAAGGTGATGAGCAGTGGCCAGCGTGGTAGCGGGTTCGACTCCCGTGCTCGATCGGAGAAAAAAGGGAAAAGATCACAAGGAGTTCGCAAAGTCTCCGAAACTATAAAACCTAAGAAATGTTCCTCATGCTTCGTAGATGCCAACTATCGAATATATATATATATATATATATATATATATATATATATATATATATATATATATATATATATATATATATATATATATATATATATTCGTTTTTATTTTAGTTTTTTAGTTGCCGTATAAAAGTTTTTTAGTTTGCCGTATAAAAACGAGAATAGGTGAGAGAAGACTAAAAGTAAAGTAAAGTAAAGTTTTAGGGGGTTAGAGGCGCATCAGCCACTAAGAAGGTTATTTAGCCATTGGATCTACAGCTTAACATGGACTCCGGTCCACGGTCATAGGCTGCCGAAAACTCCGGTTAGCACCCCCCTCGCCCTATCAACTTTAGGTGGTTTCGCTTTTATCTATAAGTTTCTCTCAAGAAGCCTAGCGGCTGGCGAGGGACCAGCGTAGGAAACCTCTCACAGGGAGAAAACTGGTTTGAATATTCAATATATTTCTCGAAAATCGAAGAGAATATCGTGAAAATTTTGGATATATAGCAAATTGTGAAGTTTCTATAAAATGAGTAGTTGGGGTTGTTTATCATAATGGCATTATTTAGAAAGGATAGTAAATTGCACCGATATGATAAAGTGGGAATTTTGGTGAGAGAGTTAAAAATATTTAATGAAATCGATTCTATATGCGTCTGAGTAACAATATTAGTGCCATATTTTACATATTATCAATGAGCTTATGTGAATAACTTACAATATTGCCATAGTCTATTCTTGATGGAATCAGGATTACCAGCAAAATAAATTAATAAATATTTGTAAATTATTTTCCGATATAATTAAAAGTCAATCTAATTTAATACGGCTCATTAATTTGTAATAACTTATGTCATCTCAGTAAATTGTTAAAAATGCTGACAATAAAAGGCTTTCAACCTTTCGTTCCCGTCATTAATTTGCTTTTTTTCGAAAGCCATTGCTCCTCGTTAAGAAAACCGCAAAGACGAATTTCTCGTTCATAAAAGGAAAGAAAGACGATGGCGGTTTGGCGATTTTTCAACTCGAAAACCACGTTGGACACCCTTACTGATACTTAAAATATTTTAACAGCTCGATGTTGCTGATGATCGTATTTCTATAGGATAGCTTGATAATAATTAAGATTCATTATGTTTTTTTTTTGCCTCTAAAAATATCATAATACAGAATGCCGCAGAAAATAGGCGATTTTCATTAACAAATTTTCCTGCGTTTCTTAGGTAAGGTAAAGCTCTTTTAAGACTAGCTTCATTCTATTTTTAGCATCAGAGAATAATTAAGCATGAATTAGCGGAATGGTGCGCAACGTTCATTCGCCATTGCATCTACAGGGTGGTCGAAAAAGTTGTAAATGTTTGGTTGCGCTGTAGAAAATTTGGTTGGAAAAACAGGTTGGGTCGGTCTTAAACGATCGTTCGGCTCAGGGAAGGTTAGTCACCATGCAGCGTTATACGGGAGAGAGCGCTTGTTTTGTATACGTGAGTATTACTGCAACAAGAATTCCGATTCCCCCTTAATGGTCATGTCAATAATCAAAATTGTCGCTGCTGGTGTGAAGAAAATCCTAAAAAGAAACATGAAAGGCCTGTGCATCACCTGAAGATCACAGTTTGGCCTGTAATGTCGGCATCCGGAATAATCGGCCTCTTTTTTTCGAAGACCACCAAGGCTGGGTGGGAAATTTTTTTTGGGAAAATTGAATTCTCGAGGAGGAGGCATGCAGTGGGGATAATAGGGATATCTTAAAGTCAAGTATATCGCAGCCGCCCCGCCACTATGGATAAAGTAAAGAAAAATATTTGGTAAGAAATCGATACTATAACTGTAACTGTACTATACTATAACTATAACTAAATTTTTTTAAATTTTAAGACTAAATTTGTTAAAATTGATCAACTTATTCTTCTCGTTGGACCACCCGTTATATCTTCTTCTTCAAGTGCGTTAGTTTGGCAATCATTCTGCCAATTATCATCTATTGTTTAGGCGGGCGATCTAAAAATGTGGAGTGACGAGCACTAAAACCACCCTCCCAAATTTCGCATCCAGGAGTCTTTCCATTTGTCTTATTATATAGTAATTAGAATTTATCGATACTTCTAATGGCTTCCGTTCGGATTCTTCGTTCATTCTTCTTATGACTTCCATATTTTTTAGTTTATCCACCTTTGAAAACTTAGGTATCCTTCTATATTCCACTTCTCAAAGGCATATTAAGGCATATCGCAAAAATAATATTGTGACAGCTGAACGATTATTCTGTCGCAAATTTAATATTAAAAAACTTATTTTGCACTTAAAAAGAAGTCTCGTGATAGTGATAGAGTTTTATCTGGTCGCTTACAAATATAGAGAGAGAGTCAGAGCCGGGATTCGATGTATCCATTGAGACCTACTCACCGTCCTGCAATTTTGGAGAACATTTTGGACATACGTTTATGAAGCATTTTGCATCAAGATTTGAAGTTTCACCCACATAAAATGAAATTCCATGAAAACCTTATTCACAATTCGTTTGTTAGATGAAGAGCATTTTCACCTTTCGGATTTTGTGAGTAAACAAAATGTTTGGTATTAGTCTGACAAAAATCCTAACCAACTGCAGCAGTAACCTTTACCCAATAGTAAAGTCACAGGGGAGTGGGTAATATTATTTTGGTATAATTTGCCATTATTTGTTCTAATTTTTTGAGAATGCCAATGAAAACGGTGCTACTGTTACATCACTATATTCTGTTCACTATATTCACATGATTCATACCTTTTTGGCATACAATATAACCATGTTTCCTGTTACTAACTTTTCGGTGGGCGCACCGGTGTCAGTTACATCATTTATATTAGTTTTTTAGTTTTTATATTAATAATTTGGTTTTTTATATTAGTAACAGGTAGCGATAGTGTTCTTATAACACCCGCTGAAGTATTCTCTAATCAAGAGGTAGGCAATTTATATTAAGTATTATGTTCATATTTTCGTTTTACAGTTAATCATTAGTTTAAGAGTTTTTGTTATGTATTTGCGATAAATATGGATTATAATTATACTAAAAGGGGTGTGAACACGATAGATCAAATGTGTTAAGACTACTATACTGCTGCAAAAAACAAGAAGGTGCTTTTTTACAATTTTTTTTATTGGTATAAAATTTTATTAGTTCTAAATATTAATATAAACATTGGATATTTAAAAAATCTTGCCATAAGTATGATGGATGACCGCTTGAGAGAGCGATCCAAACTGAATTCGCTTCCAAAGTATATAAGTAAAAGAAGATATTTGTTATATTTATGGAACACGTAATAACAATAGAACAAAGAATGTAATTAAAATGCGTGTAAGAAGCCCAATCTCACGGTTTCAAAATGTGTTAGCTGCGAATACTAATTTAACTCATATTTCTTTTTTTGTAAATACCTTTATAGCTTTTTCTGCCTCATCTAATTATAAAATTGTTCTTAGAGATATAATAACTAAAAATATTTCAACTCGTTAAACAAAAAAATTCAAACAGAAAATAATTTAAAAAAAATCATTGCGTTGAAAATGCCGCGCGCTCATTCGCGGGAAATAGCAGGTCAAGAAACAAATCACTAACATAACTTCGGTATTATAGAATAACTGTTTTACCGCTAGGATATCGATAAGCCCGACATCCCCAGGTCAAGATAACTTTACTTAACGGAATGTAATTTTAATTTATAGCATTATTTGAAAAGCAAGGTCTAAGCTGACCCTCCACAAAATACCGCGAATAGTGAATTAACCCAGAAATAACCCGAATTCTAATAGAAATGTTATGAAAACTCCGTGTTATAAATAAAGTACAGTTGAGATTGAAAGGGACAGAAATTATCTTTCAGGTGTTATCTCTAAAATTAAAAATGCAATTTTATTTATGAAACGTTAGTTCGAATATATACCGAGTTTTTCATTATCATCATCATAATCATCAGCCCGTATCGATCAACTGCAGGATGAAGGCCTCTTCAACATGCTTCCAATTTTCATAGTCCTGGGCTTTCCTCTGCCACTCGGGTCCAATTTACTTAACGATGTCATCAATCCATCGTGCTTTCGGTATTTTTCGCGGACGTTTGCGATCAAGCGGTATCCACTCCAGGATTGCCTTGGTCCATCTGTCGTCCCATCGCCTCGCTATATGGCCTGTCCATCTCCATTTCAATTGCCTCGTCTTCTTTTCTGTCTCGTCTTCTAATGCCAAGCATACATCTTTCCATTTCCCTCTGTGCCACCCGAAGTTTTTGAATTGATTGCGATGTGAGTGTCCAGGTTTCACTTCCGTATGTCATAACGGGTAGAACGCACTGATCGAAGACTTTACTTTTCAGGCAAAGTGGGAGTCTGCTTTAAACACTATGTTGAGCCTACCAAATGCGTGCCAGCCACATTTAACACGTCGTTCCACCTCCCGGGCGGTATTCCCCTCCATTGAAATCCTCTGCCCAAGATATCTAAAGCTGTCCACAATCTCTAAATCCCTTCCTAAAACTGAAATTCTTCTGTCCTGAGCGAAGTTATTGAACTTAACCTGACTCTTTTTCAGGTTTATTTTCAAGCCAAATGGTTCGCCAGCCCTTTGCAGTTCTTGTATGCGTCTTTGCAGCTCCTCTGGGTCTTGAGAAATGAGAATAATATCATCTGCAAATCTAAGATGGTTTAAGTTTGCACCATTGATCTTTACACCATCCTGTTCCCAATCCAGTTTACGGAATACTTCTTCAAGGCCAGCCGAAAAAAAATAGGCGATATTGCGTCACCCTGCCGTACACCTCGTTCTACATTAATTCCCACTTCAAGATCATCAAGGTGAATTGTGGCTGTAGCTCCATCATATATCGATTCAAATAGGTTTACATAGGCTCTGTCTACACCTTGGCTAAGCAGTGCATCCATTATCGCACGCTTTGAGATGGAATCAAATGCTTTTTCGTAGTCGATAAAAGCCAACCACAGTGGCGTGGTGTATTCGTTCACTGAGTCCTGCTTGTTCTCTTGGTTGTGCGTCATTCAGTTTTTTTAATATTCTTTTAGAAATTATGTTAGTGAAAACTTTGTACATTACTAATAGGAGGCTTATTGGACGGTAGTTCTTTAAATCTTCCTGTGCTCCTTTTTTATGTAAAAAGATCACTTCTGCATTTTTCCATAAGTCAGGTACTTTTTGCTCTTTGAGGCATTTTGAGTATAATTTTGCCAGTGTTTTATGTAACGTCCGACCACCAGCTTTTAGCATTTCGATAGTTACACCGTCCTTTCCTGGAGCCTTGCCGTTTTTCATCGATTCTATAGCATTTGTTACTTCCTCCACTAGGATATCTGACATTTGTTCTTTCGTGGGTATTGTTGTATTTGGTTGGTTCTGATCTTCATATAACTGGGAATAAAATTGTCTGACAATCTCTAACATTTGGGTAGCGCCCTGCACACTGTGCCATCCTCATGCTTTAACGCATATATTTGCGTTCTTTTGTTTCTCAGTTTCTGTTTAGCTTTGTTAATTCCTTTGTTTTCTTCCCGGGTTTTTGGCACTAGCTGCATATTGAATCGGCGCGTGTCCTCTCTGATACGTTTTCTTATAGTTTTGCAGAGCACAGTGTACTCGACCCTGCCAAAAGGACTACTTGCATTTCTCATTGCTCGCCGTTTCTTCATTAAATCAATGGTCTCACTGGAGATTTTTGTTTGTTTGAGAGATTTTTCTTCTCGTGCTATTGAAGCAGCCGTTTGAAGTACATTGTTGGCGATTTTTTCATATTGAACTGATATTTCCACCTCCTCTGGATCTTGTAACGCAGCAAACCGGTTTGACAAATCAATCTCAAAATCGCTTCCTCTTTACAGCAGTTTTCCAAAATCCACCTTGCCCTTCTTTAATCTTACCATTCTTTCGCGATCTTTTCGACAGTCAATCCGAACCCTTGCTCGTACCATTCGGTGGTCACTTCCAACATTAAAATTGTTAAGGACAGTACAATTGGTAAATATTATTTTATCGTTGGTCATGATGTAGTCAATTTCGCTTGTGAGCCCAGATGGACTTTTCCATATCCATTTTCTGCTGATATTTTTCTTATAGAATGAATTCATAATATATAGTTCTTGTCCTTCAGCAAAATCAACTAATCTGTCACCTCTATTGTCTTGCTCACCAGTTCCATATGGGCCAGTTACATTTTCGTCTGTTCTTGTTGTTCCAATTCTGGCATTAAAATCACCCATCAGGATTTTGTACCTACATTTCTCCTTGTATAAAAGCTGGGCCACATCATCATAAAATTCCTCAATTAACTCATCCCTATGGCTTACAGTTGGTGCATAAGCTTGGATGATTTAAAGCCTAAACTTTTTATTCAGCTGAATGACGCATTGGGCTAGTCGGTCGGATGTACTTTAAAATTTTACCACACTGTCCTTCAGCTTTCGATTGACGAGGAATCCAATTCCGCTACATCGGCCAGCTTACGGCATCACAACCAGTGTGCAATATGGATGGAAAGAAGGCTTTGCTGTGTATTTGGTGAGACAGTAGGGGAGCTGTATATTACAAACTGCTGAAACCTGGTGAAACGATTACTGGTGATCGATACCGACAACTGAACCAAGCATTGGAGAAAACCAGAATACGCTCAAAGGCACGATAATATCATTTTTCAACATGACAATGCTCGGCACCTATTTTGCAAAATGAGTAAAAAACTATTTGGAAAATTTTAATTCACCGGAATTAGTTTCTTCAGACTATCACTTATTTCGATCGATGCAGTACAGACTTCCAGAACAACACTTACGTTTTTACGAAGAACTGAAAATTTGGCTTGATGAATGGTTGGCCTCAAAAAATCAAAAGTTCCTTTGGCGCGGAATCCATTCTTTGACAAAAAGATTTGAAAAAGTAATAGCTAACGATTACCAAAACTTTGATTATTATAATAATTTATTCTGTTATGGAAATAAATGCTCAGGAAGTTCAGGAATTGTGTTGGTAAATTTTTTTCAATACTGGCAACTGAAAAGCTACATGTTTCTGCTAAATATTTCAACAACAATTTAAACAAACACACAACAATTCGAAAAAAAAACAATCCTTTGTCTACTTACTAATCAAATCACTTTTTTTTAGAAAACGATATGGCATGTTATGAGTGAGTTTAGCAGACTCACCTAGGATTTCACTAGCATTCCTAGTGCCATTGTACAACTCGTTTTAATGTAAAATTTAGAAAAATTCAAAGTCTACGCTCACTTTCCTAAAAAGATATCACGGTGCTTGACAATCCTTCATATTCCCTTAATTTGGTTCTATGCGATGTCCGACATTGAAACTTGAAACAATACTGAATCATTTCAAGGTAATTTCGAATATTTAGCAAACTTCCATTGCAGCTGTATAAGCGATTCCCAATTTGAGTATCAGAGGTGCTTTAAAAAATGTTGTGGCCACTTTCTGTGTTGTATTAACTCCCAAGGAGCCTATTTTGAATAAAAATATTAAAAATATTTTTGAAACTATTTAATTCACTTGAAAAGACGACAAACTGTGTATGTTGTAGATTGACTGATAAAAAAAAATATTGTTTGGAGACCCAATAAAATATTTCTTTCTATAAAAACTCCACCTAGTCAATACATTTTTAAAGAGCTTCTACCATTATTTTAAAGCTACTAAGCAAGATTCTTGTATAGAAATCTATGTTGGTAGAGACTGCTGGTGACGGTTATAAGCATACATTATATAAAACATAGATTAAAATACAAGGCATTCCTACACCATTTTTCAGTTATTTTATTTAATGTTTATTTATTTTTGGTTTTAGATTTAAATTTTTTAAAAACATATTTGCAATTATAGTTAATGACAAATGCAAAACTAATTAATACAAAGTAATATCTACAAGAAGTCTTATTCATTGTTTAGTCAAGCAGTATAAAACAAACGAACTAAAGGATAAGTAGTCCATTTATCCAAATTTCACTATACAAAATAGGGGAAACTTTTAGGTGGGCACAATTAAGGTAGCAGCAATTAGGATCTATATTGCAAAAATTTTAATCAAATATATAAATTTATCAATGAGAAGTTGAAACTTTATCCAATAACACCAAAACTATAACGCCGTTAGAGAGATTGGATTGATAATTGTTAATATGCCGCCATATTTGTTTAAAAAAAAAGAGATATATGGAACAATAAATCGGGAATAAATTAACGGAAACAAGAAATTATTATATAATATTATTATATAATTATACAATAATTATTGAAAAACAAGGACATTTATTAGGTGTTTCACACAATTAGTTGCTTATTCATTCAGTCGCCATCAAACGTCAGTAAGCGTCTCTCCTAGCTGGTTTCTGGCCTTAAGCCTTCATTAGTCGGGCTCGAGCTGAACGTTCGAAAACAACTGAAGGAATGACCAAAGATACTACCATATATCTCGGTCATGTCGGTTGTAGGCAGCAGTCGAGTGCAGCTCATGTCATCTTGTGATTTGCAACGATACTACTGTGCAAAACAATTAGTGACCCATCCAGGCCTCATCTAAGATACCAGATATGCATGAAAAGTTGCATAGTTGGCACGTAGAGAATATTAAAGATATTCAAAAACAAATAAATCCTTTCTGTGCTCGATGCAAAAATTTGCCCAAACACAGGATTGCATGAGCTGCATTTAATTATAGTCTATATCTGTTTTTATTATTTTTATTATTTATTTTGAGGTATTTAGAGGCTAAAATTCTACATTTAATGCATCACGTTATTTTAAGTAATTATCTGAATTTGAAAAGAGGTAAGCTATTGGCTTAAAAGTAGTAAGTTTAATTTTTGATGAAATAATAAAACGATTGGACATCACTGCTTCTGGAGTTATGAATACGTAGATATGATTATTTGGGGATAAAAAATCTGTACGAGTACAAAGTCCTGATCGTTCTAGAAGATTTCAAGATCGGCTTAACAGACTTCTAGTACAAAATTGATATGAAAATATCCGTCAAATGCGAAATCCTTTTGTTGCAGCTGCAGGTAGGACTGGTGACTATTAATTGAGTTATACTTGCAATAGAAGATGCAAGTGAATTACAATACTAGTCGTTTAGAAAATTAATTACCTTATATACTTTTTTCTTCCTTATTTCCTTATTTAATGATACAATTCTTTTAAAAAATATAATAACTAAAAATATTTCAACTAGTTAAACAAAAGGACTCAAATAGAAAATGATTTAAAAAATTCATTGCGGTGAAAATGCCGCGTGTTCGTTCGCGGGAAATAACAGATCAAGAAACAAATCACTAACATAACTTTGGCATTATAGAGTAGCTGTTTTTACCGCTAGGATATCGATAAATCCCGATATTCCTTGGTCAAGATAATTTTACTAACTTTGCAATGATAACTTTGCAACTAAATAAAACCTCTGCATTCACTGCATGCGGAAATGTTTCCTATGGTCCTTTTTTAAAACTAGGAAAACTTTATTTTTAGAAACTTGAATAGCTTGCGCAGCTATTGGGCGCAGCTTTTCCGAGACGCTTTATTATTGTTGAATTCAGCCAAAATTTCGTTTCTAAATCTATTATTTTGCCTTACTTTAGTTCGCTGATCACTCTTAAGTTTTTTAAAACTCGTTTTGAAGGTAACTGTCTATTAGGAAATCGTCTGTGATATTCGCGCACTGCGGCCTTTGTATTTCTATTACGATATCCGTAGATAAAATGAATATAGGCGTATTCTACATTACTAAACATAAACATGATAATCTTTTTTTTTATTTTAATACTTTTCAACTAAGAACATCCAAAAAAAGGGAATTGCGGAATAAATACATTTCATTTTGACGTAACATACTAAAGTTTTATTGTTTGAAATATTGCAATCAAGACACCTTATAACTGATATGCTATAAACATTGAGCGTTATTGTGTTGCCCACGAAAAGTTTAAAAGCGATTTACTCAAAAACGGTGTATTCTATCGAAGCGAATTAAATGTATCTCTTTTACGTAAAAAGTCAGGATTTTTCATAATCAGTAATTAAAATTAAAAAAAAGAGAACATTTATGAAATGAAATTTTAAAATTTGAAATACAGGGTTCATTTCGGCGCTCAAACTTTACAACACACACCAAATTTCATAATTTTATTGTAAACGATTTCGGAAATATTTGAGAAAATCCATCTTTACGATGACCCATTTGGCGGGCGTAGCTCCCTTAGGATGCTTAGATGATTCAACATAATGATATTCATCTCCTGGTGATGCAATTTGAATTTTCCCCTGATGAAGTTGTTTGATTGAAACATCTCCTGATGATCCTAACGTGGTTAGGGAAAGGCGCATAGGAAAATTAAAATAAAAGGAATTTGGTGTTCAGTGGTAAATTTCTTCAAGTTTAGTGTTTCACACCAAAACATTTTGAGAGAAAAATCGATTGAATCTACTATTAAAACAACGTTTCTTGAATTTTTCAGATTAGTTCATGTTTTCGTTTTGTTTCAATACAAATATAATTTATTTTAACAGTAAGGTAATATTATTATAAATATATTATTTGTGGTTTAACCCTCAAGAGAAGCACTGGATATGGGATACTCAGGGGTTAATTAAAAGTGTTTTCCTTTTTAAATGGTCACGTTGAAGGGATGACTTTGAGTGGGAAAAAAATTTTACTATCCCTACTACAGATCCCCCACCATAGCCATAAGATGAAAATACTAACAAAAATATAACCGACCATAGTCAGTCAGTGGGTATACGCCACCCAGTGTTGTTGTGTCAGTGTATTGTCAATTTATTTAAATAACCTTTTTTGCACAGATAGTGGATTTTTTTTCGATCTTTACTTACCATTGTTTATGGTAAGTAAATAATAAATATTATATTTTTTATAGTATCTTTAAAACTTGAATTTTTAATTTTTTCAACATTTATTTATCGGTTTCTTTCATTTTCTATTTAGTTCCAAAAGAACACGCGTTCTCGTACTCGCTGTGCGTCTGAAGTAGAAGCGTTATATGAGGCAGCTGATATTTTCGACGACAAAGAGAGTGAAAGCGAGACTGAATCGGTTTTTGCAGAGCAACATACCAGTGAACCTTACCTAACTAAATAAATATATTTTTTAAAATAAAGCTAAATTATGTAATAAGTATCTGAAGGTACATTAAATCCCCTTTTAAATGCCGTTGGAAGAAAGTTTTTATCTATTAATTTCATCTAGATATGATAGTTTGAATAGAACACCTCAGTTTAACGTTCTTTTTATATATCTACTGATTGAGGTTTAATTTAAAGAAAATATATTAAATTGGATAATTTAATCAAAAGATATTAATAATCAAAGACATATGAGTATGGCATATCCATGTGCATTGGGAAGCCGCTTAGTGCTTCTCTTGAGGGTTAATGGTAAGTAGTTAAAGTAATAAATGGGTGTTTGTTTTACTGACTTGAGGATATTAAAAGAACAGGATTCTGGATGTAATTCCTTTGTCAATCATAAATAGAGACCAAACTCGAAGAGATTTACTACTAAACACCAAATCACTTCTGTAACCTTTTCGACTTGTGTTTCGCTAACCATGTTATCAAGAGATGATACAATCTAACTCTAAATCTATAGTATGTTCTATTTATATGACAACCACATCTAATTAAACATTATGTACCGTGAAGTTAACTAAGCGTTACATTACCTCTCGTTAATATGAGGGTTGTCCATTTACTTTATGGGCAAGCCAAGGCGCAGGTCTCCACGCGCTGGAGTTGCACGGGATGCTTTAAAGCAAGATCCGGCAGCACTGGCGTGTAGCTTGGTTTCCCGCCTACAACTCCCCACCATTTTGAGCTGTCCGCGATGCTCAGTCTTTGTTTGGCAGCCGCTAGCGATGGAGATTCCACTCGCCGCTACCACCAGATGTGAGTTACATTCTGAGGTTCGTTGTTTGTGTGCCAAGGGCACTACGCCTATAGAAATTCAGCATCAATTATGTGAAGTGTATGGACATTAAAAACGCGCGAAAATGGTTCACAGAGTTTAAAAATGGACGTACAGATAACCATGAGGAATAGAGTACCGAACGGCCATCAGTTTCGGATGAAACGATTGCAAAAGTGGAGCGGGTAATGCTTGAAGATCGATGGGTAACGATTTGGAAGCGGTGTGAATTGATTCCTGATATCAGTAAGACTAATATTGACAAGAGTTTCACAGAATATTTGCATTATCACAAGATGTGTGTAAGGTGAGTCTCCAGAATGCTCACCGGAGATCACCAACGGCAACGGGTTGTAGCGGCCCGCAAATTCCTTGATTCCTGAAGAAGGCGAATTTTTGGATTCAATTGTCACTGGTGACGAAATCTGGGTATATTACAAGATACCAGAGACAAAAGAACAGTGCAGTCAGTGGCGGCATTCAGGATCCTCGAAGCCGCGAAAGTTTAAACAAAAATTGTTTGCCAGTAAAGTGAAGGCGACTGTGTTTTGAGATAGAAATAGAAATTGTTGTGCGAGTTAATGTCTACCGTGACAACAATAAATGCTGATCGCTATTGTCAGACTTTGACGAACCTCGTGCAATTCAAAACAAAAGAAGCGGCATGCTAACGAAGGGAATTCGTTTGCATCAGGACAACGCTCGTTCCCACGCCGCCCGTGCAACAACCACCAATTTCAATCAACCAATTTTGATGGAATAAGCCCCCCCCCCCCCACTAGATCCCGGATATAGAACCAAATGATTATCATCTCTTTCCTGCGTTAAAGTCACATCTGGGTGAAAACAAATGTCAGGACCGACGAGGGGTTGAAAAAAGAGGTCGTACACTGCCTGCGCGCCGCCGCGGGAGTGTTCTATGACATGGGTATACGAAAAATGCTACACCGCATGAAAAAATGCAACGATCGCAACGAGGGATATGTAGAAAAATAGTAGAAGTCCAGGTTTTCCAACGATATATAATTCATTGCAAATAAATGTGATTTTTTTTGTGAAAAAAAATTAGAGACCTTATTTTACGAATTTATATTAAACCCTCGTCATTCAAAAAGCTGACTGAATGTAATAGCTCCTTTATTTCGGTTCGTTGCGTTTCTTTATTTGAATGATAATTCAATCCAAATAAGCCCTATTATTGTTTACATTTTTAACAAGTTTAAAATTTGGTCTGGTTTAGTTTAGTTTGGTTAGGTACATGTTGGGTAATACAAGATTTTCCATTTCTCCGATGTCTAATGTTTGCAATGTGTTCTTTATATATGGATTTAAATTTCTTGTTCAGTTTGCTCAATATACATTCAATCGCAATCTTTACAACTAACTTCATAAATCCTCATTTTTCATGTTAATCTGCATTTTTACTTATAATTCTTTTGGATTACCCAGGACTTGTCTTAATTTAGTATATGATTTAATTTAAAGTTTTAGTACCACAAAAAGTGACTTAGTGTTTAATGGTAAATCTATTCGAGTTTAGTGTTTCACACTGAGGGTTCCAATAGAAGAATTGATATAAATAGAAAGTAGAAAATAAATTAAAGATTATTTAATATTTACTTAAAAACAAAACTTATTAAATGTTTACGCCTAATGCTTTAATTATTTTCGTTCATAAAGAAAAGTTTTGGTTTAAACCGAAGTTAGGATGGAATCAGAGACTCAGTTTTAGCTACAAAACCATTTTTTAGTGACACACTAATAATTTCATTATCAATATTTTTTAGTTTTATATATTTTGAAGATCAAGCCAATCATTAAGGTAATTTTGTATCGGGACCTACACCATAATATAGACCCAGACCCACAGACATTCTCTGTCGACATCAGCAGCTCCCACCGGCCATCATTCCTTGATTTGTGTTCAACCTTCGGTTTACGTAGAACACCCTTCTGAAGGCATCCGGCCTTATCCAGCCTGGTTACTGATCTGACTTAGATATGATTTCTTTGTCGGATTTTATAATTTTTCCTAAAGTATAAATACAAATACACTAACATCCACACCGAGAGCAGAAGTAGCACTTGCATGATTCTGCGCGGACTTTCGGAGTATTACCACAGGACTGTCTTAGGTTCCGAGGCGACCGAGACTGGATTTTTTTTTAATTTAGCGTTATATGTCTCTGTAATTTGAACCCTAAAAATCGATATTCAAGCATCTCGCCGACTCCTTGTTGAAAGCACATTAATGTAATATATTTTATCGTTCTTTCAGAACTTAAAAACATATTTATTTTTTATGATTCGCGTTTCGTTGAAAATTGTACTTTTGCCGACTCGATTAGATTCCGTGTCTGGTCGTCGTATAAAAACGGTAATATAATTTTGCCGAGAGGGATGAAATTCATGCAAAAATCTGGCAGTACACAACAACTCCTCCCATTTCAGTTTAAGCGTTATTTTTATGTCGGTCGTAATCAAACAGCTTTCAAGAATGCTCATTGAACGGGTTGTGTCGTTATACCCGCTGTTAAAAAGGCACTTAGTTGAAAATTCAGAAAATAAGCCGTTATTTTTAGTAAAGGTTTTTTTTTGCTGCTTTTCACTTTGATTTGGTTTAGGTGTTGGAAGAAAATAACAAGATACATAATTTTTTTATGTTTTTTCTAATCTATCTGCTTTCTAAAAGAATAATAAAGTGAATTTGTCTTGTCAAAGTGCTTTCTCACAAGTAGCTCCTTAAAGTTAATTATTAAAACTGTTTATGGTAACCTGGTTTAGACTAATTCTAACTTTTGTCTGTCTCCGTAAATCAAGTTGCTAAATCTTTTTAAGCGAGTTATCTCATTTTAAGCGATGCACTTCACCACTATTGTCTAACAGTTTTTGCTAAAAGGTTAGGATCGACCTAAAAGTGTTTACCACATTGGTAAACACTTTTAGGCTTTGATTGGGTGTAATTACGTAAAAACGTTTTTTTTTCAATAATATGACTTTATGAAAACATTCGACCTAAAAAGATTTATAGCGGTTTTAGATAAGGTAGTGAAGGCGATGGAAAATGGTAAAAATCGTAAGTATTTTTTATTTTTACATTTTATAGAAATAATAGGGTACCTTTTGGTATTACGAAGTTTTCTTGAACAATGTAAGAATATATGTCCATTATTTTTATTTTTAGTAAGTATTGGTGCTGTGTATATTCCGCCTGACGTGGACATCTTGACGGACGATGAAAATATAGATGAAGAAAACAACGTGGGGGAAATTCAGAAGCCAAATAATACGATCGAAGAGTATTGATCGAATGATGAAACATTGAATGAATGCAAAAGAAAACGTATGGCTTGTGGAAATTCTAGTTATATCTCTGCCGTCAATTGGAAACGAACTAAAAAATAAAATTTCGGGAAAAAGTCCCCTTGAAATATTTTTGATAACAAATTTTTTGACTTGATTTTAAATTTTTCAGTAAAATATGCTGAAGGTAGCAATCGTCATGAAATCTCATTATCGAAAAATGAACTTTTAAAAGGTATTCTTTTATTTTCAGGTTATTACTCATTACCACATATTCAACATTATAGGCCAACCGATAAAGACCAGGAAATTGATATTATAAAAAAAAACCATGGGTAACAATAGATTTCAATATGTAAAACAAAACGTATGATAAATTTTCCAAAATAAATTTCTTTTTTCAAAATAAAAAGTTAGGTTATTTTTAGATACTCTAAATAAAAAGAATCTTTAATTTGGTTTACATGCGTTCAACCTGTCCATATATGAATAAATGATACCTTACTTTAGCAATTCGTTTCGGATTCAAGCTTTGGTGCCTTTGGTCTTCTGATGGATATACCATTTCTATATGGTATTGCTCAAAATCAAAAACACTCTGCCCTAGGTCTTGGTGGTGATGTTATCATGAGTCTCCTGTCTGTTATAGATAAACTAGTAAACCATCATTTTTTTTTCATAATTTCTTTTCACCTTTTAAACTTTTTGTACATCTCAAGGATAAAGGTTTTTTCGCCACACCCACTATCAGAAAAAATTGAACAAATAAGTCGCTCGAAAATTCTAAATTATTTGCTAAAAAAGATCGCGGTTCCTACATTTGAAAATATGATACCGAATCAAAAGTTTCTATAGTCCGTTGTAACTATTGTAAATAAACGCTTTTCCTGCATATCCCATCGGTTGCGTAAGACGCTACAATAGAAAAGAAAATGTGGACACATATGTACTCCAACCTAATGTTATTGTCCAATATAATAAATACAAGGGCAGTGTTGATCTATACGATAACGCCATTGTAACAGCTTTTCTAACTGGGCGAACGTGTGAGTCTCTTTCTATTGTAGTATCAAGAACATTCTCTGGGGCGCTGACGATGGTTCGTAGTCCTTTTTTAAAATCGGTTTAGTGTTTCTAGGTTGGAACTGTCTATACACCATGGTTGGATGCCGTAGATTCAAACAGATTTTAGTATTGTATTGTACACCAATAGTGTATATATTTGCCGAAGTTTTCTCCAAAGTCTTCTTTCTAGGTACATACCTAGATATCTGGAATTATCTGCCCGTTCAAGTCCAAAGGAATTTAGGTTAACTGAAAGTCAAGAGACTTATTTTGCTTTATTCCAAACATGACTTGTACTGATTTGGTTTCATATGCTCTGATTTTCCACTTCTCCAGCCACAATTGTATTTTATCCAGATTCTCTAGTAGATTTGCTGTTGCAGTTCTTGGGTTATAATCAACTGCAGTTATTGCAGTAAGATCCGTGAAAAGAACAACATCGGTGTTTCTGATTGCTGACAGATTTGCTTTGAATAGTATATAGATATAAAACAGAACCGAGCACCCTCCTCTATGGTACGCCTCATTTTATTGGGAACAATTAGATGTATTCGCCCTGGTGTTTTACTAAAAAGTATCTTTTAGTTTAGCCAGTGTATCAATATGCCAGTGCCAGTTGTATCCTCTAAAGCATTGCTAATTTGTTCGACGACTCTGTGAAGTGTTGATTCCTAAATTTAAATTGATGGCTTGAGATAATTTTTTTATTCTACGATTGGTTTCGGAGGTTTTAAGAATAATTTATTGAATATTTTAGTCAGCATCGGAAGAAGGTTTATGGACCAAAAGGATGTTACTTTACGTACATTTCCCCGGCTTTGGAATCATGATGATATCAGATACTTTACAAGGTCTGTGGAAGTGGTGGAACTGGAAGTGGTTAGTACCAGTCCTGGCAAAAGTACGTATATGATTAGCTGAATAACTTTGTAAAATTTTGGGGCTAGTTTTTATAGTAGTTTACCAGTTATTGGGTCAAAATCTGGTGCTTTTTTTACATTGGTATGTTTCATAATTGTGGTTTTGATCTTTATAAGTGTAAAATTCTTAATTGGTCATTAAAATGTCCATTTAGAACAGGGTGCCCACTAATTTCCTAATCTGGCATCTTCTTCAAACAGCTTTTCGTACGTCAAAGGGCTTAAAAATATTTCATAGATAACATATAAAGCCATACATTTTCTTTGTTTTTTTGTGGCCTATTTACCATACAGGTATTTTATAAGTAGAAATGATTGTTGCTGTATTTTTAGTTTTTGTCGCCTTCTACAAAGAGCAATGTGATGCTTCTGTAGCAGTCAGTCCTTCTAAGAATTCTTGTAGCATGTAGCAGTAGCCTGCTATGTTCACATGATCGAGACTCTTATGAAACAGCAATGCACTAGGTTTCTTTTAGTTAATTATAATATGTGATCTCAGCAAAACATCATTAAACAGTTATTTTCTGACCATGTCATCTCCAGATGTGAAGACATTCTGTGACAAGCCAGATCACCAGATTTAATGGCATGTGATTTATATTTGTGAATTTATTTGAAGAGCAAGGTCTGCTTTGTCTTTTAATATAATATGATAGAGCCGAAACTTAAAATTAAACCAAAAATAACCGGAAATGCATAACTTAGTGAATTTTATAATCACCCATTTTTCTTGTATTATATTTCTTGTATGTATTTTTCTGTATTATTTGAGCAGATGTTATGTTAACAATATATTTCCAATATACAGGTGCAAGGAAAATAGCTTTCATAAGCTCAACCAACGATTTTTTACATTATATTAAACAAGAAGTTTTCTTAAAACATGTATCCAAAATGCAACCTTTTCCGAGGAAAACACATCAGAACTTAATGGGTTATGGTTACTATGAGGTGTATCATTGATTAATTCAACATTTTTTTGTTTTATTGTCCTCTTCAGGTATTATTTGAAAATAAAATGCAATATCATTATAACCATTTCTCTATAGGTTTCAGCACAAATTTGGTTTGCTTATTTTTGCAAAAAATCAAAAACATACACATTAATGCCGTTTAATGTCAAAGTTGAAATAAGTAGCAATATTTTTTTAACACCATAACACGTTTAAAACGATTCACGTCACATTAAGAAAGACATTTTTAATTGTTTTATTAAATTAAGCGTTTAAAAGGTCCACCATTTGAATCTAAACAAGCCTGGTACCGTTTTGACCTATTTTCCCGAACAGTTCAAAAAAGTCCTGGAATATTTCTAATCCAGTTGGCAGCAGCTTCTTCCTAAATAAAAAGTATATGGTAATATTCGCGCACAGAATACAATTTTGATTTTAAATTAAATATAAATACATACACTGGCACATTCTGAAATTATTTTTGTTGTCATTTTTGACACATTTTATCGTGGGGAACTTCTCAATTAGTTAAAGCGAGGTTGCCATGTCAATTTAGGATAATATATGGTATGATTCTTAATTTTTTAAAACTGTTTTAGATTATTTGTAGTTAATTCGTTATATAATAACTAATTATTATTTACCAAATATGTTTTATACATATTTGCTTAAAATTATAATTCTTATCATACACATAGCTTCTCCATTAGTAATTTAATAGTTTTGCAATTTTTTATAATCGTATTGGGTATTTTCTCTTACTGATCACCTCAAAATTATTAAGATTACTTTCCCATTAGAATGGTATACGACTACTACGCCAAGAATCATGGTATGAGAGGGATGTATGCCTGGAAAGGAAATGAGTCAAGCCTATTAGTCATCAGAGGAAGTTTAAATGCAACAATTATTTGTATGTATTTATCTAGAAGTTAGTCTGAATATCATATTTCAGGAAGATAACGGGAGACCATTCGTCAAACAGTACAGTTTCTATAATAATCTGTGATAGCGACACTTCAAGATCCCGAGATTTAATAACAATTTCTAGGCAAATGAAAGTGTGAAAAAAAAAAACTGAACATAAAGAATGTACACAACGTACCTGTGAAATCTTGCCAAGAGAGAGATACTGCCACGATGTATATATTTTTCATAAAGTTGCATTTTGTGCTCTCTAGTAGAGCAGACATTAAAAATAAACCATAATAACTTTTAATGTGTGCTCTCAAACTAAGCCTATTAGGAGCTCTCTAAGTAGCATTGCAAAAATTGTATACATTATTAGTCTATTCGTAATTAAAGATTAGGAAATAATATATTTGTGTTTTTTTTGTCTAGGTTTTGTTGTTGTTATTGTTATTTCTGGAGAGAACAAGATAAAATAAAATATATAGAGAATACGAAATAAGTACATTTGTCTGCAAATTATTGCATATCTCGCAATTCCCAACACTACCGTCCTCGAAACCCAAATAAAAACAGACTCAAAATCATAACGAAATATTTTCAGTCGTTTTGCATGGTAATAAAAATATAAAGGCAGCGACGTCGAACATGCCTTAACGTCCTTTAGGGACCATAAAAACATATGTTGACGGGCGACGCTTGCTTTTTTGTTCACTGGCATTGTCGTACTATTTCCCCTTATTTATTTTGCTTCCATGTTTCATTAGAAAATATTCTGTTTTTTCTTTTGTCATTGGAACATTCATATTTTCTTTTTGCGTTGTTTTCATCGAGTTTTTCTGGATTTAAGCTGCAACCAACAACTACAAAATATATTTTACCCGAATAATTTTTGTCTAACATAAACATTTCAATATACAGGGTTTAAAGGAAATAACCTTCGCAAACTTAACCAACGATGCTTCACATCATTTTCGCCGGTCTGACAAATAAAACACATTTTTTGCAAATTTCGACTTTATTCATCAATATATTCTCTTTGAAGAGCAATACCATCATTCCAACGCTTTTCTAATATTTCTCTTTGATTTTCTAACGACTTCTCTTGTCTGAGAACAGACTGATGAGGAAGCAATTCAATGTGTAATTCATACAATTTAGCCATCGTTGCCAACGATTTCTGACACGGTGCATTTTCTTGGTAAAATAGCCCTTTTTTGTTTATTTGGAGCCCTTTCTTTTGCGAACTCTCCCTTCAAACGCAGCAATTTATGTCCACCTCTATAGGCTTTTAAGCTCTTTGGCCCAGTTTACAATCTACCGCCAAACCATTCTATTCCTTGCCCTTCTTTTCACCGTGTCACACCCATTCTGGCCAAATCCTCTTCCACCTCCTGTAGCCACTTTCTCCTCGGTCTTCACTCTTCATTCTTCCCTCGTCTTTACCTCGGTTGATCACCCTGATATATTATGCATTACCCCCCGAATTTATATGACTATTTACTATTGATGACATTTCAACTAAAAAAAATAATAATTTCCCAAAATAGAAATCAGATTATTTTTTAGTAATATTATACAGTAAAATATATTACGACATGTTCTCTATCGTCAGCTTCAATGTTTCCATTCCAACTCTTTATAGCCTTGCAAAGCGACCGTTACTATTTCGTCATGACTTTAAGTCTACTTTTATTTCGATGGATTCGACGTGTTAAAGTGTAGACTCGTCTTTACATGTCGCATGTGAACTATAAATTTTAAAGTATGTATTGCTCTATTTTTAAACGTGAAACAAAGTACGTGATATAAAAGGAATATATTTAAAAAATGTCAACATATATTTTTGATATTTTGTGCATATACCGTAAGCTAGAGCTCAGTTTTATCAATGTTTAAAATAGTTCATAGATTTTATTATTCTTTTGGTATAATAAAACAAAAATTTAAATTCACGTTTCATGTTATAAAATAAGTATTTCTGTAATTATTGTAATAATATACATACATGTATACATAAATAATAAATCCTCTTTTATTCAAAAGTGTTGAGCTATGTGCATTTATCTTAATCATATGTCTTTATACCGTTAGGTGTCTGGCGTGTGAACTTGAGGTTGCCATCTATACATCTCTCTCAATTTCTTCCAATCTTGTGTCAGTTCCTTCATTTAATCGCATATTATGCCCCTGTTTCTAACCTCCTCTCTCATTCTATAGTTCCATGTTCTTCTTAGCACACATTTACAGCTCTTTCCTTCCACTCGCGCTTCGTACACTCTCTTTGGGCTATTTTATCACTTATTTTAGTTTATTTTATCACGTTAGTTTTCTCTAGGTTTTGTCTAATTATTTGATTTGTGATTCTGTCTGTTTTTGCTTTGTTCTCTATTTTCCTCAGAAACCTCATTTCCATTGCATTCATATATTTTTCTGTTAGAGTCAATGTCTCGCTATTGTATATTATTGTTGATCGGGTTACCTTTTTAATTACTATCGTTTTTATCTCCTTTGGTATTTCTTTCCTTCAGAGGAAAGTCGTCTTCGATCAACATGTTAAATATTTTCCTGGTTTTTCCCAGAGGGAGAGGGAGGAAGGGAGGAACAACAATTTTTAGAAAGGTCTTGGCTTCAACCAAACAAAGATCTGAGAGGAGATAAGACAGTACAGTCAGTTAGAATGTCTTTGACAGTTGGAGGATCATTGCAATATTCACAGAGGGTCTCACAAAGGTCTTCTCGTTTTAGCAGAAATTCATGGGAAAATCTGCAGTGGCTAATCATGAGTCTTAATGATTTAACTGTGGCTTTTCTATCCAGCATCCGCTCTGGAGGGGGTTGAAAGAATGATGGTTTAAGGACTCTCAATTTGTTAGGTCTTTCAGTATCGTCCCAATACGATTGCATTGAAGTTTGTGCAAAAGTTTTTGCAAAGAGAGATGGTCTTTTTGGTGAAAGCTGCGCAGGTATGGTAATCCGTTCTGTATTAAGCGTTTTGCGATCTGATCAGCTTCCTCATTACCTTTGATATCCTTATGACTAGGACACCAAACAAAAAGAAGAGAAGAATCCTGAGAGATGATGTCTTCTACAAGATCTGTAATTGGCGCAATGACAGGATGAGAAATGAAATGATTTTGAATAGAGCATTTTTGGAGTCAGAAAATACCAGGAATACCTGGAAAATACCTGGAAAATACCAATCCAGGAATTTGCAGTGTTTAATCTTATATAAGAAAGACATCTTTCTATATCCACTAATTCAGCAGTAAGTACACTAGTTGAAACAGGCAGTTTGAATCCTGAAGAGGTTCTATTGAGAACAAAGCCGCAGCCAACTCTTTGGTCCATCTTAGATCTATCTGTAAAAATTGATTGACATGGGGAATGAGTTTCAAGTAAGATGTTTATACTGGATTCATATATGGAAGAATTCATTGATTCTATTTCATATTTTAATAGAAAGAAGTTAACCTGAATGGGATGATGTAGCAACTATGGAGTCGAAGAGGTAGGACTAATTGGAACAGCGATGGTGCAGTTGTATATCTAACTCTACTGATAGTTGTTGAAAAATGATTCTAAGGTCGAGAACTAAGTTGTGAGTAGATGGAAAAGGAAGGATAAGGGGGGGGGGGGGGTAGTAAAATGTCTGATAGCCGGGGATATGAACGGTGTCTGCCAAACATATGTACCATATTTTAAGAAAAGGTAATTTCTTCTGGTGGATAAGAGCTCTAAACTCATGATACAGTGTAGGCTAGGAATCGGACTGGTGGAGAATGCTCCAATTATGAGTTTTAAGGTCGTGTTCTGTATAACATCCAGATAGCGCAGGTAAGATCTAGGAGCCGATGTGAAGATTATGCACCCATACTCTAAATTGGATCTAATTATAACTTTGTATAGTTTAAGGATACAGTGGTGATCCGAACCCCAAGTATTATTCGAGAGCATCTTAAGTATTCCCATATCCCGAGTACGTTTAGCCTTCATAGAGAGAATGTAGTCTTTCCAAGATAGTCTATAGTCAAATGTGAGACCTAAGAACTTGTGACACGGAAATGTGGGGATAATCTTATTTGATAGAGTGGAGGGAAGAATACTATAGCAGGAGATCATAAACGTAAAGTCTATTCGAGATCGTAGGGCTGAGGTATCTTTGGATGTTATTCATAGCTATATTAAAAATGGTGGGGCTCAGTACTGAGCCTTGAGGGACACCATTTAGTAATGGGAATTGGTCAGATATATGTCCATCAATGGTGACTGCAAAAAATCTATTAGCGAGGAAATTTGAAATACATTTTGGGAAGGCGTCCTCTAAAACCCCACTTATGTAGAGTGTTCAAGATGGTGGATCTCCATACCGTATCGAAAGCACTGGATATATCGAAAAAAGCAGCGACTAGGTGATTTTTCCTCTGAAAGGTGGTCCAGATAAAATTTTGAAAAGCCATAAGATGATCTAGGGTCGATCTTGATTGTCTGAAGCCTAGTTGATGTTCTAAATGCTATATAAGGTGATTATTGACCATTCTTTCGAATATTTTGCCTAGATAATCTGTTAACGAGATTGGTTTAGAGCTACTAATTAAAGAGCGCGGTTTACCAAATTTGTATAAGGGAATCAGAATAGATTTTTTCCAAGCAGAAGGATAGGTGCCTCTGCTCCAATATCCGTTATATAGATCCAGTAGCTTTTCTAATGCTGCTTGAGGAAGGTTGCGAATCATGGGGATTAGAATAGAATCAGAGCCCGGTGTACTGTTTCTGCTTCTAGAGAGAGAATATAGAAGTTCGTCAAGACTAAATTGGAGATTGTACTGCTGTCTGGGAGAGTCTTCATCGTCAAAATTTACAATTTGAGAGGACCTCTGATTTCGCCGAGAAAGATTTATGTGACCGTCTCCCGATACTTCAAAGAAGAATTTTGCGAAGCAATTTGCAATTTCGGCTTTATTGGTGATCCACTTGTTGTCACATATTAAACCTTGAATTGGTTAGAGAGGTCTACCTCGGAATCTTTAAATTTTTTGCCAAACATTGCCGCTACTAAGAGTTGAATTTATAGAAATGACGTAGTCAGCCCAGGAAGTTCTCTTAGCATTTAAAATTATCCTGCGAGCTTTTGCACGGTATGTCTTGTAGTGGATGAGATTTTCCAAGACAGGGCAATGTTTAAGGCGGTTTAGCGGTGACTTTCTCCCTCTGATCGCAGACTTGCATTCATCATTCCACCAGGGTAAAGATTTATGATAGAATATTTGACGATCAGGGATGCTGGTATTTGCAGCAGATATGATAGAGGAAACAAAGGATTCTATTGCTAGAAATTTGGACCAGTCTGCTTTGGATACGTTATATATTTTTCTGGGCAGTTTAGAGTCATGCCATTTAAGAGTGGAGATTTTGATTGGGAAATAGTCACTGCCATGCAAATCCTCCATGATGTCCCATTGCAGGATAGGGTAGAGGAGAGCATAAGCAAAGGTCTAGGGATGAAAAGGATAGGGAAGATAAAGATATGAAGTGTATGGGCTGGAGGATTTTGGAGCGAAATATTATTAGAAATTAAGAAGTCCTGTAGGATAGATCCTCTGATACCTGTTTTGAAGGAGTCCCACATAATATTATGAGAATTAAGTTTCCTCATATGATGTAACGTAGATTAGTTAAGATATTATTTAGGTTTTGCAAGGAAAAGGGAGTGGATGGAGGAATATACACATTGCAAATGGTAACTTTCTTTAGCAGGTGAGTAGAAATTGCGACAACCTCCAGATTTGAATCTATCTTGATGGTGGAGACGTCTAAAGACTCATGTGCCAAGATGGTGACTTCATCTGATGATCATAAGGTTTGGTCCCTATCTTGTCTAATTATGTTGTAATTTTTGAAGCTGGGACGAGACGAGTCATTAAAGTTTGTTTCTTGTAATAAGATTATGACAGGCTTAATATTGAAGTGATGAATTTTAGTTCTTCAAACTTTTTATACAAACCATTAATGGATGCTGAATAAGAGTTCTAATTAAGCCTGGTGATAGATTAGAAGGAGTAGATACTATCTTTTAATGTTGGATTTTCGAGAAATCGACTTGCTATTTTTTGTCTTCAATTGCGACAAGCAGTCTAGGTCCATATCTTCTATAGACGAGGATTTAGAGATAACGATCTGGAAGTTTTGTGTATCTCTTTGCTGGGGAGAGATTTTGAAGGACGTGTAGTAAGGGATTTTGATGAAGTAGGAGTAGAAGAAGAAGCAGGAACGGAAGGTTTGTGGGGACCATGTAGGGAAGATTTGGAGATTGGAGTAGGAGATGATAAGGAGGGCCGGAGGGGGAAGAAGGGAGTAGGGAGTCACAATATGTAGGAAGTTGCACCTTAACAGGTGCTTTAGGAGGGCGTACATCAATGTTGAGGTCGCATTGAGTGGAAGTTGACACCATTGTTTTTCTGCGACTTGCTATGGTTGCATAACTAGGCATATTTGAGGGAGTGAAATTTTTAACTTTCGCTTTAGCGACAAAGTAAGGATCGTTGTCGTTGGATTTGAAATTCTTTCTTATAGACTGGGCAACCTCTATACCTCGGAGAATGATCACTCTCACAATTGGCGAAAATTGGAGAAGGGAGACATGGGGAGACATGGAGAGAGACAGGGGCAGCTTTATCACAAGACGGGCCTAGTGGAGCAATGGTGCAGTTCAGCGAAATGTGGCCGAATCTTTGGCACTGATAGCACCTCACTGGATTCGGTACATATTGTTTAACTTTAAGTAATAAATAACCAGCTTTAATTCTATCGGTTAGGGAAGATTTTGTGAAGGTTAAGATTAGACTGCTAGTTGGAACGATTGAGCCCTCCTTTTTTGTGAGTATTCTCTTGACTGCCTCAACGTCAAATTGTTTCAGGTTATCTAGGATTTCTGACTCTTCACAATTTAAAAGATGTAGGCTAGAGATAACTCCCTTGCAATAGTTTAAAAATGTATGCGTCTCAACCTTGACATCATATGTGTGAATTTTTTTAAGATCTAGAATGCTTTTCCAAGAATACTTATAATAAATAAGTGTGAATTGTGAATGGAGAAACATTTTTAAATGAGGCTGCAGTGCTTTTAATTATGTAGTATTTATTAAAATCAGAACTAGTGTAGTTCCTTTCTATAGGAGACGCGATCCGTCTCTGTGACTCTGAAGATGGGGGGAAGTTGAATAGTTAATGGACATCGATATTCTACGAGTTTGAAAGAAAATACGTCAACTGCAACAGTATTCCTTGTTACAGCAACCCTAAATACTCCAAGGGGCGAGAGGTACTTTGGAGACCCCGTTCGCGACAGCTGATACCCTCAGCTGTCATTCAGCCATCACAACCGGTCGCACAACAATTTAGCTTAAGAGAAAAACAGATAGTCAAGACGGTATAGGACTATCACTACAGGGCTAGGGTACCTCGGAGACGTCAAGCCTGTATGCAGAGGGAGGAATAAAATTCCCCCTCTGAACCCCTGAGGGGTGTTGAAAGGTTAGGATGACAATTATATTCATATTAGTTTTATATTTATTATATTTACAACATTATATCTATATTTTTAACTTTATATTTATAACATTACATTTATTTTTATATTAGTTTGGAGCAAATTTTAATTTTCATTTCTTTTAATTCTTTTATACTCTACATAGGAGCAATTTTTTGAAATAATTAACTTGCGCCATAAGTTTGTTAATATTTTTCAGCCAAACAGGCACTTGCTACTTTTACATAGAAAAAAAATTATCATTTGAGGTTATGGCTTGAGCTATTATATTAACAATTAAATGGATTAAAATTACCCGATTACATAATTTTTTTTACCTGACTGATGGGATCAGGATGTTTTGTTGTTAGACCACTTTCTTTTTCTTTGAAATGAAGTGAACAAATATACGTATCATTGTTAATATGATCAATCAGTTGGAATCGAGCGTCACCTCGTCCACATTTTTTAACTCACAAATCACATTTAGCACACTTCGAACAAATTTTTAAATGTTTGTTTTGTTTCGTTAATTTAATAAGTTTTCGACGATATTTAAGACAAGGCTTTTGAAAACTAATAGAGTAATATAAATGTAAAAATGATTTACTACACGTATAGCTGCGACATATCCCATAACAACAACGTTTTTTGCCCCTTTTTTTACTGATAACATTATATATTTTTATTAAAATACTTGCATTAATATTTTACTTCAAGTATATAACAATTAAAACTGTACTATTGATGGTGAATTAATAATTTAATATGTTTTTTTTATAATTACATTGAAAACATAATATTTGCAGATTATACACGCATAAAGTGCCCAAAAAACATATAGAAAGGGGAGGCATGCGCACAAAAAATTTTCAACTATGAAAAGGCCTGTTCATTCGATTCCTCATTGTTTGTCTTCACGAAGTTTTTTGTTCCTGTACATATGTTCCTGTACATTTATTACTTTTACTGTCCATTTATCTATTTCATTGTTTCTTTAGGGTTTTCGATATGTCCTCTTTTATTTCGATCAAAAGTTTTTTTTAGAGCTATGAAATAGATAGATATATCTCTGTTCGTTTTTCACTTGTTTGTCTTATCATGAACCATAGATTTTGCGTGCTCTTTCCCCTGCTAGATCACCATTGAGTTTCCTTCATTGACATCTCGATTTTCTCCTTATCCTTTTCTCCAATATTCTGGTCATAATCTTTCCTGGTATACCGATCAACGTTATTTCCCTATAATTATTGCAATCTCTCTTGTCACCCCCTTTATATATTGGAAATATTATTCCAAAATTCTATTCCTTTGGGATTTTTACCTTTCTCATAATGTCATTCAACAATCCTTTTAGGCTTCTTACTCCTTTCTCTCCCATATATTTTATCATTTCTGGTATTATACTATCTCTACCCGGTGCCTTTCCCATTCATTAATTTCTCTATGGCTTCATATACCTCTTCTTATATCATAAATATTTTTTGAATATCGTTTGTATGATTTTCTTGTTCTTCTGGTATCCCGTGTTAGTCAGTTGTCCAAAATGTTCTCTCCATCTTTCCATTTTTTCATCTTCCTCCGTAGTTACATTTCCGTTCTTGTTTTTTATATTCATCATACTGTATTCATTTTTCTATCTTAGCTGCTTTAGAGTTCCATAGAAAAGCTTTTAGTTTTCTCTGCAGTTTTCAGTCATCTTTTCACCACTTATCAATGATTGTTGCTCCGATTTCTTCACTTCTAGGTTCACTTCTTTTTTCTTTATACATTTCGTGATCTTCATCTTTTTTTTTGTATGCAGATATCTTTTCCATTATTTTTCTCTGTAATTCCTTTGTCTACCATTGCGTTTTCATCAATTTTTATCGTTCCACAGCTTTTTTTTGCGGGCTCCATTATTATATCCTTAAAAAACTCCCATTTTTTATCTACTCCTTCCCCTTCTTCTTGCTCTTCAAATTTCCTGTTTACTATTTTTTTGGCATTTTCTCTGGTAACTCGCTTCTTTGAGCCTATAGCTTTTTATTTTATCCTTTACTTTCTTTCTTCTTTTATCTGGTTTTTCTTCTTTTACATGTTCATCTGCACCAAATAATAATCGCTCCCGATCTCCGCTCGTCTTGTCACTTTCACATCTCTCACACTTCTCCATTTATGTTCGGTTATCAGAAAATAGTCTATTATTGATTTTTCTCTCCTTCCCGATTCTACTGTAGTATATTTGTGTATCTCTCTGTATTTGAACTTTGTGTTTGATATTATCAGGTTCTCTATACATAGTTTACTATTCTGTTTCCATTATTATTTATTGTCCTTTCTCTTTCCCTTCCCATATATATTATAAAAAAGAAATAAATGAATGAGAAAGAGAAAATTGAAAAAAACATCAAGGGAGAGACAGACGCATTGAACGTGTTTGGGCTTGTGAGTAAATTTTTGGTAAGGACTTCAGAAAATCAATTCTGTGAATTGTAAATGTGTTGCATTAAATAGTATTAAACTTCAAAGGGATGTGAAATACTAAATATGCAAGTGCTTATAAATTACGTGTAATAAATCATTAATACTGGTAATGTAAAAAAATGCCTTAACTAATGCTAGACTTAATTTAACAGGGATATAAAACATTTCTGTTCGACCTATTGGCATTTGTTTTCTGTAATAAATGTTAAGACATGGTCTCGGCCATCAGCTTTTACCACCCTCAAACGTATTTTTATTACCATACAGGATAACCGCTAATAATTCGAGATTATTTCATATCCGCTTTTATTTCTACGGAATCGAACTGGTGTAGCCGTGAATCGTTTTTACATTCGACATAATTCGAAGACAAATGTACTTATTCCGGATTTGATTTTTCTGCCTTTTGAAAATTGCGGTATTGATAAATGAGCGCTGGAAAGAATTTATAACGAAATTGGAATAAATTTGTATCGGAAAATGGTAAAAGTTTCCATCATTAGTCAATTGGGGATTTGCATTTAAATTTAAAAGAGGCAAAGTTAACTTTTTTTGCTGTTCATATTCGATAGTCTCTATAATTAATTTATTTGTCAAAATACCGATAAACAATGAATGCACCTATATGATAATGCTGTACACAATCCTTATGTTTATCATAATAATATGCATTTTAAAATCTAAAATGATATAAGTTGGATTGTGTATTGTTAATGAACAGTACTTTATTGGTAGCATGAAGATTTTCCATTGTACCTAGTATTATATTTCTATTTAAATATGAAATACCTGTTATTCAGTGCTGTTCCCAATTATCTACAACCCACAATGACAAAGAAAACAATTTTTAATATGAAAGGTGTCTTATAAAATATGCAAGAAAGCACGAGAGAGAAAAATACCAACAGAATGAGAAAACAATTTAATTTTCTCCATATACAAGCAAGGGGAACATGATGCAAGTTGAACATGTCAACAGAAATAGACTAGTTTCAAGATTTATACAAAAATTATAGAAAAAAGTGTAGATGTAGACATTTTGTAGATCATTGGAAAAGAAGTTGATCTTCATGCAGCGTTCATGTCAAGAAGACAGATCAACGATAATATAAGGTGGCGCAGAGGAAACGCATGTTTTTTGAACGGCTAGTATTTTGCAAAGAGAGTGCTTGGTACCGTGGATCTTGGAGCATCGTGTGTTTGTCGCCAAGCAAATTTTTAGAAACAGTGGTTCTGTAATTACAGTGCAGCGTCTTTTTCGTCGACAGTTTAGGGTTGAATGCCGATGGCACATTTCTGATCGAAACACAATACTATGATGGATTGAAGCATTTCGAACTACTGGAACAAGTAAACAGGGGAGAACTATTGTTTCAACAAGACTGTGCTATAGCTTACCCGGCGAGATCATCAATGAAATGTGTTTGACAAATGTTTTGTCAACATGTGATTTCTCGTTTCGGAATTTTTTCTTGGCCCCTACATTCTCCAGACTTATCTGCATGTGACTTTTTTTTTGTGGGAGTATTTGTATTAAGTCTCGATATATACGCTAACAAACCATGCAAGATACAAGAACTGAAAATTGCTCTTCGTCAAGAAATCGTAAGAATACCTGAAGAAATGATTTTGAGAGTACAACTTTTGATGTACAACTTTCAAGAGAGACTGCAGATGTGTAGCCGCAAAGAAGGGCGAAACTCATTTAAAATTATTTTCCACCATTAATTTAAAAGTACACTATTATTGCTTCATTTAGTATTAATTACAAAAAAATGATCTTAAAAATAAACAATGTCATGCTTAGGTAAAAAACATGCGTTTCCTCTGCGCCATCCTGTCTATTCATAATTCGAAAAGTGTTAGCGAGAAGTTTAGAAAGTGGAGAAAAACTCATTCACACGTTTATTGACGTCAGTGTAGTATACCACGCAACAGAGAGAGAGTTTTATTTATGAGTTATGAGTGAGATTTATGAGACTTGCACAAAAGAAAACTCAAAAGGAATTGAACTGAAATAATTAAAAATGAAAATAAACATACAGAAAAGTAAAGTAATAATGATGAATGAGAAAAAAAAACATGATAAAACACACATATAATGTAGAAATACAAATCTAGAAGTAGCAACAACCTATGAATACTTTGGAAGTATTATAAGAAATGATGAGAACATAGATTTGTAATTAGCAAACAGAACTAGAAAATCAACCAGACTGACCATGCGCTAAGCATACTAAAACAGAAAACGGAACTGAGACTACAAACAAAATTAAGGGTATATAATGGAATCATTATCCTAACATTATTAAATCCCATTGAAAATTGAACAATTCAGAAAACAAAACGCGTAGGAAAAATAGATGCAATGAACATGAGACGTTCAAGAAAAACAAAACCGGATAGAGGTACTAAAAAAAATAATTGGGAAAATAACCACAACAGAACCAATTATGAACAAAATAGAATAAATTGGTTGGTAAGGATGGCTTCATAAATTAAACCAACGGCTGATTTACAAAAAAAAGACAACAATTTTATTTTTAAAGTGTGTACAACTACTAAACACCTATATATATTTTTCTTTTTTTGGGTTTTTCGCCACGATCTAAAACTCACAAAACGCAACGGACGGTGGATCCTGTTGCTCACTCACTGTACTGACAAAACAACTGAGTGAAACAGCTCACCGAGCGTTTCCTCACTCACTATTACTATTTAATCACTATTTAAGTATAAGTATAAGTAAGTGTATCAATACACAATGAGTACAGTAAACAATCAAACAGTAAATATCGGCTATATATTTTTTTTGGTAATATGTTACTGTCATTAAAAACTATTATTGTTAATGTAAGTATCATTAGCATACACAAAAAATATATTTACTTCCTATTTTTGCATTATATATAGACATTAATATAATTTATTTTTTACATTCGTTTTGAAAACGGGAGAAGACCTCCCCAAACGCTAACATTTAAAAGTTTGTATTTATTTTAGAACATTTTTATATTTTTAAAAGTTTGTTCGTTAGGCAAATTTATTACAGAAAAGAATAACTGAGAAATTTGTCTCCGTTTTGATTTTTTGTTTTTTTCCCAGTCCTTTATTTACATAAGAACAGATTCTTTTGATATTTTTTGAGTTTTAAATCGTGGCGAAACACCCAAACAAAGAAAGAAAATATATTAACACGCCACAATCATTCAGTTATTACTAAACAGTTTATCTTCTTTCCTTTTCTTAACCTAACCTGCCAATATTAAATGGCGTTTTCTACAAGCGCGAAATACGAAAAAACATTATAAACTCTTACAGGTTAAGTAAATAAATGGCAAAAAAAAATAATTGAAAAATAAAAAGAATTAGTTTGATCACTTGAACAGAATAAGGGATTATTCTTAGACCTACAAAAAAGTTTTTGAAGCTAAAAGACAGAAAGAAGAAAAATAATAGTGCTAAACCGAGGAAAACATGAATACCACAAAAAGTGTATGCGAGAGAAGAATGATTAAACCTTTAAAGGAAATAAGGACAATGGCATTAAACAAAAAAAAAAATTAAAGAAATGGATAGATAAACAATAAGAGAATTACTCGAAATCTGACATCCGAAAGGGGAAGGGGAGGAAGAAAGAAAGAAATGATATGAAATATAAACAATAAACAACCTACTGCTAAAAAAAACGTAAAATTACGACGAAAATGTAATGTCTAATATAAATCTATATCTAAAATAAGTATCAGATTGTCTAGAAACTTCGTAGGGCTTTTTAGATGACGAGAAACGTAAATAGTTTATGTAAATATTTATTTAGTCTATTATGTGATTATCATTTCTATTTATTTTATTAATTAATATTACAATATATTGAGATTATCATTACTATACATTATTATTATATCATTATTATTATATTTTATTAGAAAAAAATTACCGTCTTTTTTACCAAAAGAATGTTAATAGCTTCCGTTTTTAAATATTTCTAATATAAACAATTTTGGAGGGAGCTGTATAAGTAGTAGTCCGACGGTGCGATGTCCGATGAATAAGGTGGATGAGGCAAAACATCCCAATTGAAGCTGAGAAATTCTTGTCGGCTCCTGGTTGCAACTTGTGGTCATGCAATGACATAATAATACACAACATTCCTATTGGCTAATTCCGGCCACTTATCTTCAAATGCTGTCTTAAGCTGATCTCTTTGTGAACTACAGAGGTATTGATTGTTTGGTTGCATGGAACAAGCTCAAAGTGTAAGGGTCCCTTCCATTTCTACCAAAAGCAAAGCATAATTTTCTGCGGATAAAGAGCTCATTCGCCGTACTTAATACCGCTGTCCTTTTTCCATTCAATGTTATTGCACATAAGAATTCGGTTATTAAGTTGCAGGAACCAACCTATTATTTCGGCAGATGATTCTAGTTTTTTCAAATGATCAATTGGTCGATTTGTTAATATTTAACTTATCTGATCGCAACTCTCACAGACCGCGAGGCGGCCTATTTGGCTATTATGAGGGTTGCTGTTTACGTATCCGGAATAATAAAAAAAAACAAACAAACAAAAATCATTGAAAATGGTTTTATTATTTTTCAACATATTCTCCGCTATGATCCGTATACTTTTGCATACGTTTGAGCCAATTTTTATAGCACTTTTTCCATTCCGATTGACGTATCTCCAAAATATGCATTTTGAATGCATCAACCGCTTCTTTTGGAGTCGAAAAATGTTGACCACGTAGTTGATTCTTCACGAATGGGAACAAAAATAAATCAGTGGTTGCAAATCAGGATTGTATGGCGGATGACCCATCAATTCGATGTTTTGACCGGTCAAATATTGAGTTGTTCGGTCCGATGTGTGAGAGCTCACGTTATCATAGTAAAGAATAATCCTGCGTCGCAGGTTGTTTTTTCTTTTTCTAGCAAAGACTTCTAGCAAACAAATGGTCGTTTATCATTCAGAGTTGACCATTCTGTGATTCTCTAGTGGAATTGTAGCCACATGCCTATTTATCCCAAAAAAACAGGCGATTTGCTACGAAATGCTTCTTGTGAGAACAACTTTAGTTGGGTTTGCCTCAATTTGAAAGATCCATACAGTCGACTGCTGTTTATATTCATATATTAACATTCGTCACCTATGTAGATGTTATATACGGCTTTTGATACACCACGATTGTATTTTTTAGCATTTCTTTGTATCAATTGACACGAGTCTTTTTGAGCGATTGTCAAATCATGCGGAATCCAAAGCGCACAAATATTTTTGCGGGTAAATGTTCATGTAAAATTTAAAAAAATCATCTAAAGGATGTCTCAATATCATGATATGTCACATGATGATCTTGCTTTATCAGTTTGCGCACAGTATCAATGTTTTCTGGCAAAACAACCGATTTTGAACAACTTTCTTTAAATTCACCCGTGAGCTAACGATGGCCACGATTTAATTCATTAAACCAGTCATATACAGTGGTTTTATATGGTGATTAATCGCTAAATGTCGAAGTGAGTTCATCGATGCACTGTTGTTGAGATAATACACTTCGAAAGTGGTAGTAAATCATTGCACGAAAATTCTCACTAGTTAAGTCCATTTTCTGACCGAGATAAAATTTCTAGGTCACTAAAAACAGTCAAATTAAATTGAAACTTTGCACACTTATCAAGGACCGATGACAATACAATAAGTTGGTCCCATTATCCTGAACAGGATTGTCAGGATCAAGGATTTGCTTTCGGAGAGGGACCCTGAGACAACGGACAACGGTTCCAACACCCAAGGAAGGCAGTTCGAACAGAAAATTTTCGAAATAAATAATATTTTAAAAAACTAAAAAAACACGCTTTTATCGCAGCTCGAACTAAAAAATGAAAAATAAATTATAGTTTAAAAAAAATTAAAAACATAGTTTAATGGTAAACCGAACTAAAAAGTCAAAAATAATTTTTAGTATAAGAATAAAGTGATGAAAAAAGCGTGGAGTGTTTTGTACCATATTTTCATACTAACTCTACTTATAGAAACGGTACTGATGGAATATTTATAACAACTGACATCGAGCACCCCACGCTTTTTTCACAATGACTCATTCATTTTCTCGTTCATCACTTTATTCCTATACTAAAAATTATTTTTTACTTTTTATTTAGATAAAAAAGCATAATGTGGCGCAAATGAAAGTTATCGACCGTCATTTTCAATTGGAATCAATTTGAGTAACTGAAGGCAAATCAAAGTCAATCTGAACACAAACATTGTTAATAGCACGTGAATTAATAATATGTAAATACACATTACTAATCCAACAGAGGTTGTTTACAAGCATTAAAATAAAAAGTAATGGAAAATATTAACTTTCACGACAACCCATTAAAAATAAAACATTCATTCCCTAGTATTAAATCTCCAGGGCGGAGGTTTTAAGTATAAATCATACAATATTTAAGAGTTGATACAGATTTGTACAGATTTTCTACAAATTATTCATAATAGTGGTGATATATACAACGTCATTAATGATTACCGGACTTGATATATAAAAAAACAGAACTGCTAGCGAAACATCGATATTCGTTTCCTGTCAAATACATTGAGACATGACCTCCATCGTTACCTATTAGCATCGCCACTTGTAATCTTTTATTGCCATGTAGGACGACCGCTAATAATTCTCGATGATTTCAAATCCACGGGATTTTATTTCCACGGGATCGACGTAGCGTAGCTGTGAATCGCTTCTACATTCGACATAACTCGAAGATAAATATATTTATTCCTGATTTGATTTTTCTGCCTTTGGAAAATTACAGGATTGATAAACGCTTACCGGAAAGAATTTATAATGAAATCGGAATAAATTCGTATTGGAAAGTAGATCGGATCGATCATTAGTCGATTGGGGGATTTGCGTTAAAATTTAGAGGCGGAAAATTTTATTTAAAATGAGATTTCGTGGTATTTTTATTCATTTTTAACTGCTCTCTGTAGTTTTCGATGGACGGCGATTACTATTTTGATCCGCGATTACTAAATATGATCTTTATCGTAATAATTATACCGGGTGGCGCAAAAGTAGGTATCCTATTTAAAATTTAAAAATACAAGAAATTGTTCATGGTTAAACTCACATAGTGAAGAACAGTTTCTGAAATTATTAATTAATTAAATTAAGTTAAATAAAATAAAGCCTCTTAACCGGTGATCATTTTCGCCTTAACAATTTGATGTCCTTTTAACCTCATTTTCGATCACCATGTTTAATGTTTCTTGTTATATTCCCTCTACGGTAATTATCGCTGAATGTTGTCTTAAGTTCGAGATTTATTAATGTAAACTCCCTATTTAACCTTTTGGTGGTCGCACTATGGACTGTGAGACTGGGTACAGTGAAAATTGCTAATATTTAAAAAAACCGCTGCTAAAACTTTTTGCCTCTCCCAATACCTTCTTAAAAGTCGTTGTGGAATGTTATTATCGAATGTTATGTGGAAGGGTGTATTTGTTGTAAAGTTATTAACAGTTATTAACAGATATGGTCTCCCAGACAGTACGCGACCACGCGCTATTTTTTTAAATTGTCTATAATTTCACCAGAATTATAAGAAAAGTAAGAATATTCGTCATATAAAATGCGAGTTGACAAAAAACATCACTTTACTGAGATGGACTATGAAAAGGAAATAAAACGCCTTGAACAATTGTATGACTAAGTATGTAAAGTAGTTAGTAGTTCCTGAAAATAAAAACCAAGCAAAAAATATTAGAGAACACAGAAGATGCAGATTTTGTGATTGCTGAACGAACAGAAAAACGAAATATTATTGTTACGGACAGCTTATTATTATTGTTATGGATTACACATCATATTAATTTCTTATTCATTCGTACCTCTCATAGCCGAACACTCCCTTGGACGGAAAAGGATACACAAACCCAGTCCTATCAACGGTTAATTCCTGTCTTGAACGGAGTCGAGAACAAAACTTCAACGTGTAAACACGGGCACAAGCAGATAAGTTTCGTACACGGTCCAATATTGCTTTCAAAACCATATCTGGAGAGGCTGCGACTATAAACTCCGACGACGTAGCCACTTTTTTGACTAATATTCCCTAGATTATAAGCAATTATTCAACCAAAACTATGGCACGTTTTGGTCCACAATGCAGTCGAAACTGGGTTATTTTTTTGTGCCCTTCCCAATAAAACATTACATTTCAAGCAAACATTCAGACATTACATTGTAGACAAACTTTCCAAAGGAAGACTTACTATACTGTTTTGTGTAAACATGAATGGAGAAAAAGAAACGCCGCTAGTAATAGGAAAAACCGCAAAACCAAAGGCTTTAAAACACATCAATCAAAACGATTTACCTGTTACTTGAAGATGCAATAGAAAAGCATGGATGACTGAGAAACTAATGACAAAATTATTGATAAAATTTGATCTAAAGGTGAAACGTGAGAAACGAAAACGTAAGAAAATATTTTTATTATTTCAAGACAATGCGTGTTCACACCCAAGAGACATAATATTAGAAAATATTGAATTAATTTTTTTATCTTCCAATTGCATATCTGTTGACAGCTTCTCGACCAGGGCATTATTAAAAATTTTAAAGCTTTTTAGAGAACATTTGTTGGTAAAAAACTTTTATTAGCCATTAATACTGCTGAATTAGCTTAAGAAGTCTAATAGAAAACAAACGTCATGAATGCAATTTATCCTAATAAAAATGCATGGGACCGGGTATCAAAATTGCATTTCCATATCTTGAATTACACATAGTAACTCAGAACGCAGTATTTTCAGACGCTGAAGACGACCTCCCATTGTCACTTTTGGCTCGAATATGGAAAACTAATGATGATTTCGACATAGGAACGGATGGCAGTATCGCGGACTTTTCACTGTAAACAATTATTTAATATAGGAAGAAAGTGATGACTTGGTATATCTGGAGGTTTCGATGCAAGACACAGTGATTGCTATAAGTGATTGCATATAAATGATGAACGAAATGATGAACACATACAGGAAGAACAGATCATTGATACATATCAAGCAATTGATGTGAGGCAGCAATTAAAATGCTTTATTGCCTTACGTGGCAACCTGCCAGCTTTGGATTTAATATCTAAGTTGGATCTCCACTTGCAAGATATTTTAATTACCAAGAAAACCCGACAAACAACCCTGCTAGAATATTTTAACCAATAGTCAATACATACTTCAATATTTTTTATGTGTATGTATATGTATAATACGTTCTTTATATTATGTAAGTATTTGTAGGTTCTAATAAATATTATATTATATATTTATTATTAAATGTTTATTAAATTCACTCATATGAATTATGTCTCATGCACGGACAACTCCCTTAAACACTTTTTTAGTTCCCCGTAAGTGTATATATATATATATATATATATATATATATATTTACATATTATTAATAATTTAATTCAAAAATTCGAATCAAATGCTATTGTTTATGATGCCAAGAATCAAACCCGTCAAAAACTTTGTTTTTGATGGCTTGAATGTATTCAGCAATATTGGATGATTTTAGATAACATATGGTTTCAATAAGATGGTGTAACATGCCGTACATCTCGTGACATAATTACTTTATTCAGAAAAAAGTTTAATGACCGTGTAATATCAAGAAATGTCAATGTTACCTGGCCACCAAGATCATGCGATATAACTCCATTGGACTTTTCTCTCTGGGGTTATGTGAAATCATTAGTTTACACCAATAAATCACAAAACACTTAATGAGCTTAAAATCAACATTATTGCCGATTTGTGTGGCTAAGTGGTCAAAAATTAGTATTCCAGAAAAAAGTTTTTTTAATCCAGAGGCGGTCATTTACATGAAATTATCATCATTTTAATTAAATTATTTTAAAATAAAAATGCCATGGACCAATATTAAAAATTAAGGAAAGTCACGTTGATATCTTATAACATTTTGTTTATATTCCAAATTAAAAATATGTATATTATGCTGCCTTATTTGATTACCCTTTACATTTATTCACATTAATTTTTTACAAATGCTGCCGACCTGGTGCATTCTATTACACGTCACTTTACTACACTTTTTAACGTGTTATTTTTTACTTACCTTAAGTTTTACGGAATTTTATTTACTTTTCGTACTAATATTTCACAAATTATTTATTCGAAATTCACTAAAATTTCTCACAACATTTCAAAACATTTATCACTTCTTCGTCAAAAATGTATATGTACCGTTGCCGTGCAATTTCATCTCGATCTCTTTCCAAACTCCTACGTATAGTTTCCGATCAATCTCACGTCGAACTTACTCCGTCAAACTTTAATCTTAAACTCCTTCATCATTTTCTTTATTCTTCTTCTCACGTTCTATTAACTCATTATCTTAGCTCGAACTCTTCCTCGAACTTCTCCGTTCAATCATCGTGCGATCTCAACTCTCTGTCAAATTCGCAACCCAAACTGTCGAACAGTCTACTCCAAATATTCACCCGAAACTGTAAAAAGCCTCTGTCGTGTTAATTTGTCTTTTTTTGTCGTTTTCCCAAGTGCCTTAGTTGCCTCCTTTTACCAGCTCGAATGACCCATCCGTTTCTCGGATATGTGTGGTGGTGGTTACTTTCTCTAGAGCTATCAATGTATATTCCTTAGGGTACGGATAAATTTTATTGAAAAGAATCCCTTTTCTTAATGCTTCTTCGAAATGCAGGTAGTTATTGTCTTCTATTTCTATATATAATGTGGGCATAAATTTATATTTCTTATATACATTATTATGGGGAGAGTTGTTCAGTTATTAATGTTTTCACAACAGCACTATTGCAATAGCCTTTGACCAATGGGCTGTAGCACTATCCTACTGAAACCAATATGTCACAATGCTTCCTAATTGAAGTATGTTAAAGTTTTCAAACGTGTTCCTATAACGTTAAGCGTACAGCTTCTGCTCGCCCTTCTCGCCATTCTGAGAAATTAAAGGTTTAATAATTCCTTGTGTGGAAATTGAATCCCACACTAAGCTGACTTCTCACTATGAACAGGTCTTTAATTAAGTAATTGTACATGTTCTGTACAGCAGTAAAGTGAATTTGGTTATTAACAAGCAATAAGCTTCACCAGATATACATATTGTGTTGGATTGGATGGGATGGAATTTTGTATGGATGAACATGGAGATTTTGTTTTAAAGTATGCTGTAAAGACCGACCTTTAATTTCCATTTGAGCAGAGCCCGATCAATCGCCTGATTGATCGTCCTGGAGCTTCCCGAACATGTTTCCTTACAGGTTAGATGTTTTCAGCTGATTTTTCTGTTCATGGCCCGTCTTCAAAAACTGGGCTACCAATTTGCATATTGTGCGCTTTGAAGGATAACAACTTCTAGTTAATCTATGAGTACTGAACCATTTTCAATATTTCTGATATTTTTGTTCATCCTAAAATAAAAACCAAAAAGAAAATTAAAATTAGGATAATTTAATTTAAAATGTGGCACCCTTTTACGCAATTATGTATATTTTGAAAATATAAAATTATATGAATTGGATTTTTTATTGATATGCGTTACTGTTTAACGAGGCCCGTACCATTAAAATTCAATCCGTTGAATGGTGTCATACAATTTTTGTATAATATATAATGAATATTTTTGGCAAATTCATAATTGAAGTTTATTAAAACATTTTTATTTTACTTAAGCTAGTTTTAATTCAACGATACTAAGAGTGACGATTGTTAGAAGCACGTTGCATTATACTGATACAGAGAATTGTATTATTATTAGCTTTTTTAAATCTTAGTTCGGAAGTGATAGATAGTTTCGCTAACTCAGTCAGCATCATCAGAAGATGATTAAATATAAAGTTTAATCCAAATCATTTACAATTTATACCCAAACCTAGTACTGTGAAATGTACCAAGTTCTCTGATACAAAATTACTCATCCGTGCGAAAAGTGGACAAAGATCTATGGAATTTAATCTTCATCCTTATTTCGACTGTTCCTACACTTAGCTATTTCGATACTTTCTTATGCTTTAATATCCTGCTATACTTGATATGTGGAAGTTGCTGTAATTTACGTTGCAGTTTATTTAATAAAAATGTTTGCCATCTGCAGAACAAGCTTGTCAATTATACTTTAGATGGGCCTCATGTTTTTCAATCTTATTTCAATAACAAACATTACATTTTATTTCATAAATTGCTTTTCATTCTTTGAAATATTGGTTATTAACTACTCCAATTTATTATTGGGTTTATACTGATTAATTTATATGATATATGCATTTATATGATTAATGTAAAGTTTAGTTCTGTTTCTGCTTTATATAGGTAGAGGATTATTGAATCATATTTGAAAACTGTATTTTAATAATTTTATCTTCTCAATTTGCTAGGTTTATTTTTACATTTGATTTTATTGTTGTTTATTTTACTGCTCATTTTTATTTTCATATTTTTTCAATTTTTTGGTCAATAATGTTACTGATAATATATATATATATATATATATATATATATATATATATATATATATATATATATATATATATATATATATATATATAATAAAGACTGGTCAATAAAGTGACTTTTTTATCCATAATTCCAATAATCAAACCCGAACCAGGATTCGAAACCAGGACCCTTGGATTACCCGGCGAGTGACTATCTCAGCTGACCACCGCGGCCAGTTTTTTAAATGTATTAAGTTACTAAGTTTAAGTAAAAATTCTAAAATAAATAGCTTAACGTTAAGTTTTGACTATCTCCTGATGATGATAACTTCATTAGCGAAAACGGGCCTCGAATGATCTCAATATGGGGTGGTGTTAATGGAAAACATATAAAGATTTCCCCGTATTATAAAGGTATGTTAATTGGGTTTTTGAATAAAAAATAATTATCAATGTTTTACTTTATTTTAAAACTTTACCATAAATAATATTGATAATCGATGCAAAAAAAATAAAACATTGTTTTTAACTAATTATAAATGAATTAAAATTTAAAATAAAATCACGTGACGATTGTCTGCCGTGTTTGTGAGGTCATTATGTTAAAGTGTTTATACGTAAGTACGGTCAACGGCTTTTACCTCTGTATACACTGTCAAAATTATTGCGCAAAAAAAATTGTTGGTTACTAATTTAATTCAGTAATGTGTGACAAAGGGTTCGTGAAAGCTAATTCTGATAATACACCTGGTGTGGATATTTTTATAATCACATATTTAGCATCAGTTTGAGTTTTTTTTAATAATAATGTAAATAAGAAATAAAATATTTATATTAAATATAATAAAATTATTTGTAGGGTGTCACGCGACAGTTATGGTTACAAGGTATGTTTCTTAGGTTCAATTTAACCCCAAACATTGTATTTGCACGGTGAAACGACGTGTATGTTCAGAACATAAAGTTCTGAATAAAGCTTATAAAGTTACCTTAATTATTAATGAAAACTAAGAAAAGTTCAAAACACTCAATGTCACGATTGTAAGTTCAGCAAGTAATAAATACTCAAACACAAAAAAATTAATATAATGTAATAAATAATAATCTTTTGTATATATTTGATAAAAAGTAGTTGTAAAAATTTTATGTTGTTTTAGGATTATATGTCGTGCAGCTTGAAACCATTGATTTCGACGTTAACATCTTACATAATTTAAAAATTTTTTTTATTTTTTAACATTTAAAATAATTTTTTTAAAGTTGTTTTTGAAATATTCGTATAAAATGGTACGAAACAGGCACGATAACTAATTAGATTTGACATTTTCAATAGATTTATCATTAAACTGATAATCATAAAAAGAATAAGTTGATTAAAAACTAAAACAGTCGCATCAGCTGTCTGTAATGTTGAGGGGAAATAAATATTGTGATGTCACACTAGGTTTCAAACTTTATTTTCAATTTGAATTGACTTTTTAATTATAAGGACACAAATAAAAATTAGTTTTGGTATAAAACTTATTTATGACAATTTTTTTTCAAAACCTCAAGTATTAAAGGTATGATAACGGACCCAAGTTGTCAAAACTATTAAAAAAATTAAGTCGACTCGTCAAATACAGCTCAATATATTACAAATATATAACAAATATAATAGCGTACCCAAATGTTAGAGATTGTCAGAAGGTTTTATTCCCAGTTATATGAAGATCAGAGCCAGTCAGGGACAGCAATACCCACGGAAGAACAATATATAATACCAGATATCCTAGTGGAGGAAGTAACAAATGCTATAGAATTGATGAAGAACGGCAAGGCTCCAGGAAAGGATAGTGTAACTGTCGAAATGCTAAAAGCTGGTGGTCGGACGTTACATAAAACACTGGCAAAATTATACTCAAAATGCCTCAAAGAACAAAAAGTACCTGACTTATGGAAAAATGCAGAAGTGATCCTTTTACATAAAAAAGGAGCACAGGAAGATTTAAAGAACTACCGTCCAATAAGCCTCCTATCAGTGATGTACAAAGTTTTCACTAAGATAATTTCTAAAAGAATATTAAAAAAACTGAATGACGCACAACCAAGAGAACAAGCAGGATTCAGAAGTGGATTCAGTACAATGGATCACATCCAGGTTGTACAGCAGGTCATAGAAAGGCACAACGAATACACCATGCCACTGTGCTTGGCTTTTATCGACTACGAAAAAGCATTTGATTCCATCTCAAAGCATGCGATAATGGATGCACTGCTTAGCCAAGGTGTAGAGAGAGCCTATGTAAACCTATTAGAATCGATATATGATGGAGCTACAGCCACAATTCACCTTGACGATCTTGAAGTGGGATTAATATAGAACGAGGTGTACGGCAGGGTGACGCAATATCACCTATTCTTTTCTCGGCTGGCCTTGAAGAAGTATTCCGTAAACTGGATTGGGAACAGGATGGGGTAAAGATCAATGGTGCAAACTTAAACCATCTTAGATTTGCAGATGATATTATTCTCATTTCACAAGACCCAGAGGAGCTGCAAAGACGCATACAAGAACTGCAAAGGGCTGGCGAACCATTTGGCTTGAAAATAAACCTGAAAAAGAGTCAGGTTATATTCAATAACTTCGCTCAGGACAGAAGAATTTCAGTTTTAGGAAGGGATTTAGAGATTGTGGACAGCTTTGTATATCTTGGGCAGAGGATTTCCATGGAGGGGAATACCGCCCGGGAGGTGGAACGGCGTGTTAAATGTGGCTGGCAGGCATTTGGTAGGCTCAACATAGTGTTTAAGAGCAGACTCCCACTTTGCCTGAAAAGAAAAGTATTCGATCAATGCGTTCTACCCGTTATGACATACGGAAGTGAAACCTGGACACTCACATCGCAATCAATTCAAAAACTTCGGGTGGCACAGAGGGGAATGGAAAGATGTATGCTTGGCATTACAAGACGAGACAGAAAGTCCTGCGCATGGATCAGGGAACAAACAAAAGTCTGTGACATCATTGGAAGAGTAAAACAGTTGAAATGGAGATGGGCAGGCCATATAGCGAGGCGATGGAACGACAGATGGACCAAGGCAATCCTGGAGTGGATACCGCTTGATCGCAAACGTCCGCGAAGAAGACCGAAAGCACGATGGACTGATGACATCGTTAAGTATATTGGACCCGAGTGGCAGAGGAAAGCCCAGGACCGTGAAGGTTGGAAGCATGCTGAAGAGGCCTTCATCCTGCAGTGGATCGATACGGGCTGATGATGATGATATAACAAATATTATTAACACAATAAATATAAAAATTTAAAGATTTTCTAGAATTCTAAAAATTATAATATAGTACATTATGACAAATTTTTCCAAAACGACTTTCTCTAAATTTATCATATGTTTTTCACTTCAATATCAATCATATTTTTTTAGACAATTTAATAAAATTGCCATATATGGGAATGTATATGACGCTACGACCTGTTTATTTAATCGTTTTAGGTTAAAATAGTTATATTGAAATGTAAAACCCCATCGACATTTCTTTTCTGAGAAAAGTGTTAAAAGATGACTTCCATCATCAACATTTAACACCTCCAATCGTGGTCTTTATTGCTATGCAAGGCGACCCTTAATATCTCGCTATGATTCCCCTTTTATTTATACTGGATCAACGTGACATTGCCGTAAATTGCTTTCGCATTCGGAATAATTCAAAGCCAAATGTCTTTATTCCCGATTTGACTTTTCTGTCTTTAAAAAATTGCGGATTTGCCAAAGGGGCACCGCACAGACTTTTTAACAAAATCGGAATAAATTCGTATTGGAAAGTCGTAACGGTCTCGACCATTAATCGATTTAAGGATTTGCATTTAAATTTTGAAGCAAAAAAATTTATTTAAATCGACATTTCAGGCCATTTCGCAGTCCTCGTTAATTTTTATCAATTTGGCGCCTTCGTTTTCTATGATTCGTTATTTTTTCAAAAGAAAGAACCATAAATAGGTCTTTCAGGATTAGTTTCTTGAGTTATCAATTGGCAAGAAAATATATTTAAATAAATATATATATATATATATATATATATATATATATATATATATATATATATATATATATATACATATAGAATATAGATAGAATCTTCTTATGTGCTTCCTATGTGCTACTTATACTACGTAAAAATGTACTTTTCAATATCAGCCTGAAGTGGTTTTAAGAAATACAAATACAACATTCATATCACAGTCAGTTTAAAAATTTCGGATAGCACAGAGGGATATGGAAAGATACTATGGTATTACACGACGGGACAGAAAGTCCTGCACATTGATGAGAGAAAAAACGAAAAAACGAAAACATACATCCAAAATACATTAACCAAAGAGCGTTACATTCAACCATATTAAACCTAAATTGCTGAAGGCTTGGGATGCAACCAAGGATAAAGAAATTCTATATACCCTTAAATTGCGACACAGCTGCCAACCAACCATATTGCGTTTTTACTTCAGGACCTAGGTTATATTCGTAGAAGGCGAGTTCAGGAAAGTCCGAAGTAGAGCGATTCACAGATTCGATGTTTAAAGCATATCCAATATTCGATGTTTCGATGTTTAAAGTTGTTTCGATGTTTAAATCGATTCGATGTTTAAAGCATGTTTAAAGCCAGCTCACATCCATTTCAATTGCCTTATTCTTCTAATGATGTCACTCACTTTCGTTTGTTCTCTGTGCAGGTCTTTCTATCCCTTTCTATATCTAGTAATGCCAAACATATATCTTTCCATTCCCCTCTATGCTACTCGAAGTTTTTGAACGGACTGTGATGTAAGTGTCCAGGTCTCACTTCCGTATGTCATAACGGGCAGGACACACTGTTCAAAGATTTTTCTTTTCAGGTAAAGTAATAATTTGCTCTTAAACACTATGTTGAGCCTGCCAAATGCCTGCCAGCCACATTTAACGCGTCGTTTCACCTCCCGGCGGTATCTCCTTCCATTGAAACCCTCTGCCCAAGATATAGAGGGTGATCCATAACTTCCAAATCCGTTCCTAAAATAGAAATCCTTTTGTCCTCAGCAAATTTATTGAACATGACCTGACTCCTCTTCTGGTTTATTTTCAAGCCAAATGGTTCCCCAACCCTTTGCAGCTCTTGTACTTGTCTTTGCTGCTCTTCTGGGTTTTGTGAAAGAAGAACGATGTCATCTGCGAACCTAAGATAATTTAAGTATGCATTATTAATCCTTATTCCATCCTGTTCCCCATCCAGATTACGGAACATTTCTTCCAGGCAGGCTGAGAAAAGAAGTGGCGATATTGCGTCAGCCTGCCGTACGCCCCGCTCGACATTAATTCCGACCTCAAGATCGTCAAGGTGAACTGTCTCTGTAGCTTCATCATATATCGATCCTAGTAGATTTACATAGGCTTTCTCAACACCTTGATTAAGCAATGCATCCATTATGGCCCGCTTTGATATTGAATCAAATGCTTTTTCATAATTGATAAAAGCCAAGCACAGTGGCATAGCATATTCGTTGTGTCTTTCTATGACCTGCTGTACAACCTGGATGTGAGCCATTGTACTGAATACACTTCTGAATCCTGCTTGCTCCCTTGATTGTGCGTCATTAAGTTTTCTTAGTATTCTTTTTGTAGTATCTTGATGAAAACTTTGAACACCACTGATAGGTGGCTTACTGAACGGCAGTTCTTTAAATCTTCCCGTGCCCCTTTCTTGTGTAAAATAATCACTTCTGCATTTTTCAATAAGCTGGGTACTTCTTGTTGTTTGAGATATTATGAGTATAATTTTGTTACTGTTTTATGTAAAGTCCGACGACCAACTTTTAACATCTCCACAGTTATACTATTCTTTCCTGGAGCCTTGCCATTTTTCATCGAGTCTATAGCCTTTGTTACTTCCTCCACCAGGATATCCGGCACTTGTTCTTCAGTGGGCATTGCTGTTCTTGTTTGATTCTGGTCCCCATATAACTTTGAATAAAATTTTCAGACAACCTCTAACATTTTCGTCCGTTTCCTGCACCATCCTCGCGCATTATGGAAAATATTTGTGTTCTTTTATTTCTTAGCTTCTGCTTAGCTCTATTAATTCCCCTGTTTTCTTCCAGAGTTTGTTGTACTAGCTGCATGTTAAATCGGCGCGTTTCCTCTCGAATACGTTTTATTATAGTTTTTCAAAGCTCAACGTACTCGACCCTGCTAAAAGGACTGCCGGCATTCTTCATTGTCCGTCGTTTTTTCATTAAATTAATGGTCTCATTGGAAATTTTTAACTCTTTGAAACATTTATCTTCTGGTTCTATTGAAGCCGCCGTTTTAAGCACATTGTTGGTGATTTCTTCATATTGGAATGTAATTTCTATCTCCTCCGGGTCTTGTAACACAGCAAAGCGATTCGACAAAGAAATTTCAAAATCTCTGCCCCTCTCCAGCAGCTTTCCAGAATCCGCTTTGCCCCTTTTTGATCTTATCATTCTTTCGCGCCCTTTTTGGCAGTTTATCCTAATCTTTGCTCGTATTATTCGGTGGTCACTTCCTACATTAAAATGTTTCAGGACAGTACAATTGTAAAATATTGCTTTATCCGTTGACATGATGTAATCAATTTAACTTGTGATTCCAGATGGACTTTTCCATGTCCATTTTCTGTTGATCTTTTTCTTGTAAAACGAATTCATATTACAGAGCCTGTCACCTCTATTGTCCCGCTCTTCATTTCTACCAGTTTTATTTTCACCAGTTCTTGTTTTTCCGATTGTGGTATTAAAATAGCCCATCGGGATTTTATACCTACAATTCCTTTTATCCAAAGATTGGGCCACATTATCATTAAATTCCTCAATTTCCTCATCTCTATGGTTTATAGTTGGTGCATAAGCTTGGACGATTTGAAGCTTAAACTTTTTATTCAGCTGAATAACGCATTGGGCTAATCTGTCGGATATACTTTCATATTTGACTACACTGTCTTTCAGCTTTCGATTGATGAGGAATCCAATTCCACCACATTGCCCATTCTCCTTACCTCAGGCGTAGAATACGTGACCAGTTCGTTCTAGTTTGATTAGTGTCCCTTTCTTCGTGTTTCACAGAGCCCAATAATATCCCAATGTATGGTGTCAAGTTCGATTAACAGTTCTTACCGTCGGGTCTCCGTTTTCATTGTCCGTATATTAAGCGTAGCAATGAGCAACCTGATCTAACAAGGGGATTCTTAGCACCCTCTGCCTTGGGACAGATCTTCCCGCTGCAATAGGTAGTTGCCCCTTGGCCTCCCGGGAATGAGGGCCGTGTTTGAAATTGTACTGTCATGTTGAAGGCATGGACCGTAATCTGCCACGGTGGTCCAATACGGGTTGGTAGAATTTGGATCATGTTAGTCTGAGCTCTCTGCGTTGATCTGTCCACCAGGGGTGACCCACCCAGGAACTTACGCCGCTGCAGGCGGCATATATATATATATATATATATATATATATATATATATATATATATATATATATATATATATATATATATATATATATGTATGTATATATATATATATATATATATATATATATATATATATATATATATATATATATATATATATGTATATATATATATATATATATATATATATATATATATATATATATATATATGTATATATATATATATATATATATATATATATATATATATATATATATCCCCTTTGTGGATCAAACCTTGACGTGGTAAAGGAGTTTCAGTAGGATAATGAAGCTTTGAGCTATGCCGCCTGCAGCGTAAGTTCCTAGGTGGGTCACTCCTCGTGGACAGATCAACGCAGAGGGCTCAGACTAACATGATCCAAAATCTATCAACCCGTATTGGACCACCGTGGCAGATTACGGTCCATGCCTTCAACATGACAGTACAATTTCAAACACGGCCCTCATTCCCGGGAGGCCAAGGGACAACTACCTATTGCAGCGGGAAGATCTGTCCCAAGGCAGAGGGTGCTAAAAATCCCCTTGTTAGATCAGGTTGCTCATTGCTACGCTTAATATACGGACAATGAAAACGGAGACCCAACTGTAAGAACTATTAATCGAACTTGACACCATACATTGGGATATTATTGGGCTCTGTGAAACACGAAGAAAGGGAGACTAATCAAACTAGAACGAACTGGTCACGTACTCTACGATTTTAATACCACAATCGGAAAAACAAGAACTGGTGAAAATAGAACTGGTAGAAATGAAGAGCGGGACAATAGAGATGACAGGCTGGTTGACTTTGCTGAAGGACAAGAACTCTGTAATATGAATTCGTTTTACAAGAAAAAGATCAACAGAAAATGGACATGGAAAAGTCCATCTGGAATCACAAATTAAATTGATTACATCATGTCAAACGATAAAGCAATATTTTACAATTGTACTGTCCTGAAACATTTTAATGTGGGAAGTGACCACCGAATAATACGAGCAAAGATTAGGATAAACTGCCGAAAAGGGCGCGAAAGAATGATAAAATCAAAAAGGGGCAAAGCGGATTCTGGAAAGCTGCTGGAGAGGAGCAAACATTTTGAAATTGCTTTGTCGAATCGCTTTGCTGTGTTACAAGACCCGGAGGAGATAGAAATTACATTCCAATATGAAGAAATCACCAACAATGCGCTTAAAACGGCGGCTTCAATAGGACCAGAAGATAAATGTTTCAAAGAGTTAAAAATTTCCAATGAGACCATTAATTTAATGAAAAAATGACGTACAATGTAGAATGCAGACAGTCCTTTTGGCAGGGTCGAGTACGTTGCGCTTTGCAAAACTATAAGAAAACGTATTCGAGAGGAAACGCGCCGATTTAACATGCAGCTAAAACAAAAAGCTCTAGAAGAAAACAGGGGAATTAACAAAGCTAATTAGAAGCCAAGAAATAAAACGACACAAATGTTTTCCTTAATGTGTGAGGATGGTACAATGTGCAGGGAACGGATGAAAATGTTAGAGGTTGTCTGAAGATTTTATTCAAAGTTATATGAGGACCAGAATCAAGCAAGAACAGCAATGCCCACTGAAGAACAAGTGCCGGATATCCTGGTGGAGAAAGTGACAAAGGCTATAGACTCGATGAAAAATGGCAAGGCTTCAGGAAAGCATAGTATAACTGTGCAGATGTTAAAAGCTGGTCGTCGGACTTTACATAAAACAGTAGGAAAATTATACTCATAATGTCTCAAACAACAAGAAGTACTCAGCTTATGGAAAAATGCAGAAGGATTTCTATTTTAGGGACGAATTTGGAAGTTGTGGATCACTCTCTATATCTTGGGCAGAGGGTTTCAATGGAAGGGGATACCGTCCGGTAGGTGGAACGACGCGTTAAATGTGGCTGGCAGGCATTTGGCAGGCTCAACATAGTGTTTAAGAGCAAATTACCACTTTGCCTGAAAAGAAAAGTCTTTGAACAGTGTGTTCTGCCCATTATGGCATACGGAAGTGAGACCTGGATACTCACATCACAGTCAGTTCAAAAACTTCGAGTGGCACAGAGGGGAATGGAAAGATGTATGCTTGGCATTACTAGACGGGATGGGAAGACCTGCACATGGATCAGAAGGCCCTCACGTGGGTGCCTCACCTAAAGAAGGTAACCGGGAAAGCAAGAGCCATGGCTCGTCTGCTTTACCCCCTAATGAACGGCAAAAGTAAGCTCTCGCTGAACATCCGAATAACCTTGTATAAAATCATGGTCCGATCCGTCCTCACCTACGGATCTCAGGCCTGGTTCCCGTACCTCCCCCCAACGTCGATTGCAATTCTGCAATCGTTCCAGTCACGTGTTCTTCGCACATTAGTAGGTGCCCCATGGTTTGTAAGGAATGCGCAAATCCATCGGGAAACTGACACACCAGAGATTCAGACATTCCTGTCCAGACTCCTGGACAAATTCCTAGCGACGGCGTCCCTTTCGGACAATCCGCTAATCAGAGCCACGGCAGCTTCATTGCCGGCCGTTGCCCCAGTATGACCATCCTCTTCGGTCATCACCTCCATGCCTAAAGGACGGCAGCTAAAACCCTTCGAACAAGCGACATTGTCGTGACGTTCGAAAAAATCAGCGAATACAAGTCAGGGCCTTCGGGTCAACTTAACCTCCAGGACAAGAAGAAGAAGACATGGATGAGAGAACAAACAAAAGTGAGTGACATCATTGGAAGAATAAGGCAATTGAAATGGAACTGGGCAGGCCATGTAGCCAAATATGCTTTGAACATCTAATCAAACTCGCCTTCTTCGATTATAAGCTAGGTCCTGAAGTAAAAACGCAATATGGTTTACAGTTGTGTCGCAATTTAAGGGTATATAGAATTTCTTTATCCTTGGTTGCCTCCCAAACCTTCACCAATTTAAATTTAATATGGTTGAACGTAACGCTTTTTGGTTAATATAGTTTAAACCGGCGATCGCATATCTTTTGATCAACAAAAAAAAAACATCATTAATCATTTCGGATTAATCCGAAAATTTTACAGTCAAATTTGAAAATCCCCAAAAAAATCGAACATTTAAAAAACAATACTATGCTGATAAAACATTGTTTTTAAATTTAAGACTAATTAGTCAATGTTATAGCTCACCTTGATATTTAGATTTAAAAATGTGTATGAATAAGATTATATAGGACATGTACAAATACAAAACATATTATCTATTTTTGTAACAAGCATAAATAAATAGAATATAATGTCGTGTGATACTTCTATTGAAGTATTGTATAAGAATAAATCAAAACTGGTTCATATGATAAGATCATATGCTGGGTAACATAAAAAGTGTAATATTAAGTATACATATTTGAATCCAACTGAAAATACACTCACTTGAACACAAAAACTGATACCGTTTTTGCTTGTTTACCTTTAGGGTTGCGATGACGATCATCAATACAGAATACTAAAACCCTTGCTAGAGTTGAATGTGGAAGTAACCACCGACTATTCTATTCTAAATTTCATTTAACATTGAAAATACCATTCAAAAAGTCCATAAAAGCTACTAATTCAGCATCCTTATAAATAGCAAAATCGCAAAAAATTGGAAGTCATTCCATTGTCTAATGACATAACATCTTTGGAGTATTGGCATAGGACGCAAACCATTATTACTGAGTCCATGAATAAAACAAACACAATACAAACATAAGGATTTCTTGCTAAATCCAGAAATTCAGAGATCTTGCAGGAATGATCAGAATGATCACATCAAAAAAACATGTCGAGGACTCCAATTATATGTTAATTTAAACAAGACCAAAGGCCTTTATAAAACTGTGAAAAAAATAACAAGAAAATATACACCACGTAAATGGATAACATATAAGGCGAGAAAATAACACATATAAATGGCATTTTCATAGCATGGAAAGACTATTCCAAGATGAATAAGATCACTAATGTTCTTACCAAAAAATGATAATCCTTCATCAAAAAATAATTGGAATATGACACTGCAAAATAGACTCTACAACCCCGATATTTCTAGGTTAATGTTAACGCATGCCGACATGTCCCCAAAGATTACGTAAGCTACTGTTTTTGAATAACATTTATTTATTAGGCTGTTTATCGCAAGTATGCATATCTTAGGAAACTATTAATGAAAAGACAAGTTTAAGTAACGTATTTAATCATATTGACAAACAAATAATACAACTATTCAGGATACTTTCTTTTTAAGGTCTCTTTTTTGTAGTCTGGAAACATCTCTCTATATTCTAGCGTAGTATGAACTGTTTTTGTTCTTCATCTGCAGTAATCAAACCGTGGAAGTCTTGCATTATATTAACATGTTCATTGAGCATGATTTCCGCGCAAGTCGGCATAGGTGCAGTGCTCCAAAATAGGTAAAAATTTTTTTTTTTAGTTTTTTAGACTCAAATAAATAAAACTAGAACCTATGAGTTAGAAAATAAAAACTTTGAAATATAAGAGACCCCTTAATCAATACCTAGCAGATTTCCAGAATGTTGTAACAACTGAGATACACCTACTGTCTAATTTTTTAGTATCCAAAAAATTGTATCCAAAACAAGTGTATTGGATACAATACAATTGGATACAATACACTTGTTTTTTGTATCCAAAGCAAGTGAAACGTACAAGCATAGTGTACATAAAAATTACAAAATTAATGTAATAAAATATATTTTTCATAGTGTTAATTTTTTTGTTCTCCAGTATATTTGATGACTTATTTACTAACTTACATGTTCTGTTTGGTAACTGATTTTATTCTAAAAATATTTTACATAATAATGCTTTGGTATGAGTTCAATACGTTTAAACTTTCGGTTAGAAGTTGCCCTATACATTAAACTTTCCATGATTTATTCTCAACTGGGATGCGAATCAAGGCGTACCATGGTCCTGCAAGGCAAAAACAACATTTTACGCGAATCGTCTATAAATCAGTGACTGAAAAACGGGAAACTGTCATCAACAACGATGGATTCAGAGTTGACAGGACAATAAAAAAAAATTAAATTGATACCGAGAACCATCAGAACAGCTTGATACTCACATATGGTATGTGAACAAAATACTGAGTATGACTGAATTTAATAAAATTTGACTCTTATTTTTTATCAAGAAAAAACTACAAAAACTAAAATATATTTCTTTGAAATAAGCTCTCGTTATGAATGAACACATCTGTAATGTAAATATGTAAATGAGGTTGAAGCCGAATTAATACCAGAAAGCCAAGATGATTTCTAATGTCGTCTTGATATATATATATATATATATATATATATATATATATATATATATATATATATATATATATATATATATATATATATATATATATTATGTTCATATCTACCGAAAAAAAAAAATTAATTGCAATCTTAAATTACCTAGTTAGATGTTAGCTTGTAGATATGATAATATAATCCAATAAGAATCCAGTATGAATTTCAATTATCCCGAGGTAGAAACACCAAGCATCAGAAACTTAATTAATTAAGTACCTTCACAGGCTAACAAAGCAGTTGTAACATTAGGCAACCTAAGAGAAATTAACTGACTTAACAAATATATAATATCAGAGAGCCGAAGTTCGAATATATAAAACATACATTAGACCAGTGCTCACATATGCATCATAAACGAGAGCCGATACTTGACCAACGAAGAAACTATTACGAACAATGGAAATGAGAACACTAAGAAACACTAAAGGGCTATTATTAAGAGATCGATTAACCAGCCATTCAATAACAGGCAAGACATTGTTAGATATCAAAAGGAGGATCACGAGATGAGAACACGGATAAATTAGAAATTGCAGGGACCATGTAGAACGAATGAGTTCAGAACGTTCAGCGGAATGGACTAAGACAGAATAGCCAAACACCCATTGCGCAATAGGAAGACCACGAAAGATATACGTATCAATGTTACTTTGAAATACTGCTTTGAAATCTACCCAGACCTTTGTGACCAATGCTAATACAGATTTGCCATCCATTCCAGTTCGCAGTCCTACTTCGGTTTGGCAGTCCCCGTCTTTCGCTATATATTCACCCTAATATAGGGATTTTTTTTAGTGCGTCCGAACTTTAAATTCAAACAAAACAACTACCAAATTAGATGCCTTGAAACTATTTATTTTATGTGAAATAACATTCAATGACCACCGCGGCTACTTCTGATTAAAGGCAGTCTCTCAATCCAATTTCCGACCACTTTTTCAAGCAATTGTGGTGCTTATGCCCGCAATTGTCCAAGTTATGTTGGCTTCCAAGGCGTCAATAGTTGCTGGTTTATCCGCATAGACCAGAGATTTAACTTAACACCAAAGAAAATAATCTAAAGACGTTAAATCACATGACCTTGGTGGCCAATTAACATGTCCGTCCTTCGAAATAATTTTCTCACCGAATTGTTTCCTTAATAAGTCAGTTGTTACATTAACTGTATGGCAATTGGAGTTGTTTTGTTAGAACCACATCTCCTCTAGATCCACACCATTCAAATTCGGATTAAATAATTATTGATCACCCCTCTGTTCTGCGAACAGCCGCGAATTGATACATTTAGATTTACATCAACTTTGGTAACAACACCGGTGATGTTTTCTTCGAAAAACACAGTTTTTGTCTTGTTTTTATTTTAATATTGAGCAGCCTGAAATGCGTACGGAATTTGTCAATAATGACAAGTGCTCTATAAGTTTGGCGTACTGATTTTGAAAATAAATTTCGATAATTTGCAAGCGTTGCTTTAATGTTAGAAGTTCCATTATAATTTGCCAGGCTATTCTAAATAATTCTACACTAGAGGCGCGCAAACTCACAGTTCGTTTGACCGACTCCTATTGGAAGTTTGGACATATTTTACTTTGTTCAAGTTAAGACCTATTTCTTCTATATTTTCTTTCAGCTTAAAAAATCAAGAAGTCAGGTCAGCAGGTGTTTAAGAGAACAGAAGAAAGGACGCAGAAAGACCCCTTATCTAATTTTTGGTAACCATTTCTTCATCCACTTCATCATCGACATCATCAAAAGCATATTGTTCCCTATGTAGACTGGATATATAAGAGAAATAAGGAATTTCGGTATTGCTATATCTCGCAATAGAATCTAAAGATGATTTAATTCCATAGTAATACATGCATTTAAATATTCTAGAAAGCAATAGATAGGTGTTGTCTAGGCCTTATATGATACTACAATCATCTGTTTAACTGTTGCAATTTGGCTTTGCTGGGCGTAAATTGAACTTTAGTAATAATTTATTGTTTTATATATATTTCATGACAAATGTTTTATATATATTTCATAAAGGCAACATTACAAATATACAATTATTTACATTATTTGCTACAATTATATATTATGTAGTTTTATAAATAGTTATATGTTTATGTTTTAAGCGAAAGCAATCAAAATATTTGACTTATAGGCAAAAAATAATTGCAGTTACCTGTGTTAATTGATTTGTTTTGTTTATATAAAATGAAGTGAGTTTATTACCATGTGTTATTTTGTTTTTTGATTTATAACATTAATCTTAAAAAGGGGAGTATATTTATTTTACACCCCGTAGCCCCCTTGCGAGCTGATTTTTATAAACCCTCCTCCTTAGCTCCTGCGATGCTTCAGAAACATTACTAGTAAAAGTCAAGTCTGTAGAAATTAAAGTTCAAAAACGGGAGTACATTTATCTTTTATGCCCCTGCAACCCCCCTGAGAAGTTAATTTTTATGAACCCTTCTCCTTAGTAAACATCTACGATGCATGAAGAACATCCCTACCAAATTCCAAGTCTATAGGACTTAAAGTTCAAAAATACGGGATATTTATAATTTACGCCTCCGTAACTCCACTTAGGAGTTGATTTTTATGAACCCTCTTACTTAGACAATACCTACGACGCATGAAGAACATTCTTGTCAAATTTCAAGTTTGTAGACCTTATTGTTTTTGAGAATTCGTCAAAAGTGAGTGATATGGGGCGATGTAATATGACCTTATGAAGAAGAAACGCTGAACAAAAACGGAAAGCTATTACTAGAATTTTGCCTTGACAATAATTTAATAGTCGCTAATAGTTAGTTCCAACATAAAGACATACACAGAATAACAAGGGAGGTAGCATCTAGAGGGGAAAAATCAATAATAGATTATACCATAGTGAGAAAAACTGAACGGAAAGAAATTAACGATGTAAGAGTAAGGAGAGGGTATGAAATTGATAGCGAACACTATTTGCTGGAAACGACAATTTAAATCAGGAACTAGGGAGTGGAGCACCCAACTGGACAAACAAATGCTTGCAAGGAAATAATCAAGTCATACAAATTAAAACAAAAAGACATAAGGAAGAAATATGAAGTAATATTAGAGAGGGAATGTGGGAATAATGAGGAGATGAGGTGAATATATTGAACAGGAATAGTACAAACTAGAAAGTAACATAACCATGGCAGCAAGAAAGGCTTGTGGATATAGCAGAAAGAACGCAAAATCACAAAGGTACACCTTGGTGGAACGAGAATGTGAAGAACGAGATTAAGAAGAAGAAAATTTTATGAAAGAAGAAAAAGACTTAAAGTAAGACTTAGTAAATAAAACATTGGAAAATCGTGAAAATACAAAGAGCAGAAAAATATTGATAAGGTTATAGTCAAGGAAGCGAAAAGGGCGAGCTGGGACAAATTCGGACAACAAATGGAGAAGAGTAGTTTAGAAAACATAAAATTGTTTTACAAATTACTCAAAAATTTAAGAAATAACAAAGACATAATCTATCAGAAACAGATAAATGATAAAGAAGGTAAACTATTGACGAATGATGGAGAAAGTATTTCCAAAATTTACTAAATCTGGATACCATCAACATGTTAAACAAAAATGAAAAAATAATAGACAATAAAAATCCAGGAAAAACAAGTGAACATGTAATAAAAAGAAGAACTAACAGAAACCATAGAAAAACTTAAACTGCGAAAAACACCTGGGGGTGACGAAATTACTCCGGAAATGCTGAAAAGTATGCATGCTGAAATGTTTAACTTAGCATGGAAAAACAAAAAAGTTCCAAAAGAATGAACTAATGTCTTGATCATGCCAATACACAAGAAAGGAAACAAAAGTGAATGCACGAACTACAGAAATATATCATTACTATGTATAACAGCAAGCAACAGCAAATGTTAGTCAGTTAAAAATGTTACGAAACTATATTAGAGAGAAGAGTGAGAGTGGAAATTGACAATATAGTACTAAACGAGCAAAGCGGATTCAGGATTAATCATTCTGTACAGGACCATATTTTCGCCCTACAACAGATAGTAGAAAAAGCGAGAGAGAAGAACAGAACAGTATATATATGCTTCATTGATACGAAAAAAGTTTTTGATTCAATAAAAACAGAAACCATCTGGAACAGCTTAGAGAAGAAAAATATAAACAAGGATCTTATTTCAGCCACTAAAAGCATGTACCACACCACAGCACACCAGGTTAGATCTAACAATAGAGTATCTGCTCCTTTCACCGCAATGGAACGAGTGAGACAAGGAGGAAGTCTGAGTCCGCTACTGTTTATAAACACAATAGATAAAATAATCAAAATATGTAAGAATACATTTAAAAAAATGCTATGTGGGATGGACAAAGATAAAACTGCTGACGATATAGTTCTCATTGCAGAATCTGAGGAAAAATTAAAATTCAACATATGAGTATGGAACGAAGCAGCTGAAAACTTTGGTCTACACATCAATGTAAGTAAGACACAGATCATGATATTGACAAATAACCAAGAACATTGCAAGGGGAGAACAATAACCTTAAACACCATTGAACTCAAACATACTGAAAAGTATAACTACTTAGGTACTATTTGTAATAATAGGGGAAACCAAGATGAACTGAACAACAGACTGGCGAAAGAGGGAGATTGCTCCAATCGCTTAGCAGAGGCTTCTTAAACAACAAACAAATATCAAATAAAACGAAATTAACAATGAATAAAACTATATATATATATATATATATATATATATATATATATATATATATATATATATATATATATATATATATATATATCCCTACACTAACATATGAATGCGAAAATTGGGTCTTGAATGAACGGCAAAAGAGTAGTGTTCAAGCAGCAGAAATGAGATATCTTTGTAAGGTACAGGGAATACAAAATAATAGACAAGGTCAGGAATAACGTAGTCAGGGACAACTTGGAAATACCAGCACTCAAATCAAAAATAGAAGTCTCAGTTCAGACAGTCACGAACCTCGCGACAGTAAGCACCGAAGATGCCAAATGAGATTTTGGCGAAACGTTTGCAAGCTCCCGACAGGGACCAACCCGACAACCGGATGTACTCACGGAAAAAACCCAATACATGTTTTTCCATCCGTGAAACAGTACGCACAAACACGCACACACACACATATATATATATATATATATATATATATATATATATATATATATATATATATATATATATATATAAATATATATATATATATATATATATATATATATATATATATATATATATATATATATATATATATATATTTATTTATTTATTTATAAAAGAACGCAAGGGAAAATTAAGGAAAATGGTTGATTAAAGTGCCTTGAACAAATGTTTAATATTGATCTCTCTAACCAAATATAAATTCGGCTTTATAATGTTCATATTTTGACCAAATTTGCGTTTTCTGTTAAAATTAAGCTGATCGCTTGTCATTGAATACATCTGTTACCAATTTTCAAACTTAGGGGGAGAATGATGTAGACGTAAAACAAGAGAAAGAGGGATTTTTAATTTTTGACTCGATCAGAGAGCTTTCAGCCTCATTTAGTAATTGGAACATTTGTTTTAACATTTTATTATTTCAGTTTTTAGAAATATCAGTTCAGTCTTATTCAATATATATATATATATATATATATATATATATATATATATATATATATATATATATATATATATATATATATATATATATATATATATATATATTTACATCCCGCTATCTTCCGAGAGTCCTTTCATAATTCCGACTCTGAGCGTCCACCACAAATTTCCAATTCAAGCCCTACTTTATAAGGTGAATATTTTTTACCTTTAAACTGGAAATGCCGTTAGGAGCCTTTATAATTTTAGTTACGGGGAAAAATATTTATGGGTTTTATGTTACTGATTTTGTGGCGTCGCTTTATAACACAACTAATGAGCGTCCAAAATATACAGAAAATCGTTGAAATTTCAGTTACCTAGCGTCCTGTTTGTATATTTTGCTTTTACTCAGTCGATTAGTGATCGTCCAACAAGATTGCCAGATTTAATTGTTAAGCTACTATATGTTTTCACAGTTAGACTGAGAGGGAATGTTTATTTCTTTGTCTCTAGCATAGAGTTACACAATGAAATAGTTTTTATGGTTTTTCTTGTTGAAACAAAATGGTTTGTAATTATCTATTCAATATTATTCATTAAAAATTAAAAAAAGATGTAGGCGTCAATTTTAATTATTAGTCTAAAAAAAGGATATTAGCTGGAAAATGAAGCGTTTCCAATCATGCATTTAGAAGAATTATTATTTAAAACTAATTTGAGGATTACCAGGTGAAGTTGGAAACCGTAACATAAAAATACTCGTATAAATGAGCAAACAATAAATCTTTATAAAATATTTGTAAAACGGAATAAAAAAAAAACAAACTTTAATACCAAAAAATGTTTTATTTACTTTAAAGAAAAACAAAGTTTTTTCAAAAAGTGAACGAAATTGAACGAAGTAAATAGTTAGAAATTTACAATTTTTGATATTCGTTTTGGACAAATACTTTAATTTTAGGCCAATTTTTATTCTGAAATGCTTCTGGATAAAGACTTTTTAATTCTTCGCACTCATTTCTCTTTGGAGGGTGTTTGTTTTTTATATGCTTTGCGAAAAATTTAGTGACAATATTTCTTTGTTCAATCGTCCATTTAACAAGCACTCGTTCGTTCTTTTTTGGGATAAATTTTTCTTTTTTCTCTGGTGTTCCAGAATGTTTTGGTACTAAACTTTTAGGCAACGGCGACGGTGATTTATCACAATTATTATTTCCATTATGTATCATCAAATCTTCTTCCAAGGTCAAATTAATATCATTAAACGGTATTCCTTTAAATTGAGCAACTTGTCCTTTCTCCATTAAAAAGTTTTTTTCATTAACAAACTTTTTTCGGTAATTCAACAAAATTTGTATATGAGTTTGAATATCTGGGCTAAAGAGGACAGGAACGCCACGTCCTCTTTTGCCCCTTATTACAACCCTCTTGAACCTTTTCAGAAGGATCTTTTCGGTTGGTGATACGACTTCTGAAAATTTTTCATAATTTAGTGAAGAATTGTTGTTTTCTGAAATTTCATATATATCCAGTGTTAACCTTTGGAGTTCACCGGGACGTCTACGGTTTAATAGAATAACACGACAGAAAATTGTCTCCAAAAGCACTATGTACTCGCTTACACCAGCATTGTTATTAAGAGATGTAATAGCTGAATCAGCTTTCAAAATTAAAAATTCTCGTAACAATTGTAAGTCACTAGCAAGGGGAACGAGTGTCACCTTGTTCCATTTATTAATATTCAGGTCATTGGCAGCCTGGCTGGAAATCTCATATTGTCATAGGGATTCAATAACTTTTATCAAAGTTTTCAAATCTGCCTATGCTTCAGCAGATATAACTTTTTCGGCAATTTCCTTTCGTTTTAACGCAAAAATAATGGCTATTTCAGCGCACTGCTTTAAATACGTGCCCATATTCATTGCGTAGGTTGGAGAATCGAATGTATCCTTTTCTACATTATATCTTGCCACTGTCCTTGTGGCAGTTGCTAGAGTGTCAAAATATTTAGGTTTCAAAGCATCAAAAAGGCATTTAATAGTCGGCACTATTTTTCTGAGTTCGCTTAGTAAGCGAGAAATGTCTCGCATTTTTCTAGATGCCACATTAATAAAATGTTTTTCTCTGTGAATTTTAATATATCTAGCTCCATACGCACAAATAATTGGGTCCATTTTTGCAACGAGAGAAATTTCATCGGCTCTCATTCTAGGGAAAACAGTGTCTCTTAAATTTTGCTCTACTCTTAAATTACCTAGTAATATATTTTGAGCAGTTGCTTTGTGATTTTTGCTCTTTGTTTAATTCTATGCCTCCATAATAATTTTGCTGAAAAAAAACCGAGGCAATTACTGCAGGGCAAAAGTTTTTTTTGCTGAACGTAAACTTTGAACGGGTTTAGGGGCAACGTTACTATTTATAAAATTTCCTTTTTTTCTTAAAAGGTCCAATAGTCGTTTCCTTTCTCTACTACCAGGGGCGTTAGATAATATTTTCTGAACGTCGATTTCACACGAATGATTTCGTATAACATGTCTAGCAAAGTTCAAAACTGGAGTCTCGCAGTAAAAACAGAAATCCTTTTTTTTCCATTGCGGACTTTACCATCTTGTTTATAAATTCCAAAGTCGTTGGGACTCTTTTCTACTGTTGTAACCATTGGTTTATTAACTGAAGCCAAAGGTTCGGTATGTTTCTCATCGACAATTTTGTCCTAAAACAATAACCAAATCTAGTACATTGTAATATTTGAACCATTTAACTTAACTTTAAACAAATAGTGCATTGTCATACGACTTATTTTTGGGCCACATTGTATTCATATAATTACCTTAAAAAACCCCACAACTGAAATAAAAAAATTGCTGGTCCCACACTTCAATTCTAAATGAATTTGTTGCAACCTCTACTTTCTTAATAATATATCTAACAGACTTGGTTTTCATGCTTACATGCTTCTTACAAAGTTTTTCAAGTTCTTCACAAAAACTATCATCGAATCCATTTTCAGAATCTGAAGTACCCAATGATGTATCTGGAATGTACTCACTGCCACTACTATTAACTTCGATGTCTCCATCTACCTCATTAACGGTAGATGTTACTTCAGTTGTTCCTTCAGTTGTTCCATGTTTCCCCTTCAAAAAGTTTCTTCTTGATATTTTGGGCTCTTGTTTTATATACCTTTTCAGTGGAAGAAACGGTTTCAACCTTGTATTGAATATTTATTTCAGATCTCATCGGGGTACTATTTTTAATTGGGTTTTCATTTTCAAGCAATTTCTGTTGTCCTGGTAAATTATTTATTTATAGTATGTGTATATATACTGTTTTAACATACATTTCGAACTAACCTTCAATAAATAGGCGTCTTTCATTCTCGTTCGTTCCTCTTCTTTCAAAGTTGGGAACTTCCAAAAAATCAATGCGATCTTCATCCAATTTACTAAGAGCAATCGATAAAATTTTTAGTTTTCTATCCATATCTAAAAGCAATAAATGCTACCCAGTAAACCTAATTTTGACTATAAAAAATGTTACTTAGGAGGTTTTAGAGTTTTCCTAATATCCCTGTTTGTATTTCCAATTATTTGATTTCAATTTTAAAAAAACAGTGAGAACTAAACTACGCATTTCTATTAAAAATAAACATTTTTTAATGTTTTATTATACCTTGTATACAAACCTACCAGGGCTCTACTTTATATACAAAATTGTATTCACTATAGTATATTGGTATATGCTGCATTAAGATGCTAATTGAATGCAAAAACTTGGATTCAAATTCTGTCCATACCAAAAAAGCATTTGCAAACAATCGTCGTTTGACAGTGCTTCGGGAATGATTACAGCGAAAACATGTCTCCTGCATTAATGAAAGTTGGAATTTGTGCTGCATGCTTTTTAAATATTTCTGGTTGAGTAAAAAAATATATCTGGTTGGGTACAAAACAAAGAAAAAAAAGGACATAGATTTTGAACATCCAGTTTCTTAAAGACGAGATATGCCATTTAATTAATTTTTTATGTAAGAACGAACGATAGGAGTAATTTGTTTCAAATTTTTGGTCGGATGTCATCATTGAATTTGGACTGGTTACTTTTGCAAATGGAAAATTTTAAAAAGAGATACAACCTATTGCGAGTCGATTCCTCTAGAAGTGCGATTAGCAATTGCTTTACATTTTTAGGTGACGGCAAAGTCGTATGCCAGTTTTTCTATTTCGAATTTCCAAACATACTTAGATTGGTCTAGTTCAATTAATTGCATACTTTCAAGTTTATCCCATTCCATTGTACATGATTAAATACTCGAATTCTCGAAAACAAAAATGGTACCAGAAACGTGCCGGTAAAACCCGTGTTTGCTCAAACGCTATTATGAGTCCATACTGCGGGCGCAAATTGTAAATTTGAGAAGAAGGGTCAACTGAGGTTGAATTGATGAATTAACTGATGATAAATATATTAACTTCTAAAATCTAGTCGTTGGTGATCGATTACCTAACCTCATTTTAGTTACTTTTTTAATTTTTTGTTTTGTTATTATTATTTTGTATGTTAATATTGCGGTTTTATGAATTTTGCAAATTTTAAATATAATAACTCAAACCTCTAAGTTAATTTGCTTTTTGCATGTTTATATTAAACTCAACCCCCAACCTAAAAGCTCAATATTAAGTTTTTCAATTCAGCTTTACATTTATTATTTTAGTAAAAAAAAAGGTAAATAGGCATACGATAGCTGTAGTTCTTATATTGTTATATTACAATATTACAGCGTTGCCACATTGTCTTGCAGAAGAGGACGCTTGGTAATCGACAGGCTGAAAGTAGAATATATAGATACACAATAGAGACAAGTTGCGCTCAGCGACCCTATCGGTCTACCCGTTGAACTAAAATATACCACTAATATACAAAAAAGTAGAGTTTACTATTTTCTTGGCGTCCGAAACAAAATTTTAGAATTCGCGTCTGTGCACCACTATAGCAACATGGACGCGATTTCCATGGCGATACAACAGAGCGTCCATATACGGGTGCTCTGTTAAACGGGGACGCTTGGTAGATAGGAAATCGTTAATGTATGGACGCTCGGGAAATAGCGGGATGTAAATATATATATATATATATATAATATATATATATATATATATATATATATATATATATATATATATATATATATATATATATATATATATATATATATATATAAATATTTCTACTCTTGCGTCAGTTAGTTTTCTAACTAATAGATGAATATTAGTGCTTTGACCCTTAACATCGCCGCAACCATAACGTCAACAAGTCTCTCGCGAGACCGGTTTCTGGACTTAAGATGTCATCAGTCCGGCTTGAGCTGAACGCAGGTAAACATATAAAGTAGCGGTCAGGGCCACATACCATGTAAGTTGGCCATATACCATGTAAATTGGTGCATTCTACGAAATTACGTAGGATAGCGCAAGCTGTATGAGTATCTTCTTGTTTCTGGTATTTCTTCTTATAACGATCGCACTGCACAACTCAAACCATACGCTCTGATATTTCTACCTATCAATTTTTATTACGAAGTTTATGAAGGATTGACCATCAAGTCAAGACTATTTTCCTGATCATCTATTGGTTTTCCTCGATATTTATGTCTTACTTTTCTTTCCAAAAAGTTTAAATGCGTTGTTTTTCTTTTTTTGTTGCTTTCGTAATTCATTAGCAAAAGTGGTCAACCAATTGTTCTACATATAAATTATTTTTCAGATTTATTATTCCTTTTTCAGATTAAAATAATACTATGGCCCTTCATAAATAATTGTTAGTTTTTTTTTAATTTTATTGCTTCTCAGGGCCTTTCTTTAATCTTTTGTATTGTATATTTGTATGTAAATTTTCGCATATTATTACTCTTTTATTGTCCTCTGATCTCAGACTTAAGTTTTCTAATTCTTTCTAATACCTTATACTATAAGTATGTCAATATTATATGCATCAATTAGTTTCAAGCCAATAATCAGTGTATAAATATTATTTGCATCAATTTGTTTCCAGTCATTCATCGTTCCTACAGTTTTTTTTCCATTGCCACAGCTACTTGAAAAACAATATGAAAAAGTGTTGTTATCACAGCGGCTTTGTTCTAGTAATTTTTCAATTAGATTCGTCTTTACAAGCCGTATGAATTTCTTCTGCATGCCTGGTTTCTCCGTACAGCTTACGTACACTTTTCTTGATCTTATCCAATTCAGTAATATCTCTTTTTCAGTAATCATTCATCAAAATACTTTAATGAGTCAAACGTTACAATTTGTCGATGAAAAGGAAAATGGCTTAAACACTAAAGGTTTTTATCAAGGGGGGTACTTACAAATTGGCTGAACGATGGCAAGAATACGTAATTAATTATAGTAGAAATGAGTTAAATAAAGGAAAACTAATATTACCCCTAATTAAAATATCGAGAACGAAATTGTTCTTCTTCGTGGATTTTAAAGGAATGACTATGAATTAAATCTCTCCATTATTTGAACACTAACCAACTTACTATAAAGCGAAAAACAAATATATTCTTAGAGCAAAAATGGATCAGGGAAGGATAGAAAGATGAACATTAAGCCACACACTCCACCAACTCGGAATTATTTCAGAATCGTGGCCCTCATTAAAATTCGATTAAAACTTCCCGAGAGCGCTTTTGTTTTTACATCGTTATTTTTGTGTAGATAAGGCTTTATTGCCCAAACCGCGCCGCCTGAAAAATCCTTTATTAAAAATTCGTTTTCTCCTGCAGCCACTTTATCTTTTCTACTCTTTGAGGAGTAGAAGGATCTTTTTTTTCTCCATTTTACAGAAATCAACATTCACTGTCTGAAGTAACCGGGGATAATGAGGTTGATGTCACGAATTAAACGGTTTTTACTTAAGAGTAAGGATTTTGAGAAAATGGGTTTATCGTATAACAAATCAATGAAAAACGCAAATAAAAGATATAGTAGGGAATACAAAAGTCGTAATATATATATATATATATATATATATATATATATATATATATATATATATATATATATATATATATATATATATATATATATATATATATATATTGAAAAAAAATGCACAGTGAGCTTGTTATAAATTAAAAAGGAAACACAAGAATGACCTGACCTGTACCTGAATAGGGTCTGGGATAGGTCACGAACGATTTCACACAGTGGTATTGTTACGAACCACAGGATAGCATTATCTGTATTTAAATGCTGCTTTACACCTGGCTCTGCCGATGTATTTAGTTAAGACCCTTGTTCAATCCTTCAGTTGCTTTTGAACGTTCAATTTGAGCCTGTCTGATAACGGCTTAAGGCCAGAAGCCGGTCTCGAGAAGCGGTTGTTGATATTTGATGGTGATGTCTAAAGGATTCGGCAAATTTTGCGTGAAGCTTGGGAAAACATTTTCCATGTTTTTTGAATACATTTAACATTCTCCACGAGCCCACTATATAATTTTTCATGCATACTTGGAGCCTGGGTCGGGTCACGAACGGTTTCACCCAGGATGAAGGCTTAAAATGAGATGACCGGTGTCGTGGAGACGCTGGTTAACGTTTGATGACGACTGAAGGATTGGGGAAATTTTACGTGGAGCGCGAGAAAAAAATTCTCCTGTTTTTTGAATATTTTTAGGTTATTCCCACACTAAGCAATGAGTCGAAATAAAATTTAATTTTTTTTATTTTTAAAATAAATATTAATTAATAATATTAATAAATAACAATTATTAATTCAATACACTCTAAAGTGAAAAAATATGTCATCGTTGTTATGTATTGGTAGTGTTGAAAATTGAACAATTTTTAATATATATAGTATAGAATAATCTATATATTATACAATTGAATTTTCATAAAAAAAATTGCCGTTATAAATAGTATTCGATATTAAAATGTAGTTTAAAATATAATTTATATTATAATTTATAATGTGTTATATTATAAACAAGAATGTACATAATAGGTTTGTTCTAGCAAAGGTTTCAAACGGTTTCAAATCGTCCGGAGTTTGCGCAGACGAATGTACGCGTTCTAGCAAATTAAAACCGGAATTCCGACTACCAGTAAGATGTTCTAACAACAACCAATATCCAGTTTGCAAACTAGTTTCAAACCGTTCAATTTAGTTTGTGACAAGCGCAATAGCTGGAAATGTTCGTTGATTTGTTTTGACTTTGGATTGTTTGGTTATGTAAAAGCCAATTTCTTTTGTGATTTTGGACGATTTTAATGCCCCCACAGTATCATTTTTATGAAAATTTTTTTTCCCTCTACTATTTTCAAATGAAAATATAAACAAACGCAATTCAATGACGCAGAGAAATGTCAATCAAAATAAGCGTTCTAGCAGAAAAAAAATCTCAAACCGTTTGCAACCAAGTTTAAGGACGAACATGCGCAGTTAATTAATCCATCAAACTGGTTTCAAACCGTGTGAAACCTTTGCTAGAACAAACCTAATAAGACTCATTAAAAGCTATTAGAATTAGTATTCATTAGAACCTAGTGAAGCGAGAGATAATGATTATATTTCAAATTTCGTTCGACGTTGCCAAACTTTCACGACTCGGATATATTTTATCATGGCTGACAGATAATTTAGTGATTTTTTTATAGATTTATTTTATAAAGATTTTTTGAATTAAAGTATTTCCAAACTTGCAGGGTAGAATAATTTTTATGATTTTTCCTCTTCATAATATTTCTTTATTGGTTACCCTATTCTAGGAAATTTTCAGTAGTCTTCTGAAGGCCCAGATTTCAAATATTTTGATCTTCTTTGTCCATGAATCCACGTCGTGCAATAACATAAGCCATATGTAGCATTTTCTGTAGCAAATGCGGAGTTCTATCCGTATATTTATCATAATATCTTAGGAACTCGTATTAAATAATAATATAATACGCTGGTAGAGCCATTTCTATTTACTATATTATTTTTATAGATCACAGTCCCTATTACGTTGACATCCTCTACACTCATAGTATTCTGCTCTTTTTATTGGTTGACCTTCTATTTCAATGGTTGCGTTAGAGTGGAAGATTTTATTTTTACTTATGATTATGATTTTTTTACTTTCATGTTTAGACCGTATCTTTTACTGCCTGCATACTGCTTTTACTGCATTTGTAAGCGGGGTACGTTATTTTTAACTTTTCAATGGTCTCAGTAATTCGTACTGTATCATCGGCAGGTATTTGATGTCAGAAACCATGCACTAACGGATACTATAAGACACTCCTTTCGCGATTTTAGAATATTCTGTATCATTATTTTGCTTTGTTACATGTTTTCTGTTTCATGCCAGTAATAGTTTTCTAAGCATTTGAGGCTTTTTTCCTCTACGTCCGTCTTTCTTAATATGTCAGTAAGTATTTTGTGATGAAAACGGTTGAGTGCCTAATTATAGAATGCAGAATTTTTACAGGGATCGAATGCCTATCGACAGTTTTGTAAAGGATGGGGTAAGTGTCACGCTACCATTTTTCTTTGGCGGCAATTTTTTTGTGATATTTGCGACAGTTTTGGTTTACCTGCTGTATAGTGTATAACATATGTGCGAGTTTTATTATGGATAAATACACCCCAAAAGAATATAATAAAATTGGGGGTAGGCTCCGCAATAGAGGTACAAGAGCAGTGTAAAACGCAGAAAATATTGTACGTGTGGGAGAGTTTCCAGAAATTTTAATTCGACAACGTGATGTACAATAGAGAATTTTCCTATGCAGTGTATGCCGAATTTGTTGTTGCCTACAGAATAAGCAATTAGAACAATGTAATACCACCAGATTTCCTCCAAGGCGTCAATAGTTGGTAGTTTATCGACATTAACCAATGTTTTAACATAACCCCAACGAAAATAATATAAAGGCGTTAAATCACATAACCTTAGTGGCCAATTAATAGCTCCGTTTCTCGAAATAATTTGGCAGAATTGTTCCCACGATAAACCGATTATTGCGTTAGCAGCATGACATGTGGAACCATCCTGTTGGAGCCACCTCTCCTCCAGATCAATACCATTTAAATTCGGAATTAAATAATGATGAATCATCGCTTTGTAAGGATCCCCATTAACGATAACGTGCTTCCCAGCTTGATTTTTAAAGAAATACAGCCCAATGATGCCATCGACGTATAATCCGCACCATACTGTTCATTTTTCTGGATATAACGTTAACTGTTTGATCATTTGCGGATAATTTTCACTTTAAATCCGGCATTTTTGTTTATTAACGGAACCATTTTGCTAAAAATTAGCTTCGTCGGTGAACAAAATTTTGCCGTTAAATTCTGGGTCAAGTTACAATTGATTTTAAGCCCATTCACCGAACGAATGACGCAAAGGATGGTCTTGTGGCTTGAGTTCTTGGACAAGCTGGATCTTGTTAAGCACTTGTAATATGTTTCGATAATTCAGCGAATACATCGCTTGTTTGGACGATTATGTGCACCATAACATTCACGTGTACTCTATGTACTGTGTAAGTTTGGCACACAAGACACTGGTTTTGATAATACATTTCGACAATATGCAAGCGTTGCTCTGATGTTAATCTTTCTATGATGACTTTCCAGACTATACTATATAATTTTGACACCAGAGGCGTGCAAACTCACAGTTAGTTTGAAAGTGAACCCATTGGAAGTTTGGAGTCACTAAAAAATCACCATTTATAAATAAACCCCGAACCATACAGGAACTGAAACTAAACACCCGTGCTGAAATCGCTGTATTAACCCCATCTACGTTGAGAAAAGTTATGGAAAATGTGTTAAAAATGGCACGCGCTGTCTTGTTTTTTTTTTAAGTAATAAATAATTAAAATTGTAGCGTGATACGTGCTCCAGTCGTTAGTAATACTGCAATATAGAAGAGAGCCCAACGGGTTTCAATTCGAGATCTGAAGCCAAATTGATTGGAACCTACATCACGTATACATTTGAAATATTTTCTCTTGGGTAATATCTTTATAATATGTTTAGTGTATGTATATCATGAGCCTTATAAGTCATTACATTAGCGAGCTTTTATCTTTTTTGCAGAGGAATAAATGTAGATATTAACCAGATTTTGGGGAATCTTGCTGTTACATATATGATATTAAATACTATATTAATCATTAATATAGTATCATTAATTCACTTCATGATTTATGCTAGTAATCCATCTGGGGTTGTGGTCTTATTATTTTTGGCTTGTGATATTGTCTTTCACATTTCGTCTAGAATTATCAGTAGCCCTGATATTTCTAGATATGCACTATTATTTTCTAGTTCTTATCGTGAATCAGCATTGAGTAAGCCCTTTATATATTTTTCACATTATATATATATATATATATATATATATATATATATATATATATATATATATATATATATATATATATATATATATATTTATATATATATATATATATATATATATATATATATATATATATATATATATATATATATATATATATATATATATATATATATATATATATATATATATATATATATATATATATATATATAACATATTTGATATATTATAATATCTAGAATTTTAAAAAGGTAAAGGTTTAAGATTAGAGGCGGTTCAGCAGCTGAGGCTATTTAGCAACTTGATCAACAGTTTAAGCTGCTCCAGATCTATTAACCCTGGTCAGCACTTCCCTTGGACTATCAACCCTTGGTTTTATACTTAACGTTAATCTCACGAGAAGCCTATCAACTTGCCAGTAACTAACGTAGAACACCTGACAGAAGGCATCCGGCCTTACCCAGCATCGAACTGGCGTGACTCAGAGAAAAGAAAAACGACAGTAATTATACAAGACACAATATATACAAGACACATTTTTAGGCCAGACATGTCCATGGTATTATTTGCATATGGACGGGTACGGGAAGACTATTGGATCAATTTCTTGAATATTAAAATAGTGTTGACACAAAAATCCAGTTCACAATAGAAATAGTGACGGATAATTTATTAAATGTCTTAGTTTTAAAAACAATAAGAACACCAAATAAATTAGAATTCGAAATATTTAGAAAACCCACGTATACCAATACAACTATTCACCAAAGTTCAAATATGTCATGGAATGTAAAAATGTCCACCTTTCATAGTATGCCCCACAAACTTCTAGCGATTCTACTTAAAAAAGACAGCTATGAAAAAGAACTTAATATAATCAAAAATATCGCAAAAAATAATGGATATCAGCCCAGCATTATAGATAAAACGTTAAAAAACAAGATTAAGAAAAACAACATCAAACATTTTTATAACAACAACGCAACACCCGAAAAAGATTCTAAAAATTGCCATACTATAAACTATATTCATAAATTAAGTTTCAGAATCTCAAAACATTTAAAGAAAGAAAATATTAATATTATCTCTGTCAATAAGAATAATCTTGCATCGATGCAAAATAATATCAAAGAAAAAGCAAGATTTTCTGACAAATCTGGAGTATACGACATAAAATGTAATATATGTGACGCTATATATATATATATATATATATATATATATATATATATATATATATATATATATATATATATATATATATATATATATATATAGACCAAACTGGTAAATTTTTCAATGATAGGCTGAATTTATGGTGATGGAATCAATGGTGATGGTTCAATGATAGATACTCAATTTAACATAATCAAAGAATATAATATTCGGCTTTGCCGAATATTGTATAAATCAGACCCATTTTTTTAACATCAATAATGCCAAATTAATACAAAGCTACTATAAAAGCAGGCTGTTAAATTACTTGGAAATGTCCGAAAGTAAAAAAGCTTTATACGACCGTAAAACCCTAACAAACACCCAGCTAGATTTCAGAAATACCTCAATTAGTAAAAGTGTCATTAATTTAACGAGACAAAAAAACCGACCTCCATTAGAACTTTGAAACTTTTAAGAAGTTTAGTGTATACATAACTCTCTCTGAGGATCGTCGCGAAACTGAAACATGTCAGAGAATATCTTGAATATATTGTGAAACAAATACCAAGTTTTATAATTATTATCATTGAAAGAAAGTTTCTTATCGAATTTTAAACTCGACTGTTTTCAACTTGACTGTTGAAATTCAGTACGCAGCCTGGTCTCTCCTTGTATCCATCCAAGTATATCGCAACGACAGACTAATCGCAACGACCGACGCTGCATTTTGACCTCCGAGTTGCTGGATTAGAGGAGATGCCAACCTCCACATATTGTCTAAAATTTTTTTTAGCTCGCTAATGGATGATCTAATGTTTGAATTAAATACTTTTCTTGCCTAATTTTCACTTTATAATATTTATATTTGTCACGTTTTGTTAACACTGTAGCTTCGTCAGAATACTGCTGACAAATATAATAATGTGGAAATTAGACAAGACAAATCTTTCATTAAAAATTTGTGATTAGATTTGTGTAGATTTGTGATACATACCAAGTAGAGGCTAACACAATCCAAAAGGGATCTAACTATTAAATAGTTAATAAATTACGAAATCTTTTAATTAGGTATTGAGAAAACAAAGGCGATATTTTAGCCAGCGGCCTTTCTCTCTTAGGGAAGCATCTAAATTGGGATGATTAACGGAGGATTTTGATTTTATGAAAGTTAATGGCGAAAATATGAGGGTATTGATACAGTATTAAAATACTTCGTGGGATCGGATACTACCCTCACTATCGCATTCTAAAATATTCTATACATAAATTATCTTTATCCCTCGAGCCGCAATTTACTTTAATAAAATCCATAACGAAACCTCTGTCGTCCCCATTAGGAAATACAATTGCCATAGTCGCTGACTGATTCTGTAGGGCGACACAAAGGACCTCTCTTTGCGATAATCCCGTCGAATATTTTCCACTGTTAACTGGATAATTCTGTCGTTCTAAAGTGCGCCGGAATTTACGAATACACTTCGGTTCATAGCAGCAAATTGACATTGATGAGATTATCGAGGAATTTGAGCGGAATAAGAGGATTTTCTTGTGTAGTTTGGAAACAGCGCTGTTTTCCGTAAATTGTGCACTGAGAGAAATCGCTAGAAAAAGTATTGTTAAACTTTATTTTAATTAAAATTTATTGTATATTTATTTGATTATTCTTTTTTTACATTTAATAGCTATCTCAGTTGGTATTTATGTTACTGGAAGGGCAGTTAAATGTTAAAGCTTGAGGCACGGGCTATATAAAAAGTTTATAGTGGGTCTCTCGAAAGGTACTACGGGATTTCCGTTTTAAATAAAACGAACAGTTTTAGAAAAACAAGATGCTTGTTTATTTTATCAAATAGTTGAGACATGGATGGCATTTATGTTTTAAAAACAATATTCTCCAAATGTCCCCCTCGGCTATTTTTATTGTCAATAAGTGTTTGACACGGTTGCGGTTTAATTTCACCAATAACTTGAAACATATTTTGCTTCAGGTCGTTAATTGTCTGCAGATTGTTAGAATAGACTTTGTCCTTGAGAAAGCCACATAGATAAAAGTCTAGTAAGATCTCATAATCTTGTATCACCAATAACATCATCATTTTCATGAAAAATTGCCCTATAATCCCTTCAGCCCACAATGCCAACCTCACTATTGGCCGACGAGAATATAAAAGTTATTTTGCAATCACTCGACGATTCACTTCTCCAAACCATACAATTTTGTTTCTTCCCATAACCTGTGAGGTGAAATTGAGCATCGTCGGAAAACAAAATTTTATTGTTCTCTTAAAAACAGAACTCCAAAAATTGTTGTTGTTAAAAATTCTACATTATTTTTAACTTCATCGAAAATAAAAATAGCTAACGCACGGACGATCGGTCCTTAATTTTAAATTGCCAGATTTCTAGATGACACACGCGATATATAAAATTTCTAAACTTGAAGTCCTAAACTTGAAAGTCCTAAACTTGATTTTTGGCCCATATGTTTCATCGACTGCCGAACCTATTCGAATAAGAATATTTTCCCACTGTATGGTTATTTTAAAGCACCATCTTTCAGTTTGAAAATGAGATATAATATTTTAGCCTATGAATATGCCTATGAACATAATCTGAAATTTCAGTTGTGGACGTGATGCCGCTCGAAAAGCAAACAACAGAAAGACATAGTCTTCTTTTCAAAAAATCGTTTTTGCTTCAAGTAAAAAATTATCGGATTATCACTTCTAGTTCTCATTGTGCCTCATTTTAAAGTTCTGATATTCTTATTGGATGGTCCATCATTTGGATTTATTTATTTTACGGGATAAATCAGAAAAACAAACTTCAAATACTTTTTTAATAAAAAATCGGTACTTCTTTAATTACTTTTTAAGAAGCTTTATATGGTAGTATCATTGAAAATAATTTGTAGTTTATATCGATTAAATTTAATGCAGTTAAAATAAAAATATGGGGCAAAAACGACTTTTTTCAAATACTTTTACCAACACTGTACATAGAAGTAGACAAATATTTATTGGGTTGTTCCATAATTTCCGTCGGATTTATAATGACAAAGTTTTATTGAAAAAAGCAACAGTTATAACAAATTACTTAATAATATGTGGTCCGTCAGTGTTCACGACCTGTTCCCACCTTTCGACAAATTTATTGATGCCATTTCCTCAAAAATGACCAGGCCTGGACTCAAAGAAGTTGTTAAGCCAGTTTTTGAGGTGGTCATCGTTGGCAAAAGTTACACCCCTCATTTGATTGGATAGCGAGCGTAAAAGATGATGATCGGTTGCCTCAAGATCTTCATCGGTTACCACAAGATCACAAGAGAGTACGATACGGTGGATGTGAAAAAATCCTTTTGAAAAAAAAAATCCATTTGAGATCATTCATGACCTTCTTGACAATGTTTGCTGTGTGAGATTGTCAACTGCTGTGAAACAAAATGACTTGGCTCTGTCGATCGGGTCATTTAATTTGAATAACCTCATTTACACAGGCTTGTAAGTAACGAGAAAGCGTTCCCTGATGACCTTGTTCTTCTCCAGTATTTCCCAGTAAACAAGACTCTTCCAGTCCCACCAAATCCAGATGCGAACCGGTCTTCTTGGTCCGCTTATCTTGCTTAATTCTCAACTCAGTGTCTCCTGTGGCCAACCACTCTTTTCTTTGCTTCTTATTGACGCAAATACATCATTTCCATTTTCTGTTATGATTCTGTACAAGAATCCTTGCTTCTGGTCGCGTGTTGCTCGGTGTCGGGCGAGATTTTGAGCAACTTCATTGCGGCGATTTTGTTTGTTTGTGGTCGATTATTTTGTGCTGCGCTCATGCTACATGTTTTTGAGTAAATCCCACTAATTGAAGATAACGGCAGATTTTCGTAAAACCGCAGTCCATCTTCTCAACCAAGTCTCGCCTTGTTTGGCCGTGCTCCTTCAAAAGCGTTTTAAGATCATCCATTTCAATGTCGGAAAATTGATTAAAACGAGGCGTGTCGTCCAGGTCGAAGGAAAAAATGGTCGTCAATTTTTGAACTTTGCAAACCAATCCCGAGCAATCAAATCGGCTATAGCGTCCTCTCCATATACTGCGCAAACATCTCGAACTGATTTTGCAGCTTTTTGATCACGACGAAAGGAGAAATATAGCAAGTGCCGAAAATGAAGTTGGTCATCTGGAGTTGTCGTCTGGAATTTCTATTTCAAAAATCTTGAAAGTTTTTCAGAAAAATGATACTACTTTTGTAAAGTAAGAAAAAGGCTTATATATATATATATATATATATATATATATATATATATATATATATATATATATATATATATATATGTATATATCTATATATATATATATATATATATATATATATATATATATATATATATATATATATATATATATATATATATATATATATATATATATATATATATATATATATATATATATATATCTATATATATATATATATATATATATATATATATATATATATATATATATATATATATATATCATCATCATCATCATCATCAGCCCGCATCGATCCACTGCAGGATGAAGGCCTCTTCAGCATGCTTCCAACCTTCACGGTCCTGGGCTTTCCTCTGCCACTCGGGTCCAATATACTTAACGATGTCATCAATCCTTCGTGCTTTCGGTCTTCTTCGCGGACGTTTGCGATCAAGCGGCATCCACTCCAGGATTGCCCTGGTCCATCTGTCGTCCCATCGCCTCGCTATATGGCCTGCCCATCTCCATTTCAACTGTTTTACTCTTCCAATGATGTCACAGACTTTTGTTTGTTCCCTGATCCATGCGCAGGACTTTCTGTCTCGTCTTGTAATGCCAAGCATACATCTCTCAATTCCCCTCTGTGCCACCCGAAGTTTTTGAATTGATTGCGATGTGAGTGTCCAGATTTCACTTCCGTATGTCATAACGGGTAGAACGCACTGATCGAATACTTTTCTTTTCAGGCAAAGTGGGAGTCTGCTCTTAAACACTATGTTGAGCCTACCAAATGCCTGCTAGCCACATTTAACACGCCGTTCCACCTCCCGGGCGGTATTCCCCTCCTTGGAAATCCTCTGCCCAAGATATATAAAGCTGTCCACAATCTCTAAATTCCTTCCTAGAACTGAAATTCTTCTGTCCTGAGCGAAGTTATTGAACATAACCTGACTCTTTTTCAGGTTTATTTTCAAGCCAAATGGTTCGCCAGCCCTTTGAAGTTCTTATATGCGTCTTTGCAGCTCCTCTGGATCTTGTGAAATGAGAATAATATCATCTGCAAATCTAAGATGGTTTAAGTTTGCACCATTGATCTTTACACCATCCTGTTCCCAATCCAGTTTACGGAATACTTCTTCATGGCCAGCCGAGAAAAGAATAGGCGATATTGCGTCACCCTGCCGTACACCTCGTTCTATATTAATTCCCACTTCAAGATATATATATATATATATATATATATATATATATATATATATATATATATATATATATATATATATATATATATATATATATATATATATATATATATATATATATATATATATATATATATATATGGCCAAACAAGGCGAGACTTGGTTGAGAAGATGGACTGCGGTTTTACGAAAATCTCCCGTTATCTTCAATTAGTGGGATTTACTCAAAAACATGTAGCATGAGCGCAGCACAAAATAATCGACCACAAACAAAATCGCCGCAATGAAGTTGCTCAAAATCTCGCCCGACACCGAGCAACACGCGACCAGAAGCAAAGATTCTTGTACAGAATCATAACAGAAAATGGAAATGATGTATTTGCGTCAATAAGAAGCAAAGAAAAGAGTGGTTGGCCACAGGAGACACTGAGTTGAGAATTAAGCAAGATAAGCGGACCAAGAAGACCGGTTCGCATCTGGATTTGGTGGGACTGGAAGAGTCTTGTTTACTGGGAAATACTGGAGAAGAACAAGGTCATCAGGGAACGCTTTCTCGTTACTTACAAGTCTGTGTAAATGAGGTTATTCAAATTAAATGACCCGATCGACAGAGCCAAGTCATTTTGTTTCACAGCAGTTGACAATCTCACACAGCAAACATTGTCAAGAAGGTCATGAATGATCTCAAATGGATTTTTTTTTTCAAAAGGATTTTTTCACATCCACCGTATCGTACTCTCTTGTGATCTTGTGGTAACCGATGAAGATCTTGAGGCAACCGATCATCATCTTTTACGCTCGCTATCCAATCAAATGAGGGGTGTAACTTTTGCCAACGATGACCACCTCAAAAACTGGCTTAACAACTTCTTTGAGTCCAGGCCTGGTCATTTTTGAGGAAATGGCATCAATAAATTTGTCGAAAGGTGGGAACAGGTCGTGAACACTGACGGACCACATATTATTAAGTAATTTGTTATAACTGTTGCTTTTTTCAATAAAACTTTGTCATTATAAATCCGACGGAAATTATGGAACAACCCAATAAATATTTGTCTACTTCTATGTACAGTGTTGGTAAAAGTATTTGAAAAAAGTCGTTTTTGCCCCATATTTTTATTTTAACTGCATTAAATTTAATCGATATAAACTACAAATTATTTTCAATGATACTACCATATAAAGCTTCTTAAAAAGTAATTAAAGAAGTACCGATTTTTTATTAAAAAAGTATTTGAAGTTTGTTTTTCTGATTTATCCCGTAAAATAAATAAATCCAAATGATGGACCATCCAATAAGAATATCAGAACTTTAAAATGAGGCACAATGAGAACTAGAAGTGATAATCCGATAATTTTTTACTTGAAGCAAAAACGATTTTTTGAAAAGAAGACTATGTCTTTCTGTTGTTTGCTTTTCGAACGGCATCACGTCCACAACTGAAATTTCAGATTATGTTCATAGGCATATTCATAGGCTAAAATATTATATCTCATTTTCAAACTGAAAGATGGTGCTTTAAAATAACCATACAGTCGGAAAATATTCTTATTCGAATAGGTTCGGCAGTCGAAACATATGGGCCAAAAATCAAGTTTAGGACCTAATAAAAGGTATCTCAATATTCTCAATATTCTCAATTCTCAAATTCTTCTGTCCTGAGCGAAGTTATTGAACATAACCTGACTCTTTTGCAGGTTTATTTTCAAGCCAAATGGTTCGCCAGCCCTTTGCAGTTCTTATATGCGTCTTTGCAGCTCCTCTGGATCTTGTGAAATGAGAATAATATCATCTGCAAATCTAACATGGTTTAAGTTTGCACCATTGATCTTTACACCATCCTGTTCCCAATCCAGTTTACGGAATACTTCTTCATGGCCAGCCGAGAAAAGAATAGGCGATATTGCGTCACCCTGCCGTACACCTCGTTCTATATTAATTCCCACTTCAAGATATATATATATATATATATATATATATATATATATATATATATATATATATATATATATATATATATATATATATATATATATATATATATATATATATATATATATATATATATATATATACAGATCTTTACACCATCCTGTTCCCAATCCAGTTTACGGAATACTTCTTTCAAGAGAAAAGAATAGGCGGTATTGCGTCACCCTGCCATACACCTCGTTCTATATTAATTCCCACTTCAAGATCATCAAGGTGAATTGTGGCTGTAGCTCCATCATATATTGATTCTAATAGGTTTACATAGGCTCTCTCTACACCTTGGCTAAGCAGTGCATCCATTATCGCATGCTTTGAGATGGAATCAAATGCTTTTTCGTAGTCGATAAAAGCCAAGCACAGTGGCATGGTGTATTCGTTGTGCCTTTCTATGACCTGCTGTACAACCTGGATGTGATCCATTGTACTGAATCCACTTCTGAATCCTGCTTGTTCTCTTGGTTGTGCGTCATTCAGTTTTTTTAATATTCTTTTAGAAATTATCTTAGTGAAAACTTTGTACATCACTGATAGGAGGCTTATTGGACGGTAGTTCTTTAAATCTTCCTGTGCTCCTTTTTTATGTAAAAGGATCACTTCTGCATTTTTCCATAAGTCCGGTACTTTTTGTTCTTTGAGGCATTTTGAGTATAATTTTGCCAGTGTTTTATGTAACGTCCGACCACCAGCTTTTAGCATTTCGACAGTTACACTATACTTTCCTGGAGCCTTGCCGTTCTTCATCAATTCTATAGCATTTGTTACTTCCTCCACTAGGATATCTGGCATTATATATTGTTCTTCCGTGGGTATTGCTGTCCCTGACTGGCTCTGATCTTCATATAACTGGGAATAAAACCTTCTGACAATCTCTAACATTTGGGTACGCGTCCTGCACACTGTGCCATCCTCACGCTTTAAAGCATATATTTGCGTTCTTTTGCTTCTCAGCTTCTGTTTAGCTTTGTTAATTCCTTTGTTTTCTTCCAGGGTTTTTTGCACTAGCTGCATATTGAATCGGCGCGTGTCCTCCCTGATACGTTTTCTTATAGTTTTGCAGAGCTCAGTGTACTCGACCCTGCCAAATGGACTACCTGCATTTCTCATTGCTCGCCGTTTCTCCATTAAATCAATGGTCTCACTGGAGATTTTTGTTTGTTTGAGACATTTTTCGTCTGGTGCTATTGAAGCAGCCGTTTGAAGTACACTGTTGGCGATTTCTTCATATTGAACTGATATTTCCACGTCCTCTGGATCTTGTAACGCAGCAACCCGGTTTGACAAAGCAATCTCAAAATCGCTTCCTCTCTCCAGCAGTTTTCTAGAATCCACCTTGCCGTTCTTTGATCTTACCATTCTTTCGCGCTCTTTTCGACAGTCAATCCGAACCCTTGCTCGTACCATTCGGTGGTCACTTCCAACATTAAAATTGTTAAGGACAGTACAATTGGTAAATATTGTTTTATCGTTGGTCATAATGTAGTCAATATCGCTTGTGAGCCCAGATGGACTTTTCCATGTCCATTTTCTGCTGATATTTTTCTTATAGAATGAATTCATAATATATAGTTCTTGTCCTTCAGCAAAATCAACTAATCTGTCACCTCTATTGTCTCGCTCACCAGTTCCATATGGGCCAGTTGCATTTTCGTCTGTTCTTGTTGTTCCAATTCTGGCATTAAAATCACCCATCAGGATTTTGTACCTACATTTCTCCTTGTATAAAAGCTGGGCCACATCATCATAAAATTCGTCAATTTCCTCATCTTTATGGCTTATAGTTGGTGCATAAGCTTGGACGATTTGAAGTCTAAACTTTTTATTCAGCTGAATGACGCATTGGGCTAATCGGTCGGATGTACTTTCAAATTTTACCACACTGTCCTTCAGCTTTCGATTGATGAGGAATCCAATTCCGCCACATCGGCCATTTTCCGTACCTCGAGTGTAGAGTACGTGTCCAGTTGGTTCCAGTTTGATTAACTCTTCACCCTTCCTTATTCGTATTAAAATCGTAGAGTACGTGACCAGTTCGTTCTAGTTTGATTAGTCTCCCTTTCTTCGTGTTTCACAGAGCCCAATAATATCCCAATGTATGTTGTCAAGTTCGATTAACAGTTCTTGCAATCGGGCCTCTGTTTTCATAGTCCGTATATTTAACGTTGCAATGTCAAAAGTCCAATGGCAGCCTGATCTAACCCGGTGGTTCTTAGCACCCTCTGCCTTGGGGCAGGTCTTCCCGCTGCCGTAGGTAGTTGCCCCTTGGCCTCCGGGGAATGAGGGCCGTGTTTGAGGTTGTACTGTCATATTTCAACATATTGAAATACCATGTTGAAGGTATGGACCGTAATCTGCCACGCTGGTCCAATGCGGGTTGGCAGATTTTGGATCATGTTAGTCTGAGGCCTCCGCTTTGACCAGTCCGCCAGGGGTGACCCTCCTAGGAGCATAGACTCCAGACGGCATAGCTCAATGCTTCATTGCCCTACTCAAACCCCTTTACCACGTCAAGGTCTGATCCACAAAGGGGATATATATATATATATATATATATATATATATATATATATATATATATATATATATATATATATATATATGCCTATCTAAAAACACAAAACTGAGACATTACAACACAGTTATTAAGCCAGAATGTCTATATGCTGCAGAAACGCTCATTTTGAATAGAAAGAGGGACATCGAGGACATTGAAAAGAAGGAAAGAAAAATCCTAGGCCCCAAACAAATAAATAGCACAACATACCGACTTCGAGAAAACCAAGAAATCAAACAATACACAGATATACATAGCGATATGAGAAAAAGAAGACTTAAGTTTTACGGACACATAAAACGGATGAATCCGAGTAGGTTAACTAGACAATAGTCGAATTTAATGAAAATAGGAGTAAAGCTAAAGTAGAAATAATTAAATGGATTGCTGCAATTAAAGAGGACCTAAAATCAGCAAATATTTCACAAAGTGAAATTCAGGATAGAGGTTGTTTCAGACACAAGGTGAACGTTTGGAAGGTTGGCCAGAGAGAAAAATGTAGGAAGACTGGAACAACTTGGTCTGACGAAAGGAAAAAAGCTCATAGCGAAAGAATGAAATTAGTATGGGCACAAAGGAAGGCTAACAACAACAAGGGCCTCTAATTGTACTTCGCGTGGTCCACTAAGGCCCATACGTGAATAATAATATATATATATATATATATATATATATATATATATATATATATATATATATATATATATATATATATATATATATATGTATATATATATATATATATATATATATATATATATATATATATATATATATATATACATATATATACAATTGGTTAAACAAAATACAAATGAAGGAAAAACAAACGAATTATAAACGTGTGGACTCATGATCATGAATAATCTATTATGTTAAGATAATCATATATTTAACAATATAAAAAAAGTTTAACGTTTGTTTTATATAATTAATTTAATTTATTCTAGTAGTATTCCATCATTCGTCAACCGAAACTAAATATGATTTACCCTACAAACTAAAAGATCGTTAAGCCCTCTCATAAACTGGTAGAACAATCAGCATCTTTAGGAATCATGTCGGAATATTAAGCAGATACGTCTTCCTCTAAACAGATTAAACTTGGTAGGGTAGTGGAGGCAAGTTTCTCGGCCGCAAATTATGGGCCAGCGTCGTACTAACAAAGAACATTATCTTGAATGCTAATACCTACTACGGTGTAAATATGTTTACTGGTTGTCATTTTAATAAAGAGATAGTGGAGTGGTATGGAATTTGGGTAATACATTAACCTATTGCAAGGAATTTATTTAAGTAATTTATTGAAACATTAATTAGATTAGTCAAAGGATTAAAAAATTGAAAAAAAAGGTAATATATTAATGGATTTTATCATAACCACTGATATTACATAATGTTTAAGAAATACTTAAATTTATTACTATTTAACAGATCCGAATGAAATTAGTTTGTTGTATTTTTTAAGTCAGAGATACGACAACTTATTTAGCGACTGGACCAACAGTTTAATGCAGTCTCCGAACCACGATCATCAATTAACTATTAATTTCAGTTAATCCATTAAAATGAAAACAGCCATTGAAGGTTAAAGCAAAAGGTACCTTGCCCTTATTATATCATATAGTGTATTTTCCTATTTTTTTAATATTCTTCAGCAATTAGAATATTTGTAAGGATAAAGTGAAAAGTCAATCAATCACTTCTTTTAAAGTTTTAAATTTTTTTTAAACAAAGATAATTATAACAAAGAATTAAAATTAATTAGATGGTTATAAGAAGAACATTGTAGATAAATTAATTAGAAAACATAACTTTAGAAAACGATTGAAATAATCTTCGACTTTTCAAAAAGATTAGCGCAAAAATAAATTCATGGTAATACCGCCTAATGCCCAATTAACACGTACATTAGATATGGGAGAAATGAAAAATCTTGTGTTGCCCAGCATGCAATCAAACATGACCTAATTTAAGACTGGTAGAAAGTGTAAAATAACAATAGGGATTTGGATGCATATGAAAGCATTCAAATAGAAAAATGCAAGAAAATCATGAACAGGGATAAAGGACCTATTCCCTCCAGACAAATTTTTATAATTATCAATGTAAGGGCCAGTAAATTTCACGGTTCATTTTTTTTTTCTTTCTTTTGTTTCATTTTTTCCTCTTTTTTTCTTTTTTTATTGTATTCTTTTTTACACGCTTCATTAGGTAGGTAGTACGATTTCCAGGTAGTAGGTTAGCAATTAGGGTTCTCATATAAATAGAACATAATTTAGTTTTAGGTTACAAAAAGGTTACAAAATAAAAAGAAAAAATATATAATCAAATGAATTTAATTTAGAGATTTTTTAATAATATTAATAATTATTAGCAGAGTTAGGCAATTATTTAAAGAATTCGGATTGATATTCGGCTGTGGCATTAAAAATTTGCCTTTAAAAAACGAAGTTTCTTTCCATAGACGGATCAATTTTTATAAAGAAATCACAAAGCTTATTTGCCATTCGCTCAGGGTTTTTTAATTTAATGTCACCTTTTCAGAGCTTGTTAAGGCTTCTTTTTCAATGGCATGGCGATTAAGCATTTTCTCCAAGTCGGTTTCAGTTAAATATTCATCTTGCGATTCAAGCAATTCTTGAATGCCACTTGATTCTATCTGTTCAAAACCATCTGGTTCTGTGCCATTCGCAACTTGAGCAATGTTTTTAGTTAATGTTTGAATTTGCACGAATTCTTCAACATTACTGACAGTCAGATCAGGCCACAGTTTTTCCAGCATGATTTCAATATGTATGACTTCAGCTCTTGCCGTGATCTTGCAATTATTTTTTTATGTTAATAAAGCACTTTGCTATGTCAACATCTTTGCAGCATTGTATAACACTTATATCAGGATCACATTCCATGGAGTCCAGTGCAATTTTAAAGGTTTTTCTAATGTAATATAGATGGCTTAAAGGTCTGGATAATTCCTTGGTCCATAGGTTGAACTAAGGCTGTTGTGTTAGAAGGCAAAATATTACCTTTATATTTGGATGCATAGCTTTAAGCTAAACAACGCTTCAACGCCAAAACACTGGTAGATTGTCGTTGTTTTGATTTTTCAAAGCACGAGGATTTAACAATCTGTAAAGCACAAGTGGCTAATTAAACAATGTTCTGATGCATTAGAATAGCATAGCTATGTTACTCCATATTTTGTTGCCTTAAGACCAGAGGCGGACTTTTCACTTTTGAATATAAAACTTTGTTTGGCATTCTTTTCCAAAGCAGGGCTGTTTCGTCAGAACTAAATACTTGCTCAGGTTTGTACCTTGTCTCTTGAACTTATTGGACCATCCCCCCGACGCTTGAAATCCTCCATCTGCATGTTCATCACTAGGTTTTTTAAAATGTGCTTAATATACTTAGCTTTATCACGGATTAAAATATCACTTAGAGGTACTCTCTTCTGGTTACAGTATTCAATCCATAATGTTAATGCAGTTTTCATTTTTTCAGCTTCCAATTTTTGCTGATGGTGAGGTTGAAGCTGTAAAATTCCTTATTTTGTCTTCTGATTTCTTGATGGGTCGTACAGTTGATTCATTGACATTAAAAAACGTGATATGGATGCAAAAGACTCGCCAAGGCGTAAATGGTCAAGCATTTCTATTTTTACCTTAGCGGCAACACGACTTTTTTTCCGTGTAGGAACTAATTTTCCTTTGCTTTTACTCGACATTACACAGAAATACGCACCCTAATTATAGCAAATAAAATAGTACGGATTAAGTGAAATAGCCGCCACTATTGCATTAAAAAAATGTTCTATTTCTAATGTTCGGCAATTTTTAAGTTTCAGAGAGAACCATCCATTAATGGAAATAAACATTAAATAGGCAATTTATTATATAAGACATGTTATAATACATACACAATTAAAGAACAATTTTTTTTTGTAGTAATAACTGTTACTAATACCCCGATAATCAAATAAACATAAATAAAATGATGAACTACATCCAATCCTAGTATCAATAGTCAAACCAAATTTTAATAGATATACAGTTATTTTCGATATTCAATTCGGAATTCAAAGAAAAATGTATTACTACTATGATCAAAAAGTAAAGGAAGTTTTAAAATAAATATTGAAATATAATTATAAACTATATTTATTTATCTAAATTTATCTGGAATGTAGTGAGAGGAGATTTATAAATTAGATGTCTTGAAACTATATATTTTATAAAAAATAACATTGAATGGCATTAATGTTTGAAAACAATTTCGGGCAAATGTCCGCCGCAGCTACCTCTGTCAAAGCGCATTCTAAACCTGAACAGATTTACCACACCAAATTTGAACTTCTAGACGGACGTTTCGCTAACCATGTTAGCATCATCAGGAGATGATTTAATCTAGATAGATTTTATCCAGATTAAATCATCTCCTGATGATGCTAACATGGTTAGCAAAACGTGCGTCGAGAAGTTGAAAAAAGTGATTAGGTGTTTAGTGATAAATCTTTTCAAGTTTAGTATTTCACACCAAAGGTTCCTATAGAAGAATTGAAAGCTCATTCTTTTAATCCAATTCTTGAACACTTTTTCAAGCAGTTGGTGTCTGATGTCCGCAATTATGTGGGCTTCCAAGGCATCAATTGTTGCTGGTTTATCGGCATAGGCCAAATATTTAACATAACCCCAAAAGAAATAATCTAAAGGCAATAAATCACATGGCCTTGTTGGGCAATTAACAAGTCCGGTTCTCGAAATAATTTTCTCACTGATTGGTTTCCTCAATAAATCGATTGGTGCGTTGGCCGTATGACATGTGGCGCACTCTTGTTGGAATCACATCTCCTTCAGATCAATACCATTCAAATTCGGAATTGAATAATCCACGTAGTCGAATAACAAAGCCCAAATTCCTGCGAAGGACGATGAATTGATACATTTGAATCTTCGTCAACACTGCCAGAAACAGCGGAGAGCAGCGTGAAATGCGTTCGGAATTTGTCGATAATTCGGCGAATACATAACGAAGTTCAAATTCGCGACTGTTCTAAATGTTATAAGGAAACTTTTTGTTGAAAAAAAAACTGTAAATAATCATTGCTTACATTCACGAAAGTATTTTCCATAACACATATCCATTATTATATATTCCAAATATATAAAAACCTATATTCCAAATATATAGTTTCAAGACATCTAATTTGTTTGTTATTTTATTTCAATTTAAATTTCGGACGCAATAAAAAATCACCCTCTATACCGGGTTTCTCACGGTATACGTTAAATTATTAAACATTAAAACTAAAGTGGTCCTGGCGATTATGTTCCCTTAAGACATGTGGATTGTTTTGGCCCCCGTAGTAATTATTTCGGCGGTTTATAATTCCTTGCCTGCTAAATTTTGATTAATCAGTCCACATAATCTTATGAAGAAATCTCATATTTTCAGTAGTTTTTATGCACATGAACTCGCAAAAGTCGACTCGTCTTGCCTCATCATCAAGATGTAATACGTGCACAATTATCTCAGAAAAGGGATGCATTTTATGTTTTCTTAACATTATGTGGATTGATGCTCTTGAAATACCCAAATCTAGTGCTGCTGCTGAAGTTGAACTCCGTGGATAAGCTTGAAAATAAACCAACACATTCTCCTCGTTTTCTTCATTATCTATTACGGGCTTTAAGTGATTTCGTGTTGCCCGTACACTCCCAGTTGCCAAAAACCGGGCTTCGACTCTTGCGAATTTTTCGGGCATCATTGTTGGTAGTTCCGAATATCGTTCGTTAAATAATCTGCATGTTCGTCTGACAATTCATTCACATTCACCATGCATATAAAACAAATTTAGCAAATCAGTATTGGAATATTCTTTATTATTCTCCATTATAAACTACACTTGAAAAAATTAACAAAATCATTAAAACTGTAAGTAGATACCTCACGAATATGTGAGCTGATACTGCTTTGACAAAATATCAACATTGTTTCAGTTCCTGTCAAAATCAAGGCTTACTAGATAGGACTTTTGAAGTTTCATCGGCTTTTGATAAAAATATCTATGGATTAACAAGAAAACCGTTGGAAATAGATATTAGGGAAAGTTATAGGGAATCGATGCGGAATCAAATTCTGCATTCGACCATCTAATAATATACAGAGTGTAACATTTGAAAGCACGAACTTTGAAAATAATCAATTCTTCTATTGGAACCTTTGGTGTGAAACATTAAACTTGAAGAGATTTACCACTAAACACCAAAACACTTTTTTGAACTGCTCGACGCACGTTTCGCTAACCATGTTAGCATCATCAGGAGATGATTTAATCTAATTTTAAAACTAAACTATGTTCTACTTATATGAAAACCATACCTAACGAAGCGTGTAAAAATCATGAACCGTGAAGTGTACTAAGCCTTACATTAATAATTGAAAAAGTTGGCTGAAAGGAATCGGTCCTTTATCTCGGTTCATGATGTTCTTACATTTTTCTATTTGAATGCTTTCATATGCATCCAAAACCCTATTATTATTAACACTTTTAATTAGTCGTAAATTACTAATATCTATACTGTGGTCATGTTCGATTGCGTGTTGGGCAACACAAGATTTTTCATTTCTCCCATATCTAATGTGGGCAATATGTTCTTTATATCTTGTCAATATGGATCTTTTTGTTTGCCCAATATACCTTCGATCACAGTCTTGACAACTAATTTCGTAAATCCCCGACTTTTCATGCTGCTCTACTTTATCCTTTGGATTACCCAGAACTTCTCTTAATTTATTATATGGTTTGTACACAACCTCAATGTCCACTTTTTTCAAAATTTTGTCTAGTCCTCTTGTCAACTGGGCATCAAATGGTATTACCATGAATTTCTTTGTGTTCTGATCCTTTTGAAAAGTCGGAGATTCTTGTAATGTTCTTATTATAACTTTTCACTTCAGATAGCTCCCTAATTAATTTTAATTCTTTGTTATAATTATCTTCATTTAAAGGAAAATTAATTAATCTATTTACCATATAATTTAAATTAGCCATCTTATTTTGGAAGCTATGATTTGAATCGTTAGAAATGTATCTCGAAGTGGTGGTGGTTTTTCTGAAAATATCAAAATCTAACCTATTTTTATTATTTCTACTGACTAACACATCCAGAAATGGTAAAATATCGTTGTTTTCGAGTTCATGAGTGAATATTATATTTTCGGATTTACTATTTAAGTTCTTAATAAAATCATCTAAATTTTCATTTTTCGAATTGATAATGGCAAAAATGTCATCCACATATCTTAACCATACCTTCGGAAAGTAACTGAATTCATTTTTTGCCTCGGTTTCAAATTTACTCATAAATAAGTTGGCTAAGAACGGTGACAGAGGATTGCCCATTACCGTTCCTTCTTGTTGTTCATAAAACCTGTTATTAAGCTGAAAACAATTTTGTTTCATACATAATCTTGTTAAGGAGATGTACTCAGAAACAATCTTGTTATTAAAACCGTGTAACTCGAGTAACTCCCTTAGGTATTTCAAGGTATGTGGAATCGGGACACTCGGAAACAACGATGAAACGTAAAAGGAAGCCGAAACCTCACCTTCCTGTAGATGTGTATTTTTGACTTTTTCTATGAATTTGGTTGAATTTATCACAGAACAGCAAGGTAGTTGGTTTGGTAGATTTTCATATTCCTTTGTTAACCACTTTGTCAAGTTGTATGTTGGAGAATCAATGGCTGATACAATTGGTCTCATTTATTTTCCTGGTTTATGAATTTTTGGTAGAGCATACAATCTTGGCATTTTTGGATTAGAAACATGTAATTTGCTTTTCAGAGAAGGAGAAATAAGGCTATTACAAGATTTCAATGTATCTCTAACTTCGTTAATCATTTTTGACAATGGATTCCTAGGCAATCGTTTATAAGGACCGTCTTCAATTAACTTTTCAACGGGTTCAAAGTAATCAGGTTTGTCCATTACTACAACCTTATTTCCCTTACCAGCTTTTAAATAAAAACAATCTTTCTCTCGCAGATGCTTGACAATCCTAGAAATATTTGGCATTTTTTGATTTTTATTTGAAATATTTTTTGCAATTTTACTTTTCTGATTGATCCTTCTTGATTCTCCAACATACAACTTGGCAAAGTGGTTAACAAAGGAATTTGAAAATCTATCCAACCAACTACCTTCCAGTTCTGTTATAAATTCAACCAAATTCATAGAAAAAGTCAAAAATACACATCTACAGCAAGGTGAGGTTTTGGTTTCCTTTGACGTTTCATCGTTGTTTCCGAGTGTCCCGATTCCACATACCTTGAAATACCTAAGGGAGTTACTCGAGTTAAACGGTTTTAATAACAAGATTGTTTCTTGGTACATCTCCTTAACAAGATTATGTATGAAACAAAATTCTTTTAAGCTTAATAACAGGTTTTATGAACAACAAGAAGGAACAGCAATGGGCAATCCTCTGTCACCGTTCTTAGCCAACTTATTTATGAGTAAATTTGAAACCGAGGCAAAAGATGAATTCAGTTACTTTCCGAAGTTATGGTTAAGATATGTGGATGACATTTTTTGACATTTTTGCCAAAATTTTGAAAAAAGTGGACATTAAGGTTGTGTACAAACCATATAATAAATTAAAAGAAGTTCTGGGTAATCCAAAGGATAAAGTAAAGCAGCATGAAAAGTCGGGGATTTACGAAATTACTTGTCAAGACTGTGATCGAAGGTATATTGGGCAAACAAAAAGATCCATATTGACAAGATATAAAGAACATATTGCCCATATTACATATGGGAGAAATGAAAAATCTTGTGTTGCCCAACATGTAATCGAACATGACCACAGTATAGATATTAGTAATTTAAGACTAATTAAAAGTGTTAATAATAATAGGGCTTTGGATGCATATAAAAGCATTCAAATAGAAAAATGTAAGAAAATCATGAACCGAGGTAAAGGACCGATTTCTTTCAGTCAACTTTTCAATTATTAATGTAAGGCTTAGTACACTTCACGGTTCATGATTTTTACACGCTTCGTTAGGTATGGATTTCATATAAATAGAACATAGTTTAGTTTTAGAATTAGATTAAATCATCTCCTGATGATGCTAACATGGTTAGCGAAACGTGCGTCGAGCAGTTCAAAAAAGTGTTTTGGTGTTTAGTGGTAAATCTCTTCAAATTTGAAAACAATGTAATTGGTCATGAAAATTTGGACACCTGATAATTATTGATAAATTAATTATCAATATGGATTTTAAAAGTATCATTCTTGTAATTCCGTCTACCCCAGAAGCGCTTAGCACCTGTCGAAAATGAGTAGAAGGTGCAGTGTTAAAAATAATGTTACATATTTCAAAATTTGCAAAAGAATCAAGATATTTAAGAAACATTTCAAAGTATGAATAGGGAAACCTGATGGAACTCATCATGAAATTTTCTCCGAAATCCAAAAATTAAATAATAAGTTTTTCCTAATCACGAAAACGTCTAACGAACGGCTACCGTGAGAAACCCGGTATATATAATTTAACTAATTTTTCTTCTGTAGTAAAAAATGTGTTCTTAAATTTAATTTTGAAAGTTTATTGTGAATATTTTTGTAAAAATAATAATTTTCCAACGTTACCCTTTTGTCTAAAAAGAAATGTTTTTCTTTAATTTTGTTCGTTTGAAATTTCGCAGAGTTCTTCTTTTTTATTAAAAAAAATGAGAAGAACCCGAACCGTCGTTGCACACTTCAGTTGCTTTAGATTTAATTTAATTTTTTAATTTGGATTGCATTTTTCTTTACTTTGTGCTAAAAGAATGTTTTAATATTTTAGAAAGAAGTTTTTCCGCGCATCGAGTGGATTAGTGATTTAATTAAAAAATTAAGGAAAAAAGAAATTATGGATCTTAGGCCAGAGTAGCCAGAAGACTAAATTTTTGTATTTTATACCTTTTTGCTTTAAAATATCTATTGATTTCTTATAGACGTTGTTGTGCTACTGGAGACCTTTTACTATTAGGAATTAATTTTCAAAATATGCCGAGTGAATTGATTACACTGCTTTCTGGTAGGTCTGCGTACCGACAATTGCTCACGAATATTGAATTCACTAATCTCGCCGGTCTAGTTTCAGAAATGTGAAACCTTGGGTGGTTTTCTGCTTTTAGATTTTTGTCGAGTAAAACTGGGAATAGTGTGAGCGCGTTGAAGAGCTGAGCTGAAAACAAAGTTCTTCAGAAGTCGGAGTTTCATTCCCAGTCATCATCCATTTTATAAATCTCTTAATTTAATTGGTACCCCACTATGAAAACCTTGGAAAAACTTTGTATTGTCAGTAAATCTTCATTGCTGCCGTCGGTCTCCCCTAATTTCTCTTACATTGCCATTGAGGTTTCTTCGTGAGAAAAACACAATTATTCAATCCACATCTCGACATTGTATTCTTCTACATCTTGTAGATCCAAGTTCGCAAAAATATCTCGCACCAGTTGTCGTGTTGTAGTATTTTATATTGCATATTGCAGTTATTTGTACATCAGATGTTGGACACGATGTTGATGATGAAGAAGCGTGATAAGATTAAGGCTTGACTTAGTTAATATAGCATTTAAAGTTGTGTCTTTTACTTCGTTCTACATAGTTTTCGTATTTTCTACATTTATACCGTTGCAGGATTACCCACAGACGTGAATGGTGTAATCCTTACACTGCTTCGTTGAGTCTTACCAAACATCTGCTTCAATATTTTGACGCTTGATTCGTTCTCGTAAAAGAGGAAAACATAATATGATATTACTATCGATGGCTGTAAATAGCATTTTATGTGCGAGTGAATTTTTTAACTAAAACAAAAATAAATTAATGAAATAAATGTACTTTAAAAAACACAATTTAAAAATTTACTTCGTTAAGTGCTCAAAATATCCACCACTGTTAGCTAAACGATAGTATAATCTGTTCTCGAATTATTTTCGAACGTTTTGAAAGATGTCCTTATTAATAAACCTGCCTGTATTCGTAATTCTATTTCTTAGGTCCTGAATATCCCAGCAACGTAATCTTCAGCAACGTAAATAAATTAATTTCAATTTTTTCTTCTAAAGAATACATCATTAAATTCTGTCACTGTCACTGCAATCGACACTTGACAAAAAGTTCAAAATCGGCAGTTCTGATATATTTTTTTAAATTTTAGCTGCAATGAGGAATAAAGTGGGCACTAAAACACAAATGAGAGACGAGTTAAAATAAAAAGTCTCTTATCTTACTTTTTATTAGGAAAAGAAAAAAAGTGTGTGTAAAAATAAAATAAAACAAACAGTATAAACACAGTGCTGCGATTCCGCTAAATACTTTTTGTCTAGAGCTAATTTTTCATTGCTAACAGAAATTAGTTTCTTAGAAAAAATATAATTAAATTAGAAATAATTACTTTTGAAATAATAATTATATATATATATGTATATATATATATATATATATATATATATATATATATATATATATATATATATATATATATATATATATATATATATATATATATATATATAGAGAGAGAGAGAGAGAGATATGTCAGTTCGTACTGTTTCGCGGATGAAAGAATACATTAGACTATTAGTCCGGGAGTATATCCGATTTAGATATATATATATATATATATATATATATATATATATATATATATATATATATATATATATATATATATATATATATATATATCCCCTTTGTGGATCAGACCTTGACGTGGTAAAGGGGTTTGAGTAGGGCAATGAAGCTTTGAGCTATGCCGTCTGGAGTCTATGCTCCTGGGAGGGTCACCCCTGGCGGACAGGTCAAAGCGGAGGCCTCAGACTAACATGATCCAAAATCTGCCAACCCGCATTGGACCAGCGTGGCAGATTACGGTCCATACCTTCAACATGGTATTTCAGTATGTTGAAATATGACAGTACAACCTCAAACACGGCCCTCATTCCCCGGAGGCCAAGGGGCAACTACCTACGGCAGCGGGAAGACCTGCCCCAAGGCAGAGGGTGCTAAGAATCACCGGGTTAGATCAGGCTGCCATTGGATTTTTGACATTGCAACGTTAAATATACGGACTATGAAAACAGAGGCCCGATTGCAAGAACTGTTAATCGAACTTGACAACATACATTGGGATATTATTGGGCTCTGTGAAACACGAAGGAAGGGTGAAGAGTTAATCAAACTGGAACCAACTGGACACGTACTCTACACTCGAGGTACGGAAAATGGCCGATATGGCGGAATAGGATTCCTCATCAATCGAAAGCTGAAGGACAGTGTGGTAAAATTTGAAAGTACATCCGACCGATTAGCCCAATGCGTCATTCAGCTGAATAAAAAGTTTAGGCTTCAAATCGTCCAAGCTTATGCACCAACTATAAGCCATAAAGATGAGGAAATTGAGGAATTTTATGATGATGTGGCCCAGCTTTTATACAAGGAGAAATGTAGGTACAAAATCCTGATGGGTGATTTTAATGCCAGAATTGGAACAACAAGAACAGACGAAAATGCAACTGGCCCATATGGAACTGGTGAGCGAGACAATAGAGGTGACAGATTAGTTGATTTTGCTGGAGGACAAGAACTATATATTATGAATTCATTCTATAAGAAAAATATCAGCAGAAAATGGACATGGAAAAGTCCATCTGGGCTCACAAGCGAAATTGACTACATCATGACCAACGATAAAACAATATTTACCAATTGTACTGTCCTTAACAATTTTAATGTTGGAAGTGACCACCGAATTGTACGAGCAAGGGTTCGGATTGACTGTCGAAAAGAGCGCGAAAAAATGGTAAGATCAAAGAAGGGCAAGGTGGATTCTGGAAAACTGCTGGAGAGAGGAAGCGATTTTGAGATTGTTTTGTCAAACCGGTTTGCTGCGTTACAAGATCCAGAGGAGGTGGAAATATCAGTTCAATATGAAGAAATCGCCAACAATGTACTTCAAACGGCTGCTTCAATAGCACCAGAGGAAAAATGTCCCAAACAAACAAAAATCTCCAGTGAGACCATTGATTTAATGAAGAAACGGCGAGCAATGAGAAATGCAGGTAGTCCTTTTGGCAGGGTCGAGTACACTGAGCTCTGCAAAACTATACGAAAACGTATCAGAGAGGACACGCGCCGATTCAATATGCAGCTAGTGCAAAAAACCCTGGAAGAAAACAAAGGAGTTAACAAAGCTAAACAGAAGCTGAGAAACAAAAGAACGCAAATATATGCTTTAAAGCGTGAGGATGGCACAGTGTGCAGGACGCGTACCCAAATGTTAGAGATTGTCAGAAGGTTTTATTCCCAGTTATATGAAGATCAGAGCCAGTCAGGGACAGCAATACCCACGGAAGAACAATATATAATACCAGATATCCTAGTGGAGGAAGTAACAAATGCTATAGAATTGATGAAGAACGGCAAGGCTCCAGGAAAGGATAGTGTAACTGTCGAAATGCTAAAAGCTGGTGGTCGGACGTTACATAAAATACTGGCAAAATTATACTCAAAATGCCTCAAAGAACAAAAAGTACCTGACTTATGGAAAAATGCAGAAGTGATCCTTTTACATAAAAAAGGAGCACAGGAAGATTTAAAGAACTATCGTCCAATAAGCCTCCTATCAGTGATGTACAAAGTTTTCACTAAGATAATTTCTAAAAGAATATTAAAAAAATTGAATGACGCACAACCAAGAGAACAAGCAGGATTCAGAAGTGGATTCAGTACAATGGATCACATCCAGGTTGTACAGCAGGTCATAGAAAGGCACAACGAATACACCATGCCACTGTGCTTGGCATTTATCGACTACGAAAAAGCATTTGATTTCATCTCAAAGCATGCGATAATGGATGCACTGCTTAGCCAAGGTGTAGAGAGAGCCTATGTAAACCTATTAGAATCGATATATGATGGAGCTACAGCCACAATTCACCTTGATGATCTTGAAGTGGGAATTAATATAGAACGAGGTGTACGGCAGGGTGACGCAATATCGCCTATTCTTTTCTCGGCTGGCCTTGAAGAAGTATTCCGTAGACTGGATTGGGAACAGGATGGGGTAAAGATCAATGGTGCAAACTTAAACCATCTTAGATTTGCAGATGATATTATTCTCATTTCACAAGACCCAGAGGAGCTGCAAAGACGCATACAAGAACTGCAAAGGGCTGGCGAACCATTTGGCTTGAAAATAAACCTGAAAAAGAGTCAGGTTATGTTCAATAACTTCGCTCAGGGCAGAAGAATTTCAGTTTTAGGAAGGGATTTAGAGATTGTGGACAGCTTTGTATATCTTGGGCAGAGGATTTCCATGGAGGGGAATACCGCCCGGGAGGTGGAACGGCGTGTTAAATGTGGCTGGCAGGCATTTGGTAGGCTCAACATAGTGTTTAAGAGCAGACTCCCACTTTGCCTGAAAAGAAAAGTATTCGATCAGTGCGTTCTACCCGTTATGACATACGGAAGTGAAACCTGGACACTCACATCGCAATCAATTCAAAAACTTCGGGTGGCACAGAGGGGAATGGAAAGATGTATGCTTGGCATTACAAGACGAGACAGAAAGTCCTGCGCATGGATCAGGGAACAAACAAAAGTCTGTGACATCATTGGAAGAGTAAAACAGTTGAAATGGAGATGGGCAGGCCATATAGCGAGGCGATGGGACGACAGATGGACCAAGGCAATCCTGTAGTGGATACCGCTTGATCGCAAACGTCCGCGAAGAAGACCGAAAGCACGATGGACTGATGACATCGTTAAGTATATTGGACCCGAGTGGCAGAGGAAAGCCCAGGACCGTGAAGGTTGGAAGCATGCTGAAGAGGCCTTCATCCTGCAGTGGATCGATACGGGCTGATGATGATGATGATGATGATATATATATATATATATATATATATATATATATATATATATATATATATATATATATATATATATATATATATATATATATATATATATATATATATATATATATATATATATATATATATATATATATATATATATATATATATATAGGTGTGTGCTTCCTAAAGCTCCAACCCTTCGTCCACGTCGTAGGAAGCGGGGTAGTTGTGCTTGCCCTACAAGAAACACGCATCACAGATGAGGATACGGTAGACTACGGGAACTATCGAATATTCAAAAGCAGGACAGACAAACGAGTCGCCAGGGGTGCTCCGCTTCTGGGCATGGCCTTTGTGGTTCACAAAGGGGTTGTTAACTCTATTAAGGAAATTACCCCTATAAACAATAGACTGATGACAATGCGTATAATGTCAAAAGTCCTAAAGGATGACGTCAAAATTTTACTGGGCGACTTTAACGTACAAATCGGTAGGGAAAAAATCCATCAGAAAACCGTAGGCAAATTCCTCGGTCACAAATTCACCAATATGGACGGCATAAGACTCATCGGACTATGCCAACAGAATAACCTGAAGATCATGTCAACATATCTCAGAAAATCTCCACGAAAACAGAAGAAATGGAGATCGCCTATACAACAGATTGGTGAATTCCAGATAGACCACGTTGCGATCTCATACCCACAACAAAGAGAGATCCATGATGTTCAAGTCCGCAGGGGCGCAAACATCGACTCAGACCACTACTTAACACGAATCAAAGTAAAATTCACCCCAAGGAGAATTTATCAGAAGAAGGCACACCTACAGAAATTCGACACGAAAAGGATCAAGGAATTCAACATAACAGAGGAATGGGAAAAGCAACCGGCAGATACATGGGAAAAATTCCACAAAAAAATTACACAAAAAGCACAGGAACTGATCCCATTGATAAAGAATACAAAACACCCGTGGTGGGACTCGGAATGCGAAAGTGCATTGCAGAGACACAAACGAGCATTTAAGGAGTACAACAGTAAAAAATCCCCAGAAAGCCAACAGCTTTTTAACGAGACTAGAAAACAGACCGCCAAAGTTATTAGACAAACTAAGAGGAAGTACATGAAGGAACAACTAGACTCTATAGAGGAGAATTTCCGCAATTATAACACGAGAGACTTTTATAGGACTTTCGCAAGAGAAATCCGTAGATACACACCACAAAATCCTTGCTTTAGAAAGCGGAATGGGAGATTAGCGCTAAACAATCACGAGAATTGTCAGGAGCTGGCGCACTATTTCTCTGATCTCCTCAATTCCCCCAAAGGCGACAAATTGTATCTATACCCACTCAGAATCACCGCCACCAACACAGGAACAGATTCACAGGCACATACGAAAACTGAAGAATAACAGGACATCCGGTGAAGATGGTATCACCGCGGAACAATTAAAAAACCTCGGACCAAACTCACTGCGAGAACTCACGCAAATTATCACGAACATCTGGCAAACAGAAAAAATACCAAATGAATGGAAATGTGCTCTTATACACCCGCGGCACAAGAAAGGAGACAGAACAGATGTGAATAAGTACAGAGGAATCTCCTTACTACAAGTCCCTTACAAAATCTTCTCAGCATGCCTTCTCCAGAGAACACAGGAACAACTAGAACACAAAATTGGCGTGTACCAGGTAGGCTTTCGCCCAGGTCGCTCATGCACTGAACAAATATTTAACTTAAAAACAATACTGAAATACAAAGCTATCAGGAACGTCCCAATCATCTGCACGTTCGTTGACTTCAAGAAAGCATACGACTACATTGATCGAAAATCTCTGTTCAACATCCTAGAAGAACAAGGACTCGACCCCAAAACACTACGATTGATCAAATTGACACTGAACGCCACAATCTCTAATGTGAAATTTATGGGAGAAATTTCCGAACCCTTCCTGATTAAAACCGGAGTACGCCAAGGAGATGGGTTATCCCCACTCCTCTTCAACCTGGTCCTGGACAAAGTCATAAGGGAATGGAAAAAGGAACTAAAAATTCAAGGACACTGGAAATCAATACGACTCGTACGAACCAAAAACAACAAAGAAATATCATGCCTAGCCTACGCAGACGAATTAGCCATACTCGCAGACAATGAAAGAAGGGCAACCAAATAGGTCGAAGTCCTCAAGGAATGTGCAGAGAAAGTTGGCTTACAAATATCCTTTCAAAAAACCGAATTCTTCTGCTCAAAATTAAATGTCCAAAATTTGAACACCAAATACGGCAAAATAAATAGGGTCACTCATTTCAAATATCTGGGCGAGATCCTCGAACCCACAGGAGGAGAGAAGATAGCACAGAAGACTCGATTGCAGAAGATGAAGAGGGCATACGGCAAGACCCACAATATCTACAATAAGAAATGCCTATCCACACACGCAAAAATAAGACACTACAACACAGTAATCAAACCAGGGGTACTATACGCAAGCGAGACACTTACACTCCATACAAAAAGCGGCATAGAGAACATACTAAAAGAAGAACGCAACAGACTGAGAGAGAACTAACAGAGTCAGAGAGAACTGACAGACGAAGGATACAAACTACATTCTAGAAAGACCACAGAGAGAATGTCCAACGTAGCGGCGGACGTACGAAAAAGAAGGTTGAAATTCTATGGACATATCAGTAGACTCCCACCGACAAGACTCACCAACAGAATTCTTAGGTACATCAAGGAGTCAAGTAAGTCAACAGTACCATGGATCGCACAAGTCAGCGCTGATCTGGGAAAGGCACAGATGGGTCCGACAGAGATTGAGGATTCAGATTGAGGTATCAGGTTGCATCAGAGAGTGAAGTTTCGAGGAGATCAGGAACAAAGTGGACGGAGGAGAGAAAAGAATCCACGGAGAAAGGATGAGAAATGTGCGGAGGATCAGAAAGAGCACTCGAAAATGAGTCAGGATGCTTTGCGTGATCCAACCGGGTCTATACGCACCTAATAATAATAATATATATAAGTGATTGAAACATTTTTTAATTTTTTTTTTAACTCTTACCCTTGTAAATGTTTGTGTTTGATGAGAAAAAATTCCTCACCAAAGAGGGACGCTGTAGCTCAACTCCAAGAGATCGCTATTTTCATTTTAGTTTCCTTTTCATTTAATATGAGAATTTTTGTTTTTTCATTAAAATTGAAATTACACTTATCCGTTTAATTTTTATTAAATAACGATTATATAATCAGAAAGCTGACTCTCAGCTTTGAAAGCTGAGCTTTTCAAAACTCTATAATAATTCATGATTATCATTATTAGAAGACCAGTTACAGCCATCTGAAAATGACAAAATTTCTGACCACGAAGTAATTGTTCATATAATTTTTTTTTAAATCATTTTTATACGTTTCATCGTAATCAGTTATTACGAGTAATTTTTAATGATTCAAAAGTTTTTAAAATTGTTGATGAAATGTCCTCTAGGTAGTAATACCCATTTTTATTGGAGCAACTGTAAGTCGCGTATAGTCAGTGAATTCAATTTTCAATTAATTTATTTACACATGACTAAGTTTTTATTAATTTGTATTAACAATTATATAATTAATTTTTATTATTTGATTTCTATCCAAGATAACGTCAGTACAATAACAATAAAGGAAAAAAAAATCTTTACTAGTCTTTTTTAATGATAATTTTTTTATTTATTCTTCGTCATTGAGTGCCGTTTTAGTACAATTTGAATATTGTTGTCTATGGTGTTGGACAAGTTGGAGTAAGTATTGCTTTTGGTTTTCGTACCTTGTCCAGCAGCGGTTGTGATTAACAATTAAAACTACACCTCGCTATGCTACGTCGTTGACGACTTTTAAACTATTAAATGTTTTTTTTTTACATTTAATAAAATTCTGATTGGTTTCCCAAAAATCTAGATGAAGATTAATAAAGTCGTACGATAATCTAAATTGTTTAAATAGAAAAAGAGATTCCGAACTAATAAAATTACTGATATCTTTTTGAACAAACATATTTAAATCATTTACTTTTAACTCATTTTATTTAACTAATTTTATTTAACATTTTTCAGAAGTTTTACGATGTTTGATAGCATTTATCATTTTTAATTTAATTTCTACTTAAGATATTCAGATAAGATAAGATATTAATTTCTACTTAAGATATAAGATATTCTTTCATCAAGAAAATATAAACTAACCAAATGTTCTGATAAATACCAAATATATAATTTTAATTTATTAAGAGCAGCATTCGCAACAGCAATTTGAATATTTTTGTACTCTATGAGAGATTGCATTAATTTTAAATCATTAAATGGAGTATTGATAACTGGGGAAGCCTCAAACCAAGATTTTATATAAAAAGTTACAATAAAAATAGAAATATGACGAATACTAATAATATCTATATCAGACAACGAAAATTAATTTTGAAACATGAATATTTTAAGACAGTAGATCGCTTTTGATAGCCATCTAACATGATGCATGGTTCCAGGCAGTCTAAATTTGATTCAATTAGACGGTGTACCACCTAAAAAAAATGTATCCTAACTCTAACAGTTCTCGATTATCGTCTCTAGGATGAAATACCTCTAAAACATAAATAATGATAATGAAATTAATGTTAAAACAAATAAATAAACATTAGTTGTATTTTTATACTTATGAATTACTTGAAATTGATTTAATATATAATGTTCTTCATATATAAGTCCTTCAACTTTTTCAGTCAAAATTTCAACAACTACATCATCCTGTAAACCAATTTTGTAATTTGACTGATGAATTTCACTCCATTTCTTTTGGAATGGTTTAAAAATTGTAACCCCGGGTCCTTTTGTTACTGGCCAAGAAACTTCAAATATATTCCTGAGAATGATACATGATGACGGCAAGCAAAATGTAGAAGCTTCCTTTCTAAGATCCTTTCTAACTCAGTACATGAACCGTTTTTTATACCTTTGAATACAAAATGGCAATTTATATAGCTATCAAATCAGATGATACAGATTAAATTATATGATATCTTAGGATAAAATAAATCAAGATAGATAAATCAAGAAGAAGAAGAAGATAGAAGAAATAGATCAAGAACAAGAAATCAAGTTATCATTACCAGTATTTACTTAAGCCGTATCAAAACACATTCCTATTATGCGATCTTTCATATTCTAATCATCTAAAACTCCCACTACTGCCGTTGCTTGATTGATTCCTGTACCTTTGTCGATCTGATTCTGATGTTCGGTGTTTAGTCCAGTTACTACTAATGGTAATCGAACAACGGTTTTTATTTCTGTAACTTTAGGGAATATTTTGCCATTCCAATGAACAATCAAATTTTTTGCTACTTTTAGAGTTTCTTTTAACTCTATTATTCTAACAAAGTCTTCGCGCATTTTCATTATTTTCCTGCGGATAATACTAGTGTTTATGACTGAGTTCTCAAACTTCACTCCAAAACTAGTAGCAGCTGCAGATCGAGAGCAGCAACGAGACTTGGAGTTACAACATCGATTTTTTCTGATTGAGAGTCAATATTTAATTCATCCGAAAAATTCGATTGAGTGCGTTCAATTGAAGATGTTAGTGATTTAAATGACAATACCAAACTTGAACTACTACCGTAACTCAAGCTCTGACTTAAATCTAAGAATAATTATATAAATTTGAATCAGCAAAACATAAATTAAATCATATTGTAGTTACCTATAGCGTTGTCATCTGGCTCCATATCTAGATCTGCATTTAATGTAGCCTTTGAGACTTCTTCTGAATTTAGAGGACTTAAAAACATACTGTGTCGATTTGACTTTTTCCGCCCTTAATTTAAAAATGTAGACTGAGTTTCAGTAAAATTATGCTCTGGGTTACGATTAGAGATATCAAACAAATTTTTTACTCGATTTAGAAAAGTATGCACTTTTATCTTTTGTTTATGAGATTTTATTTTTTTTATTTTTCTTTAGGACCTCGCTCTCTCGATAAATTTTCACAATTTTAGAAACCGCGTTAATGGTTAATACACAGAAATACCTGTCGATTTCCATATTTTAATAACATCATCAACCACATCATTAAAACACTCATGGATAGTGAGGTTGGAATTTGAATGTTAAAAAAAAATTTAAAAGTGTTAAGAAAACACTTTCTCTACGGTAGGTAATTTTCGATGACTCAATTTTTTAACTGGATATCCAATCAAATAAATTTTCTTTTCAGTCATTTTTTACTAATAATAATTAGAAATACTCGGATAAATAAAAAAAAGTTTTTTCAGAGGACATTAAAAATTACACAGAATATCTGAAAATGCAACATATGCTTCAATAAAAATGAGTGCTGCCACCTACAGGACGTTTCGTTTACAATTTTAAAAACTTTTGAATCATTAAAAAGTACTCGTAACAACTGATTACGATGAAACTTATAATAAATGATAAAAAAAATGGACAATTGCTCCGTAGTGAGAAATTTAGTAATTTTCAGATGGCTGCAATTGGTCTCCTAATTATGATAATAGTGCATTATTATAGAGTTTCGAAAAGCTCAAAGAGTCGGCTTTCTGAATATATAATCGTTATTTGCTAAAAATTTAAATGCAAATTGTCGAAATTTATTATCACAATCAGAATTATCGAGATACTGCGAACGCATTTCACACTGCTTTGTTAAAACAAAATTATCAAAAACATAAATGGTACTGAGCTAGAGAAAATGTGGTTCCAACAGCATGGCTGTACATGTCATATAGCCAACTTAACAATCGTTTAATTTGCGGGAACAATTCGGTGAAAAAATTATTTCGAGGAACGAACCTGTTAATTGGCCACCAAGGGCATCTTATTTAACGTTTTAGATTACTTTCTCTGCGGTTATGTTAAAGTTTTGGTCTATGCCGATAAACCAGCAACTATTCACATGTAATTTAGTTGTTGTTTTATTTGAATGTAAAGTTCGTACGCATTAAAAAGGGTTTCACAACATATATGCATGCATACTTTATATATGCATGCATATATATATATATATATATATATATATATATATATATATATATATATATATATATATATATATATATGTCCACAAGGTAGCGTAACGGAGCCGTGGAGAGAAATATTACAGAAATCTTTCACCCTTTCTCCACGTGGTAATTGGCATTTGGCCCGTAACTGGCCCCCAAACGGGCCATTTAACTGGCCCGTATGATGGCGTGAGTTGTGTGCGATCACGACCCGTCGTTAAAATAGACAGTTAACCTGGCTTGGCCCCGATCGTCCCTCCAAACTGCTTTCCTTGCGTTCGTCTGGAGCTCGGCTGATGTCGGCTGAAAGGCTAGAAACCCGTCTCGAGAGACACGTGACGTCGCATGGTGGACAGTTGGGCGAAGGCGATCGGTGGCACCACGTGGAGAAAGGGTGAAAGATTTCTGTAATATTTCCCTCCACGGCTCCGTTACGCCACCTTGTGGGCATACCTGGTGCAATGCCCGAAGTTCCAGGCAGAATGTTACGAGCGGTCCTGAATGCTACGAGCATTCGCCGTATGATGGCATGAGTTGTGTGCGATCACGACCCATCATTAAAATGGCCAGTTGACCTGGCCTGGCCCCGAACGTCTCTCCCAACTGCTTTCCTTGCGTTCGTCTTGAGCTCGGCTGATGACGGCTGAAAGGGTAGAAACCGATCCTGAGAGACACGTGACGTCGCATGATGGACAGTTGGGCGAAGGCGATTGGTGGCACCACGTGGAGAAAGGGCGATACATTCAACAATAGTTTTTTGAAGTTTTGTTCAGTTTTTTCAAATGGAATGGTACAGCTTCTACTACATGGCAAGAAAGGTAATTTAAAGAGGAATCGTCCAGTGAAAACCCGAAATCGATATCTCCGACATGTCAAGAGATAGTTCGATTTTTCTGAGAAAATCAGTTAGTTTTAATTTTTACCGTAATATTAAGTTAAAAATTGGTCTTAATATTTAGGTCGCAATCGCAACCGCAACAATTTTATTTAAAAAATAAAATTATCTATTCAGTATCAATCATCATAAATTTCCAATGTTTTGAAAATGCATGTATTGCAGAGCGGCAATATGCAAGTCAATATCCTGAAAGAAGGCATTATTCGAAGAAGATGTTTACACGTCTAGCAAGACGCTTACGAGAAACAGGAATTGTGCATCCAGATCCAGTCCGCACCAGGTTACGTTCGATTCGTAATGGAGATAATGTCGTAAATGTTCTGACTTATGTTGAAACCAACCCCCATTTAAGTATCAGACAAATATCTGAAGAATTAGGTGTTAGCAAGACATCCGTTCATCGAATCTTAAGAGATAACAAGCTGCACCCCTATCATGTTGTCTTACACCAAGCCCTTTTGGATAACGATTTTGATAGACGGTTAGACTATTGTCACTGGTTAAAAAATATGTGTAGTGTAAATAAACAATTCTTAAAACGCATACTATGGACTGATGAAGCTACTTTTAGCAGTGATGGAGGCGTTAACTTACATAATATGCACTACTGGGCAGTTGCTAATCCACACTGGATGTTAGAAATCAACCACCAAAATAGATGGAGTGTGAACGTATCGTGTGGTGTTTTGGGAGACAAAATTATTGGTCCCTTTATTTTTAATGGACATTTGAATAGTGAAACATATTTAAATTTTTTACAAAATGGACTGCCAGAACTAATGGAAGATGTTTCGTTGGAAACAAGAAGACAAATGTGGTACCAGCATGATAGATGCCTTGCCCACTTCTCGCAGGTGGTTCGAAACTTCTTCTATGCTTCGTTTCCAAATCGTTGGATAGGACGGGGTAGTTTATTTTCGTGGCCGGCGCGCTCACTGGATTTGACAGTCCTCGATTTTTACTTGTGGGGAAGACTAAAAGACCTTGTTTTTCAAACTCGTCCTATCACACGAGAAAACATGATTGAAACAATTCAAAATTCAATAACCAGCATTTCAAGAGCGGAAATTGAAGCTGACGTTTTTAGTACTCGTCGAAAAATAAATCTTTGCATTTCTCAGGATGGAAGGCATTTTGAACATTTAGAAAGGCGTTAAAGTTCAGATTCTTAAACACGCTCCAAATTAATATGGCACGAAGAATTTGGACTAGTCCTAAGCCTGGGTAAAGTGTGAAGGAAGGCAAACATTAGGTTAATATTTTTTTAACTTAATGCAGGTAGTAGTGAAATAATAACTGATTTTTTCAGAAAAATCGAAATATCTCTTGACATGTCAGAGATATCGATTTCAGGTTTTCACTGTATGATTCCTCTTTAAATTACCTTTCTAGCCATGTAATAAAAGCTGTACCATTCCATTTAAAAAAACTGAACAAAACTTCAAAAAACTATTGTTGAATGTAACGCCACCTCGGGGTTTCATTTATAAACTAAATAATGTATCTCCCAGATTATATGATTGTCCCAGCAATTGCCTTTTAAATGAATCCAAATTGAGGAAAATCGGTTTAGGCAAACGGACATTACACGGCTTTTTATCTAAATAGGTAAAACTCCCCCCACTTCTTTATTCGCGAAGTTACGACAAAATGTCATAAAACAAAGTTGTAGGAGACAGTTTGGTAATTATAACTGAGAATTTTTCTTACTCGGTTAACACTTGAAAATACACAAAAAAAATGATTTTTAAAAATGTTTAGCTCGTCACGCCCGCTTGCGGTCGTTTTAGAAACTTAAAAATATTTTTGGTGCATTTCTCATGATCATTTTTAGTACAATTTTTTTTTCCCCAAAGCTGTGTAATATATATATATATATATATATATATATATATATATATATATATATATATATATATATATATATATATATATATATATATATATATATATATATATATATTATTATTCGATTAATTAATAAATTAATTTATTTTTTATTGTTTTGTTAACGTGTCAGTTTAACAACAAACCATCTTTAGAACAACTCTACAATACAAATTTATATCTAAAAACCTACAATATCAATTAAAACAATTGATCAATTAAAAATCAATTCAATCAAAAAAATTTCCTACAGTCTCAATTTTCAATTGACATATTTCTGACTTTGATACATTTAAGAAAGTGTTTACCTACATATTTTTTGTTTCTTATTATAACCTAATAATATATAATATATAATTTTTGCATCTAATACTATTACACGTAAAAAATCCAAGGTTGTTAGGTTATAATAAGAAACAAAAAATATGAAGGTAAAAAATTCGTTAAATATATCAAAGTCATATATACATTTGTATTTTTTATTAAAACAAGATATATTGTAGAGTTGTTCTGAAGATGGTTTGTTATTAAACTGAAACCTTAACAAAGTAATTAAAAAAATAATTTTTTAATTGACCGAAAATTTCAATGACCAATAAAATATGGGTGGTAAAAAGCTTTTAAAAGCAATTTTTATTTTCTAATTTTTTATCATAATAAATAATATAATATGCTAATATTAACTGATCTTTTAACATTTTGTTTACTTTTACTAGTTTTTATTTAATATTACCAAGGCATTTTATTCATGCTTATATTCTTAAGGAATTAATTTTTTCCTAATAGTTCGTACTTTCATGGTGAAGAGTGTACTAATTTTGTACACGTTATATAAAATATGTATTTATTTTGTTGGTATATCAAAAGTTAGTCCGTTTCGCACTAGATTAATGGAAAACATGAGCCGCGCTAGTCAATGTACTGTTGAAGAAAGGCGTTTAATTTTCTTCAATCAAACGGTCACCATACTAAAGTTTTGAAAGAATCATATATGACCCAAGAACAACCAGAAAAGTGGAGCCAAGAAAAACTAATTACACAATGGATAATCGCATCGTATATGAGGCTTTGCAGATCCTCTGTCATTATAAAAAAATCTTGACCTCAGTATCAGCAGTACAACCATACGACAACGTTTACAACCAAGAACCTATACGGTAGAGTAGCCGGGAAAGTTAAGTATTTAAGTAAACAAAATATATAACAGCGTTTAAAATTTGCAAAAAAAAGCTTTAGTTAAGATTTCAAACGCTACTGGAAAAACATTATTTTTATCCATGAAACCAAAAGTAATTTATTTGGTTCTGATGTTAGAAGACATATTACTGAAGAATTCAATTCACGTAACACTTTGGGTACGGTGAAGCTTTAGTGAAGTTGTGTTTCATATAACGGAGTAGGTCCAATATTTTGGGTAAAAGATAATATGACAAAAGAAATTTAGTTAGGAATGTTAGAGGCACTTAAGCTGCCTTACGCTAAAGAGAATATTCCTTTACAGTAGGTCTACCAACAAGAAAATAATCCCAAACATACGGCTTGTGTGGTAAAGCAGTAGTTTGAGAGGAAACATATTAAAGTGTTAGAGTGGCTTTCAGAATCCCTGGATCTAAATCCGATCGAGAACCTTTGCATTGTCGACGTCTTGCTGGTACAAAATAGCAGACAAAAAGACATTGGCAAGCCATTCATACAGTGTTATTTTCAATAACTGTTGAAGCATACCGACATCTAATCGACTCCATACCAAGAAGATGTCAGTCAGTAATTAAGAATAAGGGCCATGCTAGAAAGTACTGAGCTTTGGTAATTATTTAGATTAAACAGTATTAGAAAATGCTGTAATAAAAATTACTCTTATTTTTTTGACCACGTAATTTTTTCAAATATATCTCATCTAGCTATAATTATGTATAAAGTAATTGTTTATATTCAGACTAATACCATGTATACCTTTTAAATGCTTTTATTCATTCTTGAAAATTAATATTTTCTTATAACGTAAAAATAAATTTACACTTAATAATTAAAACTTTTCATTTTATTTACGTATTCTCCAATCCACCTTTTTCGCCTTTAAACTATTTAAAGTAATCCATGTCATTAAGTAAATTAAACGTGTCATCTTAAAGGGTTACGATGGTACCCTGAAGTGATTTTTTTACGTGTTTCACAAAATCTCGCTGAAATAATGTGAAAATACCAGGTGATAAATTAGGGTCGCTACAACAAAAAGATTCTTGATTACCATAATAAATTAAATCAAAGAGAAGAAAAGCATCGTCTAAAGAAAATGGTTTTAACTTAAAATGCCTCTTAAATGTGGTGTATATTAAAGCGGGCTTTGCAGGCACCGGCAGGAAAGAAGCCCAACAGAAAATATTTAATGATCCGGGTGTTGATCTGAAAGATTCCTTTATTTCTACCTTTTAAAATTGCATCTGCCTGGCTCAGGAAATATTCGTTGTTTTTCAATATAGATTTATTTAAAAAAACAGGCGATTTCTTTTAAAATTCTATTAACATTAAATACTTCTTTCTAAGTTGAAGTATGCTTAAGTTCTAAGTCTAAACTTCTTCAAGTTTCTAAGGTGGAACAAACAAGCCGTAACAATTTTTATACATGTGTATTCATCAAAAATCTACTCAAGACCAATATTAGTTAAATAGTTTGATATAATATTTAGCAGCATCACATGCCAATTACCAATTGTAATAGGTCTAAGTACTTATTTGACAACAAAAGTTTATATTTCAAAGATTTTCTTTTTTACATATAATTAGTATATGGTATATAAAAATGACGGCGTAAAGAGTCGTTCAAATTAAACGGTTTTTTTAATTCTTCAATAAAACACACAATTTGCGTTGATTTAAAAAAACTTTTTATTGACAGCATAGTAGCATAGTAGCATAGTGTACGACATTTTAAAACGAAAGACAATCTCTGCTAAATGACCACCTCTCTCCACCTCAAAATTTTGGATGACATTTTGGCATAAGCTTGATACTATCTCACCAATGGCTCGAAAAATTTCATCCTTTAGTTCTGGAATGGATTATGGATTGTTTTTATAGACCTGGCTTTTCACCAAGCCAGCTGATCTCAGGATATCGAATACCATTCGAAGTTACAGTTTCACCAGTAGCACGCTGAATGAAATATAGCCTAATTACACATCCTGATTATAATGCACACTAAACAGTGACTCGTTTAGGATGTAAAGGTTCCTCATAAATCAATCGTGGATTTTCCTTACCCCAAATGCAGCAATTTTGTTTCTTAACATAGCCACCAATTTCAAAATATGTTTCATCTGAAAAGATGACTTTTTAAGAAAAATCATCTGTTTGTTCTTTAATTCAATTGACACACGCATGACGTTTTGAATAATCCACTGGCTTTAGTTCCTTATATGCCTTTAGAGCTAAATCTTTTCCTAAAATAGTCCATAGTGTGAATTTACTGAGTCCAAATTGTTGTGAACGACGACTAAAGGAAATTTCTGGGTCTTCATCAAACTTTCACTTACCAAATCAATACATTCTTGTGAATGATTACTATATTGCTCTTCTTTTATCTTCCACCGAAACAGTTTCTTCAAATTATTGTTCGATTCAATTGATAGTCCTTTCAGATGGATAATTGTGTAAACCGTAAATATCATGTAATTTTGTAAAATTATTTTTCACTGAACGTCCATTTTCATAAAATAATTCAACATTGTTGAACAAACTTGTTCTATTGTGTACGATTCCATTTTTATAAATGTCATTTCTGAAATGAGACTAGAACTAAGTAAATTCATATTGCCATCTGTGTGTTATTCAAGAATTACAAAAACGCTCAATTTAAAAGATCCGTTATATACCATTGATAATATCATAATGTGTGGATTATATTGACTTAAAATCAACTAGATTTTGAAATTGAATTAAATTCTGGAAGATATACATTAGATATACATGAAAAGATACCCATGTTTTATCTAAACGAATAGTCCCATGGAAAGGTGTTTTTATACCACCACACTTGGTCAATAACGCGGTTTTTAAAATTGCAGTTTTCCATTGCTCTGTAGAATTTTTATGCAGAATTTTGGAATTTTGTAAGCCGATAGTAATAGCATTGTATCCTATATATCAGCACTTGTGACTAATTTTTCGGAATATGAGTTGGAATGAGCGCATCTGATTATTTGAGCGTAGGAAGGATACTTTTTAATTATTTTATCTGGTGTTAGAATGATCAGGCTGCAAGCTGAGCTCCTTCTAGAACATTCCACATATAATTGCCCATGAGAGATAATACGTTTCATTTGGTCTACTCCAGCCAAGTTTCCGACCTTGACTATGTCCAGCCTTGAGACTTGCTGGATTTTTTAATAGTTAAGGTCAAGAAGATCTTTAGGGGGTATATACGTAAGACGGGGGTATATACGTTTGACATATATATATATATATATATATATATATATATATATATATATATATATATATATATATATATATAAGTCAAAATACTTGAAATTGACTCGTTGGATATTCGATGATCTTCACCTACCATTTGATTTTCGATTTTAGAATCTTCTCTTACAATCTGATTTCAAAGTTTAGAAAGGTACAAATATTGCAGTAACATTACAAGTGTATCCACTCCCAGGAAAAGCCTATGGTTTTCCAGACCTGGATATTTAAGGGTTTTAAGAAAGCTCTAGTGGATAATAGACAGAATCATAAGTTCTCCCCAATACAGTTTACTGATCTCTAATTCGTTTCAGCACTTTCAAACATATCAGTATCACTTCACTAATATACCCATAATAACACTCGAACACTCCATGGGCTTATTCTAAATGCTGATTATGTTAGGCTAACGTCTGGTAACTAACGTTTATGCGCTATGGTGATTTCATCTCAAACAATGTGCATTAACAATTATTAGATGTAGGGAAGGTTTGGAAGCTGCGTGAGCAGTTTTGCCCTTAAGTAATGTTAAAGTGCTCCCCGAGGACTCGACAACCCAAATGATGTAGTGTCTACTCCTAACCTTTGACAAAAATAAGTTTATCAGAAATATATTAACTCTGCCACTAGGATCATCAATAAAATAAATATCTCCCACACTTGCCTGAAAGCTGGTTTAGATCTAGTGGTAAAAGACTTACCTCCATAGTGAGTTTTCATTACTGATATATTTTACAATGCTACTTGTTGAGTGATGGATATGTTGTGTAATAGAATATGAGATAGTTGTTTTTAACTCATTTACACTGTCGCAAGAGGTATAAACAAAAATGTTGTACTTCAGCTGTTCCTTCATTAAAATTCTTTATTACTTTCTTGCTTCATTAAAATTCCCTGCGCCAAATTTCTATTTATTTATTGTGCGCTGTAGGCTAGTTGTTTTACGTTTCAATATACATGATCGTGTTGCAGCTACATAAAACTCCTTCTTTAACCATAAGTGGATACCATTATCCCCTTGGGCGTTGACATATTAGGTGTGGACTTTATTTTAGTTATATACTTACTATGTTATTGTGGTATAGTATTTTTGTCCTTTTTTGAAATCATTTCTTAGTGGTTATCTATATTATAGGAGTAACATATCCTCCAAATGTCATGCTTCTACGGCCAGCGTAGGCGTAGCCTTGGCGTTAAAATATATAATACAAATTTTATGGATCTGTGGATATCTGTGTAGGCTAGTTGGTGGCATATCAATCCTGTATTTTTCGTTTTTTGCTCTTTATGTGGATATTTTTCTGGTCGGGCCGCAGGCCCGGAAGGTATCCCTGCAGAACTAATAAAAAATGGAACGGAACAACTTTTTAAGATCCTGACAGAAATTTTCAACCGATGTTTAAATGGGGAACCAGTTCCACAATGCTGGAAAGAAGGCTGGTTTACATCTATACATAAAAAGGGCAACAAAAGGAACTGCAACAACTATCGAGGTATAACGGTGACGAGTACATTAAGTCGACTTTACGGAAAAATATTAAAGGATCTCATATGTGAAGAATATAATCCCTACGAATCTGAAGAACAAAACGGCTTTAGGGCAGGTAGATCAACAATAGACAATATTTTCTGCCTAACACAAATTATTGAAAAGAAGACAATGCGGTCACAAGATGTACACCTACTTCTAGTAGATCTAACAAAAGCATACGATACGGTCCCTATTGTGAAACTATGGGAAGTCCTAGAGAAATCTAATATTAATGTGACTATTACAAATACCATTAAGGAATTCTATAGAAACACAACATCTAGAATAAAAATGGGTAATAAACTTTCAAAAGGCTTCAACGTAACTAAAGGCTTACGCCAGGGATGTTCTTTGTCACCTACCCTATTTAATATATACATCGATGAAGCGCTGAGGTTATGGAAACGGAAGTGTAATGGCATGGGAATAACAATAGAGGATACAACTCTATATACATTACACTACGCTGATGATCAGGTGGTGATCGCCCAGGATAAGGAAGACCTGGAATATATGGCGCGGAAACTATTCGAAGAATACAGGAGATGGGGATTGCAAATTAACACAGAGAAGACACAATATTTGAACATTGGACAAGAACAACTACCAGGAGATCTGATTCTGGACAACGAATATATCAAGTGCTGCGAGGAATACGTATATCTGGGATCAAGACTCAACAAGACTGGCCGAAACAACGAAACAATATAAGACAGAATAACAAAGGGAAAGAAGGTTATCGGAGCATTGAACTCAATATTATGGCAAAAAAATATTAGAGCACAGACAAAAAAGAAAATTTATAACTCTATATTACAACCCACACTGATTTATGGCTCGGAAGTATGGCAGCTGACAAACAAGCAAAAAAACAGCCTACTTGCAGTGGAAATGGATTTCTGGAGAAGATCGGCAGGTAAATCTAGACTTGAACATGTTAGAAATGAGGACGTCAGAAATTTAATGAGGGTAGAACACACAATAATTGATGACATCGAAAGGAAACAACTAGGCTGGTATGGACATGTGAGGCGAATGCCAAGGGAAAGACTACCTAAAAGGATTCTGGAGTGGATGCCTACGGAAAGGAGGAAAAGAGGAAGACCGCCCATAACATGGTTGCATGGAATAACAAAAGCTATGTCGGCAAGGAATCTCTCGGAGGATGACTGGGAGGATAGAAATAACTGGCGATTAGGAACCCAAAGGCGGATAGCGCTATAAACGGGATATATGATGATGTGGATATTTTTCTAAATTATTTTTAATGATACAATTTTTGGTGGTAATCTGCATTGTAGAAGGAGTAAATTTCTCTAAATTTCATGCTTCTGGGTTTGCCTGTGAGCTAGAAACGGAATTAGAACTGGACCTGCTGCTTAACCCGATTTCCACACCACAGACATTAGCCCTTTCGGGCTATCAAGTGTTAGTTTATGTTTAACATTTTGGTATGGCATATAAAGAATATTTTTTTAGTGTGTCCGAACTTCCGACAGGGGTCGCTGTCAAATAAACTGTGAGTTTGCGTGCAAGTCTGTTAATCTGCGTCTCAATAGTCTGGCAAGTTATCATGGAAAGTTTAAGATCAGAACAACTCTTGACAAATTGTCGAAATTTATTTCTAAAATCAGTGGTCCGTGTGCCAAACTTATAGTTTGACTTCGTCGAATTATATACGCTGCTCGATATTAAAGCAAAAAATGGTAAAAAACTGTGCATTCCGAAGAAAATATCGCCCCTGTTACCTGGCAGAATTCACGAAGATCCACATTTATCAATTCGTCATCGTTCGCAGGAAGTTGGGTTTTGTTACTCGACTACGTGAATTATTTAATTCCGAATTTGAATGGTATTGATCTAGAGGAGATGTAGTTCCAAAGGGCGGCTCTAGTTCTCATACAGCTAAGGCAACAATCGATTTATTGAGGGAACAAATCAGTGAGATAATTATTTCGATCAACGAACCTATTAAATGGCCATTAAGGTCATGAGATTTAACGTGTTTAGATTGTTTTTTTCTTTGCGGATATGTTAAATATTTGGTCCATGTAGATAAACCAACAACTGTTGACACCTTGGAAGCCAACAAAACTCGGACATTTGCTGACATAAGACTTCAGATGCTTTAAAAAGTGATCAGAAATTGGATTAAAAGAATGCGCTTTATCAGAAGCACCCACTGCGAACATTTGTCCGAAATTGTTTTCAAACATTAATGCCATTGAATGTTATTTCACATAAAGGAAATAGTTTCAAGACATCTAATTTGGTTGTTATTTTATTTGAATTTAAAAATTTGAATTTATTTTTTATTTCTTTTAAGACCTCTTAGAAAAAATCTTGTTCCTGAGGGGCGATTCCTTGTCGATGATTATATTCTTGCGCATTCAACTGCAATCATAAACTTGACTTTACCTCAGCTGTCTACCCATTCAAGAAACAACACCAAAAAATTAATGTGAATTTTGATCTCCAATTCTTTGAATTACAGAAGATGTCACCTTCTGGTCTTATATCGTAAATTCAAGAGTTTAAATTTGATACGTTAAGGGTATCAAGTAAGTAACCTATGTGATAAAATAATGATTTGACTTTAATGCAGTTTTAATCATTTTTTTGATTTTCCAAAATCAAAATATTTTTTTTTCATGAACCAACGTTCACGAAATGCTCAAATTTTTATGCGATTTTTTAATGTGTCATTAAGATTAATTAATGCGGTCATATATATTTCTTCATGCTTACTCCCTTACTGTTGTAATAGCAGTTCATAATAAATTGAAATGTCAAAAAATTATGCAGCAAGTTTATTTTACATGTCTTATTAATTATTCCCTTTTATAACAAACCGAGCTGTTATATCAAGACCAGACATGAAAAACAAACTATTTAAGTTAAAGTAATGTTCTAGCAGCATTTCATATAGACCGATGAGTAATATTTTATATACTCCCACGAGATATCTTCCCGCCTTTCGAAAATTAAATTTTTAATATAAGCTCTTTTTGAAAAATAAAACAGTCCATGTACATCTCATACAGCTTTTTTGTGATATTTTTCAAACGACAACAGGGGCATATTCAGGAAATTTGATTAAACTTAAAAAAATTCGCGTTGAGAACTGATAAAATTATAAAGTTGTATTTTGTAATTTAATATACACAACAAAAACTTTTAAAAACCAGAATGTTGGCCTTTATTACTGCAAATTAAGTTTGACCTAAATATTATTATTGAGTTTTAATTGATTAATTAAACGGTAACTTTTAAAATGTTGTTTTGAATAATTGTTTTTTGGATAATCTTCGGAGCATACATTTAAATTTCTATTTTGTTGCAACAATTTTAAGAGCTCGAACTGATGCTGTTAATAATCAAATTGCATTTAAATATTTACATTGATACAATAAACCAAAGTAAAAAATATTTTTCTAGTGCCACACATATCAAATTATATTTGTTTATACGTTTATCAGAGTTGTTAAAAGTAGAGTTTTTATGACAGCTAAAACACACAGTATGGCGGAAAAATAACAGAACTATTTAAATAAAAAACAACAATTAGTTATTTTGCCAAAATTATTTATTTTTATTTGAAGTACATTCTTTCCGCATCAATACACCGCTAGGCACGTTCAGCTAATGGTAGCATATATTTTTTATGTTGATTTTCGGAATTGCCTCAAGGAGCCTCGTCACGGTTTCTTGGACTTGTGTAACACTGTCATAAAATGTTCTTTTCATCACCAGTTTGAGTTTCGCGAACAGAAAATATTCACACGGAGATAAATCATGTGAATACGGAGGATGTTGATGCACACAGACTTGTTTTTAGCGGTACTGTGAGATGGTGCATTAATTCTGTAACAAAATTTCGTAAATCATGTCTTTGATCGTATTCAATTCCTCCGCTATCTATCTTACACTCGAACTCGCATCGTAGGCGATCATTTCACGCACCATTTCCACACACTCATCGCGATTTTTGTTCTTTGATCGGCCTGGCTATGGGTAGGCTTCAAAAACATCATGACCGTCCTGGAATCGCTTATACCCCTCGAATACTCGCGTACGGGAGTTATATCAAGGTAATCCACTAGAATTATCTAGTTCTAATAAGAACTCATTAAGATAATAGGGAAAGTATATTTAACTAGTAATTAAGAACTTATTACAATGTATAAATAGGACAACATTCTTTTAGATAAGGAATAGTATAAATAACCAAATATTATTGTCAAGAACAGCATTCGTTTTCAAGACGTCTAAGTAGACGTAGTAGCGATTTGTTCAAACTGTATTTATAGGTGATTAAACTCTGTAAATTCCTATTTTCAATTAAATAAATAGTTTTTAAAAAGAGTTTTTCACTGCTATAAAACATAAATGGCGCAGTCGGTAGGATCAATTAAGTATTGATCCAGGTCTAGTATTCAAGAAAAGTGTCCAAAAGAGAAGCAACCAGTGTTGGTATTCAAATATTTGAGCCAGTCCAGAGTGCCCAATCAAAAGACGCAACAACTTGAAGAAAAAACCTAAAAGAACCCCAGCTATCGTATACTGCAACGACAGCAATCCTTGGTCTCCAGAGTGCAACAGTCAGTGCCAACAAATCCAGCCTAGGAGTATCCAGCTGTTATAAATTGGAAACAAACTACTGTTCCATTTTTCACCTGAATCCACTGGAAGACGAGTAAACGAAAGCAAGGAAATTGGACCTTGTAATACCATGTGGTAAGCAACTGTCCATTGTTCAACTAAATTGCATTGTTTGCATATTTAAGAGATATTTAGGTTACCAACCCTAGTGTATAAGAAGTAACATTAACAAACACCAATTTATCATTTATCATTTTTGTAAAAGGTATCCTCTTTTCGTAATATTATTCAACAAAAATTCAAAATGAGTGAAAATCTAAGATCTACCGTTTCACTTCTCTATACATTCAACGGTAATTCGAATCAATTAGAAGCTTTTATCAAACAAATAGATAAATTTTACAATACATTTTCAATCGGGGAACAAGCTCAAAAGGATTACGTCTTGTTAGCCATTCAATCCAAATTAATAGACTCAGCTAGAGAATTCATCTCAAGCAGACCTGATTTAGATACTTGGTTTAAAATAAAAGCAGCTTTGAGACAAAAATATGGCGATCATCACTCCATCTCGAATCTTATACATGAATTACACAGTATAACGAGAAATCACAAAGAAAGAATTATCGATTTCTTAGAAAGGCAAAAGGAGGTACTTCAGAGACTCCATGTAAAATATCAGGCAGACCCCAATATGAACAACAGTATGGTTGATCATCTGATGCAAGCCCATCAGTACAATGCTGTTTGTATACTTCAGGCAGAAGCTCCTACAGAACTTCGTACTACGCTGATGGTACATAAACCCATCAATTTAGATAAAGCTACTGTACATGTATACGACTATCAAGCATACGAAGATCAATATAAAAATAGAGCCGTCTCTAGAAACCAAAACGTCCAGAATAAACCTCAATTCGCAAGAAAAGAAAATCATGATTCTAATAATTTCCCAATGCCCACTTGGACTCCACAGTATAAGCCGCAATTCCCTTCCCAACCTATAAACATCCAGCCTAGACCAATGCCACCCAGACATTTTCCGTCTAGTGCCAATACATTTGGTAAACAAAATTTCCAACAAAATGCTTTTGGAAAACATCCTAACCAAACGTTTGATAAACCAACACCAATGTCAGGAGTATCTATTCAGAAAAAACCAGTTCAACAACCCAAATACAACTTTGGAATGCCTAGACATCCCAATTATGACCCTAAGTTCGACTTTAAAAATCATCTAGGCACCAATCCTAGATATACTATAGAAGAAATTAATCATATATACAACTTGAACCTTGACGAACCCTCAACGTCAACTCATAATTCCGAACAGGAAGAATGCGATGGTGAAAGCTCGTTTCAAGAATTCGATACACAATCAGAGGTATCCGAAGAAAATTTTCAGGAACTTTATATCCCAACAGATCAGCCTTGACTCTAAATTCTTATCAAATTAACCAACTGCCATATATAGAACTCAATTACCCTCATGTCAAATTATTAATAGACACTGGCAGTCACGCTTCCCTTATACGACCCTACATTGCAGAAAACTATTTCCCAGATTTGATCCAAAACTCTACAAACAAACTAACCACCTGTATGGGTACAAGAAAGACCCAAGGTAGAATTTCATTTCCAATCCTTCAAGAATTCGGTATTAACAAAAACATAAACATGATCCTTTACAACTTTCATGACTATTTCGATGGAATCATAGGAATAGAAGCTCTCCAAAAATGCAAATTGAATATCGACTTGACTAATAAAATATTGTATAATGAATTAGTCCAGATTCCTTTAAGATTCAGACAAGATTTTACGACTCAAACCATCGAAATTTCACCTAATTCAATAGAAATCCACAAATTTATTACAAATCACCCCGAAAAAACGGAATTAATAATTGACGAACAACATAAAGAAAACTATTACATCCCGTATACACTAACAACAGTAAAAGACCAATCTGTCCCAATCGAAGTCCATAACCTGACGACGAAAACTCTCCTACTTACCCATCACATTAATGATTTACAAGATTCCGAAATATTTTCCATAAACCATTTTCAATTATTTAATCAGGAACAAATATTAGAGAAAAACCAACTTCAGGAATTCGACCAAGATCCCCTACCCCTATTAAGGATCAATCATTTAAATTCAGAGGAACTCAGTGCTCTAAAAAAGGTTATCTTAGAGTTTCCCAACATCTTTCACAAGCCTGATGACAAATTAACCTTCACAAACCAGGTCAAACACGAAATAAAAACCACAGACGAAACTCCCGTATACACCAAAACTTACAGATATCCTTATGTCCATAAGGAAGAAGTCCAAAAACAAGTCAAAAAATTATTAGAGGATGACATAATCAGACCATCAAATTCCCCTTGGAGTTCACCAGTATGGATAGTACCAAAAAAGGCAGATGCTTCAGGAGAACAAAAATGGCGAATGGTCATAGATTATAGAAAGATCAATGAAAAAACTATTGATGATAGATATCCCTTGCCGAATATTACAGACATATTAGATAAACTTGGCAGAAGCAATTACTTTACGACATTAGATCTAGCTTCAGGTTTCCATCAAATCGAAATGCACCCAGATTCAATACCAAAAACTGCCTTCAACGTAGAAAATGGCCATTACGAATATACAAGAATGCCATTTGGTCTTAAAAACGCACCATCAACGTTCCAAAGAGTAATGGATAACGTATTATCAGATATACAAAATAAGATATGTCTTGTTTACATGGATGACATAATAATATTCTCAGCAAGTTTAGAAGAACACATAAAAAACTTGAGATTGGTATTCAAACGATTAGACCAGCATAATTTAAAGATACAGCTGGATAAATCCGAATTTCTGCAGAAAAACGTAGAATTTCTTGGACACGTAATAACACCAGAAGGAGTAAAGCCAAACCCAAAAAAATTAGAAGCAATAAAAAACATTCCGCTACCAAGGAACCCTAAAGAAATTAAATCATTTCTAGGTTTAATAGGCTATTACCGGAAATTTATAAGGAACTTCGCTAAGATAACGAAACCAATGACAAAATGCCTAAAGAAAGACCATAAGGTTATACACGATAAGGAATTTATTGACTCCTTCCAACAATGTAAACAACTGATAATGAACGAACCAATATTAAACCATCCTGATTTTACTAAAACCTTTTTGCTCACAACAGATGCATCAAATTACGCTATAGGAGCAGTGTTATCTCAAGGCACCATTGGGGAAGATAAGCCAATTGCTTATGCGTCAAGAACCCTTAACCCTGCTGAGTGTAACTACTCAACTATAGAAAAAGAACTACTTGCCATAGTTTGGGCTACCAAACATTTTAGACCATATCTATTCGGAAGACAGTTTCAAATCCTTTCAGATCATAAACCATTACAATGGCTTTTCTCAATCAAAGAACCTAACTCAAAATTAGTTAGATGGAGATTGAAACTTAGCGAATACGATTATGAGATTAAATATAAAAAAGGCAAACAAAACACAAACGCAGATGCTTTATCTAGACCCTATTTACAAATTAACGCAATCGACCAACAAACCGATAAATCATCAAATTCATGGATATCAAAATTCGAAAATTTCCTAGGCGAAGAAAGAAAAAAGGAAATCACATTACCAACCGTACCGATAAATCTATCCACTTTTAAAGACCCCAACTCTGTAGCGACTAAATCAAGCTTAGAACTGACCCAGAAGTCAACCCCTAAAGTTAATATTATTTCAGAATTAATTATTCCCCCCAAAAGTATTAAAAGCAACGAAACAATTCATACCTCGCAAGAAGATCCAATATTAGGTGCAACTTATACAAAGAAACATGTCAATCTCTTCACGAATCAAATTCTAGTAAAATATTCTCCAAACAATACATTCCAGAAGAAGGTCATAACCTTATTTAAATCAAAAAAAAGATATATTTTATCAATTCCCAATAATCCAGAAGTCAATGACCTAGTCAAGTTATTTAAAGAAAACATTCCCCCAGACACATACTGTCTATATTTCCATCATAACCCCTTAGAATCTATTGTACTAAATATGTTTAGGGAACATTTTGATTCTAGAGCATATACACTATTTATGTCAAGAAGTTTAGTAGAAGATATTCAGGAAGAAGATATAAGACAAGAAAAAATCAAATTAATACACGAAACAAAAACAAGTCATAGAGGTATCACAGAGAACGTAGCCGCCATAAAGAAAAAATTTTATTGGCCTAACATAGAAAAAGATATTCAAAATTACATAAATACATGCGAAATATGCCAACAAACTAAATATGAAAGACACCCATATAAAGTAATATTTAAACCTACCCCGATTGGTAGTAAACCCTTTGAACATCTTTATATAGACACTTATCAAGTTAATTCTAACATGTATTTAACAATAATTGATAGTTTTTCCAAATTCGCACAAGCTCTACCGATAACTTCAAAAAATGGAATTGAAATAATTGACCAACTTATCCAATTCTTCTCAAACCACGGAATTGCTAGAAGAATAACTTCCGACAACGGATCAGAATTTAAAAATTCAAATATGCAAGATCTATGTAAACTCTACCAGATCGAATACCATTATACCACTCCGAATGCCCCTAATTCCACTAGTCCAATCGAGAGACTTCATTCCACCCTGAGGGAGGCACTTACTTCTCTTAAATTAAAAGATAATTCAAAAACCATTAGTCAACTTATGAAAATTGCAATTCTAAATTATAACAATTCGATCCATAGTTCCACGAATCTAACACCATTTCAAATTTTAAAAGGAGATACCAACTATTCACTGAAAATCGAGCAAAACAACCAAGACATAATAAATGACTACATTGTTAATCTTAAAGAAGCACATAAAAACCTAAACAACGAGCTCCTATTAGACCAAACTCAGAAAAAACAAAAGTCATTAGATAAAAGGAATAAAGACAGAGAGAATGAGCCAGATCTCGAACGACCAGTATTTGTCAAATTACCTAAGAACTCTAGGAAATCACGAGACAAAACTAATCCTAGATATAAAAAATCTAATGAACTAAGGCTAAATCAAACTTTGATCAAACGAAAACGTATTGTTACAGGTACCCCATAAGCCTGGCAATCCTGGTCACAGTAACAGAAGCGTATCAGATACAAACCCTTCAAAACCCTATATTACCAGTATCTCTCGGAAATGGATACATAACCACTAGCTATAACACAGCATTTTATCATATTAACACTACACTAATCGAATTATCACTCAAAGACATAGAAATGAACTTAAGAATACTTAGAAACAAGATACCCCAAGAAGACCAAACCTCAATATTACTAATTAGTAACATTAACATGACTATTCAACAAATTACCATATTGAAACAAAAGAACAAAATGACCCCGTCTCATAATAGAAAGAAACGCGGACTTATTAATTTAGTTGGCACAGCGCAAAAATGGTTATTTGGGACCTTAGACGCTGAAGATGGAGAAAGATATGATCATTATGTCAAGACTATCTCTGAAAATCAAGAAATAGTAAACAGCAACATAAATAAACAAACACAAATACTTAAACAAGTAACTAAATCAATTCACGAAACACTTTCTAACATCTCTAAAAAACAAGTCGAAATACTTGAACATCTCCAACTTCTAAATAATAAAGCAAACTCATTACAAAACACCATAATACAACAAATCATCCTAAACACTCTAAAAATGAACCTAGAAAGGATTAAAGACTTAATTGACCACATAAACATAGCAGTCAATTTTGCTCAACTTAATATCATGCATTACACTATTATATCTAATAAACAATTGGAATATATTCTGAAAAATATTCCACAAGAGAACAGGATACCTTATGATAACATTATCACTCTATATGAAACTATGCATGTAGATGTAAAAACTCATAAAGATTTACTAATCTTTATAATTAGAACTCCTTTAGTTGAGGCTATTAACTTAAATTTGTATAAACTATATCCTATTCCAATTAACAACTTAACAATAAGTCTACAGAATCCTTATTTACTTATGAACGAGCAAACATTTTTTAACCTTAAAGATGTATGCAATAAAATCAATGAATTTTATATCTGTAAACAATCAGAGACAACTAAAATTGAACCTTGTGTCTATGATATGTTAAACGGTAACCATACTAGTTGTCCGTTCTATCAAATTCAATACGAGTTTATTTCGATAAAAGAAATCCAATTAAACAATTTATTGGTTATACCCAAAACAAAAATTCCCGCACATTTTACATGTAACAAGCAAAAACAAATAGAAATAATAAGTAAACCTTCTCTAATAATATTAGAAAATTGTAAACTTAAGATCATGAACCAAACGTATGAAAATGAGACTATGGAAAAATTATATTATCACATAAGCTTACCGGAAATTGAAATATCTAACATTTCGAATATAGAAAGAATTAAAATAAAACAAATAGAATTCGATAATATTAACGAAGCTATTTTAGAATTACAACAAACAAAGATCAAATCTTTAAAAACATTAGACGTAAAACATTATCATACGAAATATTATATTATAGGAGGATTAGTAATAAGTACATTTATATTAGTTTTTATTATTGTAAAACGTAAACAAAAAGTTAAACCAAATGTAAATATTGAACTATCAGAAGCTCAGGCGCTTTCAGCCCCATTTACTTCTTCTTAAGGAGGGAGGAGTTATATCAAGGTAATCCACTAGAATTATCTAGTTCTAATAAGAACTCATTAAGATAATAGGGAAAGTATATTTAACTAGTAATTAAGAACTTATTACAATGTATAAATAGGACAACATTCTTTTAGATAAGGAATAGTATAAATAACCAAATATTATTGTCAAGAACAGCATTCGTTTTCAAGACGTCTAAGTAGACGTAGTAGCGATTTGTTCAAACTGTATTTATAGGTGATTAAACTCTGTAAATTCCTATTTTCAATTAAATAAATAGTTTTTAAAAAGAGTTTTTCACTGCTATAAAACATAAATCGGGATAAGCAATCACCGCCATAAACGTTTTTCATGAATTATAATGTTTCTGCAAAAGGTTTACCGAGCAGAAACAATATTTAATATTAGCTCTTTGTTCCATTGTATTTTGGTGACGAGGTGACAAAAGGTACTGCCTCTTTAAGATCTATAACTCGACAATCCGCTGATCAAGTTGCATAATGGCGGTCTCGTTTTATATAGAAAATAGACAGTTTTTAGGTTATATATTGCTTTAATAGAGATGGCGCTACTAACTTTTTTTAAATTTAAAAAGTTTCATTATTTTTCCAACATAACTGCATATAATTTTGTCTTAACCTTTCGAAAAATAATCAAAAATATTAAAAAAAGATCGAAAACCGAAGGGTTTCCGAGAATCCTAAGAAGAATTTGGCAAATATAAATTGGTTATCACTTAATAAATTACAAACATACTAATGAGTGTTAAACCAATTTGTTTTTAATTACGAATGCAACGATGCATTTAAGTTCGATTTAAAACTTAAAATATATTAAGATTTGTACAGTAATATTATAATATTCTTCGTATTTACAGAGAAGCCAAAATTCCTAAGGGACTAGGAGTATTGATGGGCCACGATGCTCAGAAAAACCGCCTCCAACTCGGCAAATATTTGTCCAAGTTTCCCAAAGACTAATACCAAAGACTTTACTACATAAGTAAAAATTTGGTGAAAAAATTTTAAAGGCCAAAACCAAAGGAATGCACATTTTTGTTCAATTTTTTTTAACTGACGAAGCTTCGTTCACCAGGAATGAAATGGTGGGCAGAATACAACTAATCATGTATTTGTTAATGTGACTTGAATAGCTTAAAACGTGTTATAATGTCCAATTCAATTTGATAAGAGAGGAATTGGGACTACAAGCCGTTCTTAGATAAAACAGAACTGGTCCTCCACGTAAAACGAGTGAGTTCACAACATATAATGAGATAACAGAAAAAGCCTAAAACAGAAAAGCTAAATGCATCTGCATCTCAAGAAGATTAAGACAAAAACATTAATTAGTGCGTAGTCCTAATAAAGGAAGAAGAAGAAGAGAATTAATTCGTTTTAGAAAATTTATTCAATGTCCCAAAATGTAAGAATTAAAATAATTATACCAAATAAACTGAAGTGTACTAAGTAGACAAAGGCACTAGGAAAACTAATTTAAGTGTCAATCAACATTCCTATTTTCTTCTTCATTAAACTATTCAAGCAATTTCGTGGAAGCATTTCATATTACCCATAGACTAATATTTTACACTCCCATGAGATATGTTCCCGGCTTCAGAAAATTAAATTTTTAACTTAAGCCCTTTTTGAACTAGAAAATATAAAAGCTCGGCTACATTTCACACAGCTTTTTCAGATATTTTTCAAACGGCAAGAGGTATACGCTTACGAATTTCATTAGGGTTTTAAAACTCGCTTAGAGAAATAACAAAATTATAAAGTTTCCGTATTTGATAATTCGGTAGAAGCACCAAACAGTTTTAAAAGTAGTAATTTTTACGTCCATTATTCGGCATTAAGCTTAAAATAAAAATTTACCTAGAAATTCAATTAGACCGTATTGTATTCGGTAATATAGCCAATTCTTTTTAAAATTTTCTTTGACGTGGTCAGTATTTTTATAGAATAATCTAATAAAAAATATATACAGTGTATCCCAATATGTATTTTTAGATTTAAATTTAGCACCATTTCTCAACGACTTAGTCTTACATCCCCTTCGAGTAACATTGTGGTGTTCATTGTGAGGGGAAGCGGTTATAGGGCCATATTGTCATTAAAATAACGATGATGAAATGGTAAATATTAATAGCGAATTCTACCGCAATAGGTGTAGAAACTTTTTATAGCCCCAGTTGGGTAATATGCACCTTAACAGTATGTTTTTTCAATAAAATTGCGCCACTTGTCATACGGCGAAGGAAACTGTGGATTTGTTACGGATATGTTTATATACTGTGGAGCCTCCTCAAAGAAAAATTTTATAATCACAATCCGCAGACGAATAATGACCTAAAGCAAACTATCCGTTAAGCTATTGATGAATTTGAACTGCTTTGTGCCAAATAGTTATTAACAATTTTACGCGGAAAAGATATATTTGGAGAATATATTAGACACTTTGTTATTCGATTACGTGGAATATTTAATTCTAAATTTGAATGGTATTGATCTGGAGGAGATGTGATTCCAACAGGACGGCTGTACAACCGGATCATACAGCCAACACAATAATCGATTTATTCATTCGATTAACAATTCAAAGAAAAAAAAATATTTCGAGGAGCGGACCTGTTAATTAGCCACCAGGCCATCAAGATTATGTAATTTATCGCCTTTGGATTATTTTCTTTGGTGGTTATGTTAAATCTTTTGCCTAGGCAGATAAAGTAGCAACTATTGATGTATTGGAAGCCAACATAACTCCGACAATTGCGAACATAAGACCCCAATTGCTTGAAAAACTGGTCGAAAATTGAATTAAAAGAATGCGCTTTGTCAGAAGTAGCTGGGGCGAACATTAGTCCGAAATTGTTTTAAACAATAAAGCCATTGAATATTACATAAAATACACACACACATAAAACATAAGTGTTCACATAAAATAAGTTTAACTAATTAGATGCCTTAGTTTTAAGGCATCTAATTATTTGTTGTTTTATTTGAATTTAAAATTCGAATGCATTAAAAAATTGCCCTATATACAAGGTGTTCCAAAAATGTATCCACGCTATATTTTCTGATAACTTACTCATACTGCATTCTTTATCAGGTTGATCTAATTTAAAAAAAATGGCTACTACCAGGCTTACCTTTCAGCTACTGAAATTAATCCTGAAGTGTTACTGGAAATACGAAAATGCGGTAGAAGTCCAAAAGCAGTTCAGGCGAGAATTTCAGAGTTTTAAGTTTAGTTAACCGCCACAATTATACTTATTGGGCACATGAAAATCCACACGTTGCTGAAGAACATCATGTTAATTTACCAAGAGTCACAGAATGGTGTGGCTTATCTGCAAAACGATTAATTGGACCGTTCTTTTTTAACGGTACTGTAACTAATACTGTTTACCTTAATTTGCTACAGGAAGCAGTGATCCAGTGAATATTGAATAATAGTCATCCTCAAAATAATTTTACGTGCACCTGTAATAAAAATACCATATCTTTGTGTCAGTTTTGTAAATCTAAGATGTAATTCGTCATAGATAGTTCTGAGACGGCCGCCAGAACCTCATACTCGTGTGTAATTCTGCGTACAGATACCTAAAGGTAAATAAGCCAAAAGTGTATTAATTTTTATGTATAAGATGGTGAATATATTTTTCAGTTTGGTTAGTATTTTTTAAAAATCTTAAGTATTACTCTGTTTCTGCTATAAGTAGTTATACTCTTCATCTTCGTATACTACTTTCAAGTATTTTTTTGTGACTTGGGCCTCCTGCATTCTAAAAATTTGCCCTAATCATCTCATTCATTGAGATTTTACAATTCCCTTGATATTTAGTTCATTAAAAAACCTCTTCAACTCCTTGTTGTTCTTCCCTCCCTTCTGTCAATTATTTTATATTCAAATATCTTTCTTTTTTATCACACTCCCAACATTCTATTCTCTACCATATCCAACGTTCCTTCCTCACTTGCAGATCTACCTACGGGTTTTATAACTGTTTAATAGATTATTAACTTTTGATTCCAAAATACTCCTTTACTATATCGAGGGTGTCATATCAGAAAGGCGTATGAACCAAAAGGTAATTTTTACCGAAAATGCCAAAAAAAATTTTAAATTAAAATTTGATTACAATTTGAATGTAATTGATGTTTTTGCTGTTAGAGTGAGATAAAAACATTAAAATTTATTGGAAAATGTTTTGTCTAGTGCCATGCCAATATGTAAGTGTTTTAGGTTTATACGTCTGATATTAGAATATTAGGATGTCCGAGAAATGCTTATTAAACTGGTTTAAATAAAAGGTCTATATACAAAAAAATGTTGCTTTATCAGTACAATAAAATAAAAAATAACTATTATAAATTTAGAATTTAATTTCGGTGTCTTCTCCTCTATATAAGTTGTTTCTTTATTTGCTGCAGAATCTGCATCATCATATTCTTCTTCATCAGAACCATGGGAAGTATATATTACTGGTATAGAAGTATAGAAATTTTTATACTTTGAAAGGATTATAGCATATTTGCCTTAGTACATAGACACCAAATTGTCATATTTTAACTTACTTATAGCAAGGTTTTCAGAATATTAAGATATTGGAGCATTAACCGCAGCGTGTTTAGCTTTTTGGCCTTTAGAAGTTGTTATAACACTGGAAAATTCTTGTTTACACAATTACACCATTTTACTTGCTTCTAGTTTAAAGTATTTCCTTTAGAGGTATGGGCTTTGATAATCATTGTTGTTTGCTACACTTCTTTGTAATTTGTGAATGAAGTAAAATCAAGTGTCTTCACTTTGTAAGGCCTCTTTTTAGCTGCCAACTTAATGATGTTTAATCAGTCGTGACCAATAAATGTTGGTATATTCCGCTGCATGTAGTAAAGTACGCAGAAAACAGGACTATTATAAAGGAACATATGCCTTTCTGATATTAAAGTTTTGTAAAGTGGGTTGATACGCCAAAGTAAAATTACTTAAAATGAGACGTTAATATTTATGAACCAATACGTTCTTCTAATATATCAAGGGGATTGATTAAATAAACCCATATGCCCGATGATCTCAAAAACGACCATGGTGGCTCTTACTTTACCCTTCTGATATGACGTCCTCGATATGTAATGATTCTTTAAGAGATTTTCGATTGCTTCGATTTTCTGCTATTATCCTCAATTTTCTTTCTTTCCTGACGCTTGGTTTTCTATAAAATACTGTGCCCAGTTTTGCGAAATATACCCCTTCTCCAAACTTATATGATTTCGATTTTTTTGCTATCATTCTTAAATACCCGTCTATCTTATATTTCGTGTATTCTTGGTTTGTTAGCAATCTGTATTACTCTATCTTGTTCCCTATACAATTAAGAATTGTTTTTGACTTCTCTTGTTTCCTGTAAAATCGGAAATCCCTCAGTGAAGTGTTTTGGAACCGATTCACCGTCACCTCTCACTGTGCTCAGTTTTCACACCTATATAAAATTGACGAGCAATTGAATTGATCATCTATTTAGATAAGGTGGGATGCATTCAAAACTATTCTTGCTGGATGTTATAAAAATGTAGTCATATGCTAATAGGGTCACTTACGGGAAGAACGTCCGCTTTGACTGAAGAGTCCAACTGCCGCAGTTGGATTCTACTGTCAAAGCGGGCAACACTTGAAAATGCCAAATGAGATTTTGGTGAAACGTCGTGACTCTTCACAGAATGAACGAATCGACACCCGGAATGCTTTAGAAACATTATCTACCATCCGTGAAAATATAAGATGTAAACACACACATATATATATATATATATATATATATATATATATATATATATATATATATATATATATATATATATATATATATATATATATATGAACTAAATATAATACTATTTATACAATTTGCACTCATTTTAGTAGAGTAGTTTTATATAGACTAACAGTTTTTTTTATAACAATCTTTGACCAGATTGACACTTTCAAGTAACGAAGTATCACCATGATTTATTTAAATAACAATTTTTTTAAATAAATTGATCCATAAATTCGGGTGTTAAATGTTGCGAATACATGTTTTTTAACTAATATTTTAAGATACGTAATTTAATTAATTTTTATCATACACCACTGCGGTGCAGTTTTTCAATTGTTCTTTTGAATCGTATATTACTTAAATTTCTACATATTTAAAATGTTTATTATTAAAAAAATATAAAACTATTTGAAATTCTCCCGGGTTTGAATTCTGATCTCTTTTAAGCCCTTATGGTTTTGTTATTCGAAATACAATACGAAGTAGAAGGTGCAAGAAAGTTTTTCTGTTCGTCGTACTTCAAAAACTTGAATGAAGAGATCGACATGGAATATCAGCTACGGTTTAGTCAATTTGCAGAGGTGTAAGTAATACGCAAATATATTAAATTCGATGAATCAAATAATCACCACTTGTAGGCTAACTACTACAATCAATATTCTGCAATAAGCGGCTAAAAGTTGCCAGCTGAAAGTACTATACAATTAAATAGAAGTTCAAGTTTAGCACCATGTGAACATTTGCATGTGAACAAATTTTTCACAACATATTATTATCTGCGATTAAGAATAAATGTTCTTTAGAAATTCCGACAAGCCAATACAATAGTTAGATCTCGGGCAAATGGAGAGATCATGGCCAAATATTTGTAAACCAGTTCTGTGTGTTGAATGGGGTTTTGAGGACATAACCTATTTTGGGTCAAATGAAATCAAAGTTAAAATGACAGTCGATGGGTTTATTACCTTTGCTGACATGAAAAAGAGCTGGTACTTACCCAGGATCGAACAATTTTCTGCTGTGTTATTCGTGAAAATATAGGAGAAAATTGACCAGTTATTTACTTATAACAAAAAAAATCATTTATTCTATAAGTAAAATATAGCTAAATTAAAAATAGTTAAGTTAAATCATAAGTATCTAGAAGACAAATCTTTTTGCGAGTAAAGAGAAATCGCCTAATAAAGGCATTCAAAATCTCTGTGTAATTATAGATAATTAATCGTATAAACTCGTATAAAGAACTAGTGCAGATTGACCCAAAAGTGGAGACACTCAAAGGGAGGCAAAGTTTCAGAAACTAGTTCTTGTACGATTAGCAATTAGTAAGGGTCACATTTATTGCCCCTTTGGAAGATTATATTAACCAGTGCCCATGCTTAAAGGAATGTGATTCTAAAAAAGCATGACTAAAAATATTAATTAGAAGATAAAAGAAAATTTAATTGAATGTATAGTCTTTACTACATAACTAATTCTTTGAATATTTGGACGATTTCAATAACCTACCAAATGTCTTCACATTTAGCTACAGTTAACCACAACCACAACCCACTTGACATTATATATAATTTTATAACATAAAATATTATAAAAAGTGGTAGAGCGATCTTTATTCTTTCCGAAATTACCAGCATACGAAATTATAAACCGTTAATAATTAGATTTAAATTCGTGAACCAAATATTAACTGTATTTTAAATTCGTGAATTTTTAAATATATATTTTTCTATTTTTATTAATCGATTAAAAATATTTTTTTATATATTTTTTAATTAATTATATATATTTTTTTTTTGTTGAATATAAAATCGTGCACGTATGTCGATAGATAAAGTGACGTTATTATTTCATGCTTTTTTTGCTGAATACTCCATAATAATTCCTCTCTAGTGTGTAAAACTTATACGTACACTATATCTTTCATGCATCTTAGAGATAAAAATCTGTAGGATTGTGGTCAGAGGATCTAGGTAGGTATATAACAGGACCATCACGGCCTATCCATCTTGGATAAGTGTAGTTCATAATATTTCAAACTACAATAAAGAAATGTGCTGATTCACCATACATTTAAAAGATGTCCTCCTTGTAATTAGAGCAACATCATTGTAATGCCTTGGCTATTCCTCAAGAAGGAACTGTCTGCATTTAATCTCGTTGGAAGAATATAAGAATAAAGTACTACATCATCGATTAAATCAGCCCAAATGAACACCGAAAATGTAGGTAAAAGTTATATGTAGGTATTGTTTTGGGATTTTCTAGTTCCCACGTATGCAGGTTTCTTAGATTTATGAGATCGCAACTCGTAAATCAAGCTTCATCTATCCTAAGGACTGTTGTGTGGAAATGACAATTTAATCCTACTATCGTACCCAGGGAGAGTAGAATACATTATAATATATGACGATTATGTTAGTTTGCCTGAAGCAAACCTGGTACCTTTCGATACTGATATGAACTTAGGCCTCACGTTTTAAATCAATTACACTAATTCGACGGACTAACTGACGTTGGATTCATAATAACAGTACTAATACACTAACTATATTCTCATAATTCACACTCTCAAAAATGGCCGTTTAAATAAACGTTTACACACAAGAAGATACTAACTCACTTGAAACTGAAATTAAAATTAATATTCGCACTTCTTATTCCCAAACAATTTAATCTACGTGACGTTTTTTCTGGTGATGTTGACGTCGCATCGTCAGCTAGATTTTAAAAATAAACACTGGTGGAATAAAATACATTTTTTATTTGGTTTAGGAATTTTAATCTGATTATTAATTATTTATAGGGTTGAAACTTCGAAACGAATAAAATTCGATCTACCACTTTTGCGTTTTTTAGTCTTTGAATTAAGTTTATTTTATCCTCCCAAAATTTGTGCATAATAATACTGTACACTATGAATATTATAAAAGGTGATTTTTTTATCGAGTTATCCACAAATTATGAACACATTTAACGCTGATCGATACTGAAACAAAAACAAGACAAAAAACTAAACTTTCCGAAGAAAATATCGCCAGTGTTGAAGATTTAAATTATCAATTCGTTACTGTGCGCAGAAAGTTGGGCTTTGTTATTCGACTGCGTGGATTATTTAATTCCGAATTTGAATAGCATTGATTTGGAGATGTGGTTCCAACAGAAGGGCTCCACATATCAAACAGCCAACACAACAATCGATTTATAAAGGGAACAATCCTGTGAACAAATTATTTCAAGGAACGTACATGTTAATTGGCCACCAGACTGCGACACCAGGAAATGCCACCATTTCTGAATACAGCTTGAAACATTTGATATACAATCACCCGTTTCTCAATGGAGCAATTAAGCTATTTAAGCGAAATGTTTTAAAATTATTAAGCCCTCAACTTATTTATCGACTCCTACGTTCCATGGAGTACAATGCTTATTCGAATCGGATTTATTTCTCCCCATATATCTCTTTTAAATGCCATCTCTTAAGTTCAAAAGGAGCTATAATATATCAGCTTACTACTACTGAATATATCTGGAAAATCAATTGTCAAAGCAAAGTCGTTGGAAAAGCAACATTTGTGGATTTGCCTCCTTTACCCCTTAACTAAAAGAATGCTCTGAAAGCTCAGTACATGATTTATGAAATTTTGGGAAATAATAGTGTTGCATACAGTATTTGCAAGAATTGGTTCCAATAATTTTTAAATGGCAATTTTGACTAAAATGATGCAGAACGTTCCTGATAGCCAAAAAGTGGAAAATGAAAATTTGGAAGCACTACCGCAAAAAAATTCAAAACTACTATTTTACAAACTAGAAAAAATTGAAAAGGAGAGTCCTTGGGTCTCCTATAAACCCGCAACTGAGAATTAGAGAAAATATTTAGATGTGTTATAGCTCTCTAGTTTCCTGAAAAATAACTCCCTGCATAATAGTGTGACCTGTAATGAAAAGTGGTTCCTCTACAAAAATTCAAACAGGCGAAAATCGTGGGTTAATGCTAGTGGCCATCAACAAGTACCTCAAAATCAAACATCCATTCCAAAAAGGTGCTTCTGTGTATATGGTGGTATCAGCTGGGTATTATGAATTATGAGTTGCTTTGGGAAGGACTATGGAAACGATCATCGAGTTGAGCTGGGAGATTTTATCACACCCTGGATATTCTCCCAACTTGGCCCTTTCGAATTTTTCTCTGTTCCATCAACCCTGCAACTTCACCTGGTCGATAACCATTTCATAGCTCTTGAGAAAGTTCAAATAAATTACTTTATTTGAAATAACTATATAAATTTTTCTATATACATTTCAAGAAGTATGGTCATAGATAAAAATTATTAAAAGGGAAAATGAATGAAAATATATTTGTACATAATAAATTAAACGTTTTAATTTTTTAATAGTCAAAATGACACTCGTACACTGTGATATATCTATATACAGGGTGATTCGCGGTGAATGATATATTGGACATTAACGGAGAACCCCTAAAAATCATGAGCTCTCTATTTCAAATATTTTCTGCGCTGCGGTGTTGCCAAATCTACTCACAGCTAATACAGCTTTGTTTTTTTAAATGGAATACCCTATATAACATTACATTTTTAGATTCTGTGAGACATTTTGCAGCTTTTTTATGTAACATATGTTATATCTATTTTGAGCTTAAAAAATTTTGCAAGAAACATCTCTGAATATAAAAATATTTTTTTCTATAACCAGCAGACCTGAATTTTTGAACACGGTTTCTTAATAGGTTGCTTTATGATAATATGACAAGAAAATTAATTTATCGCATACAGGGCGTTTACAAAATAGTACACTGCTGACAGAACTAAAAAATTCATGTTATGTAGGAATTTTAAATGGAACACTCTATATTTATAGCAGAGCACAAAAAAAGCAATAAATTCTGCATCTAAAAGTGTTAAATGATAAATAAAATATACATATTTTTCGCAGTTTTGGACTAAAAAACCAAAATAATACAATTGACGCAAAAATAATGGTCCATTTTAGTAATGAGCCACGGCCGGCTAGGGTGACATTACTTCTAAAGAAATATTATAAAAATGTATGTATTTGACATTATTAGTTTGGTAATTTAGTATTAACCAATTTAAGTCAGTAATTGTCTCAGTAAAGAATGGAAGGAATTAACTAGTTTAATACAGTGTTAATGAATTTATTTATTTTATACGGATAATGTAAATAGTTTCACACAATATATCCTAATTTAGCACGAATGAATAAAAGAAAATGTAAACAGATTCAGGTAAAAATATTTCACCTCTAGCTATCCTTCCCTAAATTTACAAAGGACAATTTTAAAAAAAAGTTATTCAAAAAAAAAACAAAAAAACCTCATTTGAAAAATTTATATCCGTAACAGTACACGATACAGTTTGATATACTCTATGTTAATAATTTAATAAATGATGCAAAAGTAGACAAGAAAAACATCTATATAGGACTGAAATCTTCGAATGTGTAGTGGTTTGCATAACAACCTTCCGCCAGCAGCCGACAAGAATAGATTTGGACGTGCCAGCTACTCGTTTGGGTGACATATCTGAAATTAATTCCAAAGAAGTACGATCACTAAACTAGGTTGAGCTCGAAAACCTAAATCTCATTTTTACAACTAATTAAAACAAATTTAAGTATTATAATTCATTAATCTTAAGAATAAAATGTTTTCAGTCACTTTTTCTTGAAGTTTTATCCGACAAAGTTACATTCTTCCGCACACTAATGGCGGACATTAATTTCTACGGCAATATATAACACTTCGCGTTCCGTCTGCAGTCATTTCAGTTTACTGACTCACAATTTGACTCAAATTACTGCAAGGAAAAAGACTGACACTGAAAGTTTCGTCTTGCGAAACGTTTCAGCGCTTGTAAAAACGGGAAATTAGATTGTTACAAAACTAAGTTTTTAGTCAGCCAGAGACTCGTTTTTCGTTTTGGTTTCGTCGGCGGATTTTTGCAAGAAAGGAAACAAATAGATCGGATTATTTGTCTAAGATTTTGTTTAGTTGCAAAAATCGCTTTACAAATATATGCAATGCGGAAAATGTCTTACATCGTTGGTTCAGTATTAATAGATTTATAAAGTGTTGTCAAATAAGAATGTGGGAATTTAAAATGAGTCACAATGATAACTACAAGTCATAAACCTGTAATTTTTTTTTTGATTTTGACGAACAAATAATGGCATTATGTTATAATAAGAATGTGGTTCAAATGTTCCCGTTGGCTTCGCCTGGTGGAATTCATTCTGGACACCAATTTTCAATTTCTTTTTCACATATATCGCATGGTATATTTTCAATGGTGATCTGAATGTTTCGTTTAAGATCAAAAATGGTCTGGGGTTTATTCCGATAAACCAAAGATTTAACATAATCCAAAAAAATAATGAAAGGGCGTAAAATAGCATGATTTCGGTGGCCTGTTGACATTACTATTTCGCGAAATCACACATCTAGGAAACTTTTTTTGCAACTGTTTGTTTATCTGGTGTGACAAGTCGCGCCCTCTTGATAAAACAGAATATTCTTTATATCCACATTTATCATTTCAGGCCAAATATATGATGTTAGCATATTCATATAGTGTTCATAATTAACCCATTAGTGGACAGCTTCCCTTTAAAGAGACGCATCTAAAACACGTCTGAAACAGTCATGCAATAAAAGTAGTGGGAACATAGGGTGTCTCTTGGAGTGGAAGGAGTAATTCAGACCTGCGCCGACCTGCTAGTTTGTATATGACAGTTGGAGAGTTTTACGCGTTTCATTAAAAATATAGATTCTAGAATGTCTTCAACTCAACATGGCGGGTTAGTTCAGCAAAGTAGTGCCCAAACTAATCATTTTTTTAGCCTTGTATTAAAAAGTTATACCACAATATGTCTAGATTTAGTAGTAAATAATGAAAATGCGTACATTATTATATCTCGGCAACAGCATGACAAAATATGTCGAGTGCCCTTAAAGTGACGCCTAGGTTCCCCGTCTAAATTCCGAAATGACTGTAACGATAAATAATTTTTAGGTTGACACTAGCTGAGCTTATACATTGTTTAGAAAAAGAGTCTAATATACATACTTCCTCCGGAAGAAGATGGAAACGACACTGACGTTGACAGTGATGACTCAGATGAGAAGCATAGTGGTAACGTAAATCATTTACCTCCAAGAATTCTAAGTCAACCATGTAAAATTGCTTTAGTAGACCTGATCCTAACGATTTGGTCCCGTTATCTGAACTCCAAAAGCAACTCATCATAGAAGGTAGAAAGGAAACCGACGTTACTTCCCGCTACAAACGAGCAAAATGGACCGTCGATCCTGAAGAATTACCAAACAATAATATGAACACAAACAGCGACCCATTACGACTCTCTGATAAATCGCTAAATTCGATTACTCCTAGTGACTTTTTTCAGTTTGAATGAATTTGATAATTCAAAAAAGTAATATATGTGCTCCCCAACGAAATAATGATTTAAATTTAGCAATGCCGGAGCTTTATGTATTTTTGAGCATATTGTTACTATCGGGTTATGAAAAGTACACAAACAGACGTATATACTGGTCCAGTGAAGACGACGATCAGAAAATTTTTCAGAATAGCATGCGATTGAAACATTTTGAGATGATACTAAGATTCATTTATTTTAATGGCAATTCTAAACTTGGCAAAAATTTTAGATCACATGGAGGACTTGATGAATATATCAATAGACGAAAGCATGGTTCCCTATTATAGCATTATACCAAAGAGTTTATACGCGGAAAGCCAATAAGGTTTGCCTATAAAAACTGGGTTGTATGTTCAAATAATGGTTACATGTATTATGTATTATTATGTACACCGGAAAAGATAGTTATAAAGAAAACAAATGGTTTCGGTGGTACTCCTCCTAAACCAAGTCGGCGTGCCAAAAAATCAAGGGTATAAACATTATTTTGACATTTTTTTTACCGGTTTTCCACTTTTGTCCCATTTGGTTGACTAGAACTACTGTGTTGTAGGAACTATCCACGAAAACAGGCTAGAACATTATCCTCTTTTAGAGCAAAAGCACTGGAATAAATCCAAAAGGGGGACATATAAGTATTATAGAAACAAGCAAACTCTTTTAGTGCAGTCGAGAGACAACAAAGTTGTATCTGTTGCTACCAATTTTGAAACAGTCACCAGTATACTTGCTTCGCGATGGGACCATTTATACTCGATCTAAAAAAAATATACTTTAACCTAAAATGGTAGCAACCTATAAAAAAGCTTAAGGAGATTGATAAGATTGATCATTTGGTAGCGGCCTATAGTACAAGCACACGACAAAGCAATTGGTATTAGCCACTAGTTGTCTATTTCTTAGATATTTCAGATGGTTAATGCTTGGTTGCTAATAAAAAAAGTTAGACGTGCTGGCCAAAATGAAGAAAGTCTATTGGTTTTCGGAGATCTACAGCTCTGTTTTTTTTTAAACATTTTGTATAAGATCACAACAAGCACGAATATCACGCCCTCTGGAAGATGTAAAATATGACAATACTGATTATTTAATTGTCTACAATGAAAATGATCGCCGGTATGCATTTTTCAGCAAGAAAAACAACTTTATCTATAGAAAATATAATACGGCTATGCATCCCAAAATATGTTTTTACAATTACAATACTGCATATATTGACTTTGTTATAATTTTTTATTTTATATTCTGATTTGTATTCTGACTTATTTTTTGTTAATTTATATTCTGACTGTATTGTGTTTAAATTGTCTTTATGCGCAGCGTCTACAACGGATGGTCAAAATCTTACAAAGTAATGAATAAAAACAGATTTGGTGTATTATGTTGTATTAATAGAGCCTTCTCCTTCATAAAAATGTTTAAAAATAGTTGATACTGAGTAAAAATAACTTGGCGCACTAATGGGTTAACACGATTTCTATGATTGTATTAAAAAAAAATAAATACATGATTGTATTTAATCGGAAGAGATTATTTTTCCCCAAAGTGGGGGATCGCTTTCCAACTTCACTACAGTAGTAGTAGATCTTCGGATCTTCTCATACACTCCTTTGTTTATCATCGGACTCTAAACTCTCTGTGACTCTTTAAAGATTGAATCGAAGTAGATAATAGTGTATGTCTTGAGGTAACGTTTTCAGGATGAGTTGTATACATGTTGTGAATGAATTATTTTGACCGTCTGCAATATTTCGATTACATAGCAGAATATATAAATTTTGCATTATTTTTGCATGCTAAGTGATAGTTTTATGCCATTCAAGTACGAAAGTAAAATTCGCTTCTCGCCTTTCACCATGAACGTCTGACCCTTCTATGTCCGCCATGACCACCTAAACAAGATGTAGATTCACCACGAATAGTGCAAATAAATGACGATTAATAACCAAGCTGTAATAAAAACATCACTCACTTATCGGATATTTTCATATCGATTTCGTAGAGTAAAAAGTTTAATATGTTATTCGTCATGTCCTAATTTGTATGATTACGTACAGGGTGTAAAAAAATAGCATTACTGTGTTAGAGCTAACCCGCCCCTGGCAAACTAAATAAGCCACATTTCGTATTTTTTAACTCAACTATATCAGATTTTGTATTCAAAATATGCTAGACAGCGGGTATATTTTCACTTTGATTTAATGTATTCTAGGTGTTGTATGCTGTTTTGTTGTATATATATATATATTCGTCACCAAAAAAATACATTATCACAGAAAGTAAATTATTCTTCGAGATATTTGGAAATTTAGTTTGGACATGGCCAAATAGAAATTAATAATTTAGTTTGAAGTAAATAAAACAACAAAAATATACTTACATGAAATGAAATGACAAGAGATGGCGTTACTGTGCGCAACGTCCACTAGTTCGGATATATATTCAATTCAAATGTAATAATTTAACTCCCTTCACTCCTCGTATTTTTTCGGTATAATATTAGGTAATATTTGGCCCCAAAACCCCCCCTTGGCTACGCCCGTGAAAAGAAGGCATATTTATTGGACCTCAAAGAAGGAAGCTTCTAGGTGATTTCCGTTTTCCAGAAAAAATAAATGAAAAGGATTTGGCAGCTTGAAAGTGTAGTGAAATGATTTCTGGGCAACAAGAAAAATGAAAACTATAAAAACCTCACAGATGAACTTTTGAAAGCCTATGAAATACTAAGGTATCGCATGTCCTTATAAATACATTTCAATACCTTATAAATACTCTCCCATTTAAATTTTTTTCCGGAAAATTAGGGTGTAATAAGCGACGAACAAGGAGAGAGGTTTTACCAGGACATCAGGACGATGGAAGTAAGATACCAGGGATGCTGGAACCCATCTATGTTGGGTGACTACTGCTTGTTTCTAAAAAGAGATGATGCTACAGAACAAAAGAGGAAAAATGGATAGTTTTTGTCGCTGCAGGATATCTCATATAATATATTTGTATTCATATAATCCTCAGTAATGTCTCCGCATAGATTTAAAACGTTTTACGTGTTTATATTAAAGAAATAAATATATAAAATATTGTAAAAATATGTCGTCTCCTTTTTTTCCCCACCACCGCCCCCTGTAACAAAAGAATTGTACGGGTTACAGTAATTAGCTTATCATTTTCGGATTTAGGACTACAAAATACTTCATAAACATCTATTTTCATTAATGTTACCTCAAAAATTTTCATTATATACATTTCAACAGTTTACATTTCAACAGTATTATCCATCAAAAATCTACGACCGTTTCCTTTCTAACATCTGCTTCGATTGAGTTATTTTAACTTATTTTTACTTTAGGTTCAAAATAATGTAGGATTGGTTTAATGTTCTAAGCTGTGTGTATAGTTTAAAGAAAAAACTATAAACGTATATTCTAGTTTAAGAAAATAAGGATTCGTGTTAATCATTATCAACTTGTTGTGTTGGTTGTCCACACATATATATGTTACGTGGTTTTGGGATTAAATGAAGATTTTGTATATGATAACGGTTAAAGAATAGGAATATATCTTAAAATAACCTCATTGTAAGATTCCTTAAAATTATAATAAACCAACCGGTATCTCAATCGAAAAAATTGCAACCGGAAAATTTTCATAACGAGTTTCGTCCCACGAAATTATAAAACTTTTTCGCAGTTGATATAATTTTGCCTTTGTTAAAGGCGAATCTATTATTTTTAAGATACAATGGCGACGAGGACGGTCTCAGGTATGAACGGATAAGAAATATAAATTAAAAGTTTGAATTAAGTTTTGTGTTAATTCGGTCTTATCTTGTAGATATAGCGATTCTGCAAAGTTGAGTTAAAATTTTCAACGAGTTCTTATCTCGTAATGACTGCAATTAAACTTGTACGAAATATACTGAATTATTTTCGGTACTTTTGTGTAATAGTATGACATTTTATTTTCTACGACTCTTAAACTGCTATTAATGACGATAAAAAGAAATAAATTGTCAATTAAATTATATAGCATTAAACATAGCAATATATATTGTAGATCGAAAAAAATTCTACTTACAAGGTGTGGCGATTAATGATTCTTATTTTTTTCTAAAAAAAAATACCTTTAATTTGGAAGAAAGTTAAAAAATGGTTTAGTCAAAGTATGTGCCATTGCTAGTTGCACGTTTTTTCTGGCGATTTGTGGATACCCTCCCAGGAAAACCGCACATCTTTAGAAGTTGTGCAGAATTGACGTGAGACATCGATAGAAATAAGTAGTAGTCGGAATGAGCTAAGTCTGGTGAGTATGGCGGATGGGGCAAGAGTTTCCATCCAAGTACAAAAATGGTGTCTCTGACCGCTTTCAATGTGTGTGATGAGGCGTTGTCGTGCTGCAAATTTACTTTTCCTTACCGTGTAGCCCATTCGTGTTGCTTTTCGATCAATGCATGGTAAAAATTAATTATTTATTGACGGTAGTGAACAGTATTAATAATTTCAATTGGTTTCAGAAGTTCATGATTCACAACACCCTTCTGATTCCACCAAATACAGCATTGTCTTCTTTTTAAAGCGATTGCGGTCAATGTTGATGCTTCTCTTGGGTCAATCAATGATTTTGCGTGTTGCGTTCTCGAAATAGAACCATTTTTTTCATCTCAAGTCAGGATCCGATGCAAAAAAAATATTTTTTTTATGTCGAGAAAATAAAACTTGGCACACCGTTTTTCGCTTTTCATTTGTCTGTCGTTCAAGTGATGCGGTACCCATTTTTCTGCCTTGTGGATCTTTTTCATGGCATACAGACGATCACAAATGGTTGGGCGATCAAAATTTAACCCTTTTACTATTTGTTGTTCAGTTTGCATATTGTCTTCTTCCAACGATGCTTACAATTCCGCATTTTCAATTTTTTTTTTTGGTTGACTTGGGCGTTCTTTGTTTTTCAAGCAGATCAAGCTGTTTTTCAAGCAATCACCATTTTTCAATTGTCTAAACTAACGCCCACAAACGTATTGCATTGGAACATTGTCACTGTAAGTTCTCACAAGTATACGACGGCTTTCACATGCGTTTTTTTTAATCAAACAAGAAAATCAATACGTGCCGCAAATGCTCTTTATTTGGGTCAAAACTCGACATGTTTACCTCACGAAAAAATATGATGCTAACTCGAAATCGTTTAAATATCAATGGTATTTTAAAAGATACTACTATCGTAGTATCAAAATGACATAAGATATTAGACTGTGAACCGACCAAATCAAACTGAAAATATTGTCACTGCGTAGAATAACCGGAACACAAAGTGTATCCAACTGTAAAAATATATAGTTTATATATTTTGATTTATCAGATTGTGAGGTGTTTTTCGTATACAACTAAGATATGCAGTACTATTGTGGTTCTGCCAAGAATGTTTCAATGCTACGAGTTCATATATATTGCCATTTCAATCAATTATCTGAATTTGATGAGGGAAAGAGGTATTGGTATAAAAGAAGCAGGTTTCAATTTCCATGATAGACAGTTCGGTGCTAGACTTCGAAGAGTAAACATCTCTCTGAAAAAGGTTGGGTTTGTTAAGGTTTTCTTTAGCAGGTTGATACAGTTATCAACAAAGCACCTGGTTAATCGATGAAACATTTAGATGTTCGAAGAAACATTAAATTAGTCGGCAGGATGTAAGCTCCTAATATAAAATTTTACTCCGAGAACGAATATTATATAGAAGAATAAGAGCCTAAAAGTTCTCAGACGAAAACTTTCTCAAAGCAAGAAAAACATTTATAAACTGGTGGACAAACGGACTAATGTCAAAACCAACAGTTATATAAAAGCTGAGTTATATAAAAGACAAACCAAAGAACCCTTCGATAACCAAATTACTAGAGTTTCAAATCAAGAATCAGAGGACATTCCAGCTATCACACTGGGCAAAGTAAACGACAACAAATCTACCGGATATAATGGAATAGACACATAAGCTATTAAAATGGAAGGAAAAATGGAAGGAAAAATGGAAGGAAAAATGGAAAGAAACAAACTATTATAAGGATGGATTATATATAATGGATGGATGGAAGCTTAGTCCAGAAAACAATTAAAAGGAGACCACGGGAACATTTCCTGGAGTTTAATTTCACCTAACCACCGGATAAAGAAAGAAAAAGTTTTAGCGAGAGGGCATGATGCAGAGTTAGCGTCCAGAGAAGATTATTATGCCTAAATGAAAGCAGTTCAATTAGCAGCCGCTTAATCAGGTTAAAGCACTCAAATCCCGGCGTTTTTTAGTAAAAACCACCAGGAAATTAATAGAAAAAGTAACTTTCTACTGAAATTAAAGAATTGTTTTTAGATCATAGTAGACCAAAGAGAGTTAGACGTTTTCAGGGTGAAAGGCGATATTTTATCACACTTATTACATCAGAAATTATAATATGAAAAAATATATGCTTGGAAAGTATATCATTCCTAATAACCATCTTCTTCTTCGCATTGTTCTTTATATAGAGACTCATTCCGTTAGTGTATTTTTCGGATTACTTCCCGACAGCATTCTCTATTTCTAACTTACTTGATTGCTTATTGGAGAGATTTACCAGTTAGATTTTTAATTTGATTTATCTATCTTTTTGGAAGGCTGCCGCATTATCCAGAACCCTCCATACTTCCCTTTACGGCCAATTTTTCCAGGTTATTGTCATCCCAACATTCAATCTCAAAATAATTTGAGATAGCTTTATGGGTTCATTAATTCGTTAAACAACGGATTTGTTGGTCTAGCGGTCCACGAAATTCGAAGAACCCGATTAATAAAACTTATATACGTACTGCTTATATGCTTACTTACGTATAGCATTTTTGATTTCTGTTTTTAATATGGTAGGTTCATCTGCTGCTAAATTAGATATGCTGGGATAATTCATAATAAGAGTTTGCTGCAACAGTCTTTCCATTCGTAGAGTATTTAAAGCAATGTTTCTCTAACTTTATACCCATCTTTCTGAGTGTACGTTTTTTTTTCGATTAAGTTTAGGGTGGCATCAGTAATCCAATATTGGTGTCTCTGAAGTCATTGTGTTTGTATCGGATTTGTTTCATCTGTGAACTTAGTAATAATGGTTCATGTTATATACCAATACTCGAACGATGTTATATAATTAGACAGTTGAATGACTTCCAGTTTTTCGCTAATATTTCTTTAAAATTTAAAAGGATGCTGGATTATTAGCTTCTTGTGGATAGACTGTTTGGGTTGTATTTTCAGATTTAAATGAAATCTAGAAGAGTAGTCGATGGTCACTTCCATGTTCAGCTCCAGGAAAGATTTTAGTATTCTCTATTGATGTCTCTATTGAAGTCGTTCACCTCTATTATTTCTCCTTCATATTCCGTATTTGCAATTTTCCTGATATGACTATCAGAAAAAGTTTCACCCAGTTTGGCGTTGAAATCTCCAAGTATAATCATAATTATATGGACTGTATAAGATTCAAAGTGAATGGCTTGCAATGCATTTTTGATTTCTGTAATTCTATCGCTGACAGGATTATACGTAGTTATATATTTATTAGCATATTTCGTCAACATAACTGTTTCGGCACAAATTTTTTAAATATCTTGATATCTTTGAGTGTGTTACAATAAACCAATTTAAAACGAATGGATTAGTTAATACGAAAACCTTCAAAAACAATTTATTCCGAAGAATACTAAAAAGCTTAAGAGCATCGTTTAGTCTTTAAATTTTTGTTTTAACAAAAGCCAATTTAAATGTTGGGGAGAAGCCATTTACCCGGCAGAGGTTCTTGTTTGCCAAAAGAAAAAACTTGCGACGGAACACAAGATCAAAAGATAAATAAAATTGGCGAGGAAGGAAAAAAATTGCTACGGAAAATTGAAAAAATGCCTCGCTGAAATTAGATTAGCGAAATGCCTTATACCTGGATGGTATGCTATACGTTAGGTAATGCCATAGATATCAAAGGACAACGTGTTATGTGAAAAAAAATGTTTTATGTATGTGAAAGTCGGATAAGTCGTATCTTCCTCTAATATGGTTTAAAATATAAAAAGTATACAGTGTATACGTAATTAGTTATGTTAGAGTGGTTCTTGTTTGGATGTTTTTGTTATGTTATTTTTTAATCAATGTTTGAAAGTTAATTAAGGAATTTTATTTATTTTATTATCAGTACCTTTTTAAATATTCAGTTTTGTAAAACAAATGTAAATATTTTAATGACTTTCTAAAAGCTATCAAAATGTCAGTACTTTGTATCGTTACTACAAACATTACAGCCAACAACAGAAGCAAGAATAAAAAATTATGAAATTAAAAATTAAGAGGCAATTTTACTTCATGCAATGCAAAAGTGATTTAAAATGTGCTGGAAAAGAGTGATCTCAAGGATTGCTTGGATTAATATGTTATAGTGCATTTTTAAAAGTTCCTTTAAAGTGCTCATGACCCGACAAACAAAAGCGATTTATAAATAATTGACTTATGTAGACGAACATACCAAGAATGCTTTGCTGTATGTTTTGGGTAACTTTAAGAATCTAATCTATTTAGTTTGGGACAATCAAGTGGTTGATAAGAACCTCTGTTGTGCAAAACAACTTTTTATATTCAGATCTTCATCTCCTTCTTTCTACCTCATCTCCATCAACGGAATTTGGCGACCATTTTTTAAAAGAATTTTCTATTCTTAGCAATACTAAATATAACCCAATATTTATATTTGTCCAGTCTCGTATGTTCCTCAGTCATTATTTTTCTTCCTGTGCTCTTTCTTATGTCTACTCTTCCTTGTATCAAAACCTGAAGTTAGTGATATATATTATTACCCAATATATAGTAAGATAAGATGACTTGTGTATTTTGATGATTCCCAATTTCCCTCTTTCAATAGCCCCAGATCCGTTTTTCTCCTTTGAAGGGTAGGTTATTTTAGTTATTTGGGCCTTGAAAATCTATGTGCCGATCCGGTTGGGACTGAATAAAATATTGCACAAACCTAACTCTGAGTTTCAAATTTTTTATCCCAGAAGATTGATCTAAATTTCAAAAACGCTCATATATTATGATTTTCATGTTTAAGAAAATTAAGTTCAGTTTATTTACTAATATTTATTACTTTTCTTTAAATACAAATTCACAATTATTATAAATTATTAAACAGAGTATGCCACTAATAATATTAAAAATTCTAACCAAATTCTATCACTAATAATAATACAATTTTATGACAACCCCAACATTTTTGTATGCGGCCTGCACACTCTGCCATCCTCACGCATTAAGGCACAAGTTCGCGTCCTTTTCTTTCTCAGCTTCTGTTTAGCCTTGTTCTACACTCGGGGTACGGAGAATGGACGATGTGGTGGAATTGAATTTTTCATGAATCGAAAGCTGAAGAATTGTGTAGTAAAATTTTAAAGTATATTTAACCGACTAGCTCAATGCATCATTTAGTTGAATAAAAGTTTACGCTTCAAATCGCCCAAGTTTATGCACCAGATGAGGAAATTGAAGAATTTTATGATAATGTTGTTCAGCTTCTAGGCAAGGAGAGTTGTAGGTATAACATCCTGATGGGTGATTTTAATGCCAGAATTGGAAGAGTAAGAACTGGTAAAAATGTAAATGAGCTGATAGATTGGTTGTTTTATGAATTCGTTCTATAAGAAAAAATCAGCGAAAAATGGTCATGGAAAAGTGTCTCTTTCGACTCACAAATAAAATTGATTACATCATGACCAATGATAAAACAATATTCTGCAATTGTACTGCCCATAACAATTTTAATGTTGGAAGTTACCACCGAATGGTGCGAGCAAAAGTTAGGATTAACTGTCAAGACAGTGCGAAAGAATGGTAAGGTCAAAGAAGGGCAAAGTGGATTCTGCGAAGTTGTTAGAGAGGGATAGCGATTTTGAGATTGTCTTGTCCAACCGCTTTGCTTTGTTACAAGACCCGTAGAAGATGAAAATATCAGTTCAATATGAAGAAATCACGAACAATGTGCTTAAAACAATGTGCTTCAATAGCATAGAAGAAAAATGTTTCAAACAGAGAAAAATATCCATTGACAAAATTGATTTAATGAAAAAACGATGGACAATGAGGAACGCAGAAAATCCCTTTGGAAGGGTCGAGTATGCCGAGCTCTGCAGAACTATAAGAGAACGTATTAGAGAGGAAGCGCGCTAGGTCTACGTGTAGCTAGTGCAAAAAGAAAACAGAGGAATTAACAAGGTTAAACAGAAGCTAAGAAAGAAAACGACTCGAACTTGTGCCTTAATGCGTGAGGATGGCAGGTATGCAGGCCTCATACAAAAATGTTGGGGTTGTTAGAAAATTTTATTATTATTAGTGATAGAATTTGGTTAGAATTTTTATTATTATTAGTGGCATACTCTGTTTAATAATTTATAATAATTGTGAATTTATAATTAAAGAAAAGTTATAAATATTAGTAAATAAACAGAACTTTATTTTCTTAAACATGAAAATCATAATATATGAGCGTTTTTGAAATTTAGATCAATCTTCTGGGATAAAAAATTTGACACTCAGAGTAAGGTTTGTGTAATATTTTATTCAGTCCCAACCGGATCGGCACATAGATTTTCAAGGCCCAAATAACTAAAATAACCTACCCTTCAAAGGAGAAAAACGGATCTGGGGCTATTGAAAGAGGGAAATTGGGAATCATCAAAATACACAAGTCATGTTATCTTACTATATATTGGGTAATAATATGTATCACTAACTTCAGGTTTTGATACAATGAAGAGTAGACATAAGAAAGAGCACAGGAAGAAAAATAATGACTGAGGAATATACGAGACTGGACAAATATGAATATTGGGTTGTATTTCGTATTGCTAAGAATAGAAAATTCTTTAAAAAAATGGTCGCCAAATTCCGTTGATGGAGACGAGGTAGAAAGAAAGAGATGAAGATCTGAATACATAAAGTTGTGTTTTGCACAACAAAGGTCCTTATCAACCACTCGATTGTCTCAAACTAAATAGATTAGATTCTTAAAGTTACCCAAAACATACAGCAAAACATTCTTGGTATGTTCGTCTACAAAGGTCAATTATTTATAAATCGCTTTTGTTTGTCGGGTCATGAGAACTTTAAAGGAACTTTTAAAAATGCACTATAACATTTTAAGCCAAGCAATCCTTGAGATCAGTCTTTTCCGGCACATTTTAAACCACTTTTGCATTACATGAAGTGAAAGTGCCTCTTAATTTTTAGTTTCATAGGTTTTTTTCTTGCTTCTGTTGTTGGCTCTAATATATATATATATATATATATATATATATATATATATATATATATATATATATATATATATATATATATATATATATATCTTCATCATCATCATCATCAGCCCGTATCGATCCACTGCAGGATGAAGGCCTCTTCAACATGCTTCCAACCTTCACGGTCCTGGGCTTTCCTCTGCCACTCGGGTCCAATATACTTAACGATGTCATCAATCCATCGTGCTTTCCGTCTTCTTCGCGGACGTTTGCGATCGATTCGAAGTTACCACCGAATGGTGCGAGCAAAAGTTAGGATTAACTGTCAAGACAGTGCGAAAGAATGGTAAGGTCAAAGAAGGGCAAAGTGGATTCTGCGAAGTTGTTAGAGAGGGATAGCGATTTTGAGATTGTCTTGTCCAACCGCTTTGCTTTGTTACAAGACCCGTAGAAGATGAAAATATCAGTTCAATATGAAGAAATCACGAACAATGAGCTTAAAACAATGTGCTTCAATAGCATAGAAGAAAAATGTTTCAAACAGAGAAAAATATCCATTGACAAAATTGATTTAATGAAAAAACGATGGACAATGAGGAACGCAGAAAATCCCTTTGGAAGGGTCGAGTATGCCGAGCTCTGCAGAACTATAAGAGAACGTATTAGAGAGGAAGCGCGCTAGGTCTACGTGTAGCTAGTGCAAAAAGAAAACAGAGGAATTAACAAGGTTAAACAGAAGCTAAGAAAGAAAACGACTCGAACTTGTGCCTTAATGCGTGAGGATGGCAGGTATGCAGGCCTCATACAAAAATGTTGGGGTTGTTAGAAAATTTTATTATTATTAGTGATAGAATTTGGTTAGAATTTTTATTATTATTAGTGGCATACTCTGTTTAATAATTTATAATAATTGTGAATTTATAATTAAAGAAAAGTTATAAATATTAGTAAATAAACAGAACTTTATTTTCTTAAACATGAAAATCATAATATATGAGCGTTTTTGAAATTTAGATCAATCTTCTGGGATAAAAAATTTGACACTCAGAGTAAGGTTTGTGTAATATTTTATTCAGTCCCAACCGGATCGGCACATAGATTTTCAAGGCCCAAATAACTAAAATAACCTACCCTTCAAAGGAGAAAAACGGATGTGGGGCTATTGAAAGAGGGAAATTGGGAATCATCAAAATACACAAGTCATGTTATCTTACTATATATTGGGTAATAATATGTATCACTAACTTCAGGTTTTGATACAATGAAGAGTAGACATAAGAAAGAGCACAGGAAGAAAAATAATGACTGAGGAATATACGAGACTGGACAAATATGAATATTGGGTTGTATTTCGTATTGCTAAGAATAGAAAATTCTTTAAAAAAATGGTCGCCAAATTCCGTTGATGGAGACGAGGTAGAAAGAAAGAGATGAAGATCTGAATACATAAAGTTGTGTTTTGCACAACAAAGGTCCTTATCAACCACTCGATTGTCTCAAACTAAATAGATTAGATTCTTAAAGTTACCCAAAACATACAGCAAAACATTCTTGGTATGTTCGTCTACAAAGGTTAATTATTTATAAATCGCTTTTGTTTGTCGGGTCATGAGAACTTTAAAGGAACTTTTAAAAATGCACTATAACATTTTAAGCCAAGCAATCCTTGAGATCAGTCTTTTCCGGCACATTTTAAACCACTTTTGCATTACATGAAGTGAAAGTGCCTCTTAATTTTTAGTTTCATAGGTTTTTTTCTTGCTTCTGTTGTTGGCTCTAATATATATATATATATATATATATATATATATATATATATATATATATATATATATATATATATATATATATATATATATATATCTTCATCATCATCATCATCAGCCCGTATCGATCCACTGCAGGATGAAGGCCTCTTCAACATGCTTCCAACCTTCACGGTCCTGGGCTTTCCTCTGCCACTCGGGTCCAATATACTTAACGATGTCATCAATCCATCGTGCTTTCCGTCTTCTTCGCGGACGTTTGCGATCAAGCGGTATCCATTCCAGCCTGGTCCATCTGTCGTCCCATCGCCTCGCTATATGGCCTGCCCATCTCTATTTCAATTGTTTTACTCTTCCAATGATGTCACAGACTTTTGTTTGTTCCCTAATCCACGCGCAGGACTTTCTGTCTCGTCTTGTAATGCCAAGCATACATCTTTCCATTCCCCTCTGTGCCACCCGAAGTTCCTGAATTGATTGCGATGTGAGTGTCCAGGTTTTACTTCCGTATGTCATAACGGGTAGAACGCACTTATCGAAGACTTTTCTTTTCAGGCAAAGTGGGAGTCTACTCTTAAACACTATGTTGAGCCTACCAAATGCCTGCCAGCCACATTTAACACGCCGTTCCACTTCCCGGGCGGTATTCCCCTCCATTGAAATCCTCTGCCCAAGATATACAAAGCTGTCCACAATCTCCAAATCCCTTCCTAAAACTGAAATTCTTCCGTCCTGAGCGAAGTTATTGAACATAACCTGACTCTTTTTCAGGTTTATTTTCAAGCCAAATGATTCGCAAGCCCTTTGCAGTTCTTGTATACGTCTTTGCAGCTCCTCTGGGTCTTGAGAAATGGGAATAATATCATCTGCAAATCTAAGATGGTTTAAGTTTGCACCATTGGTCTTTACACCATCCTGTTCCCAATCCGGTTTACGGAATACTTCTTCAAGGCCAGCCGAGAAAAGAATATGCGATATTGTGTCACCCTGCCGTACACCTCGTTCTATATTAATTCCCACTTCAAGATTATCAAGGTGAATTGTGGCTGTAGCTCCATCATATATCGATTCTAATAGGTTTACATAGGCTCTCTCTACACCTTGGCTAAGCAGTGCATCCATTATCGCATGCTTTGAGATGGAATCAAATGCTTTTTCGTAGTCGATAAAAGCCAAGCACAGTGGCATGGTGTATTCGTTGTGCCTTTCTATGACCTGCTGTACAACCTGGATGTGATCCATTGTACTGAATCCACTTCTGAATCCTGTTTGTTCTCTTGGTTGTGCGTCATTCAGTTTTTTTAATATTCTTTTAGAAATTATCTTAGTGAAAACTTTAGTAGTTCTTTAAATCTTCCTGTGCTCCTCTTTATGTAAAAGGATCACTTCTGCATTTTTCCATAAGTCAGGTACTTTTTGTTCTTTGAGGCATTTTGAGTATAATTTTGCCAGTGTTTTATGTAGCGTCCGACCACCAGCTTTTAGCATTTCGACAGTTACACTATTCTTTCCTGGAGCCTTGCCGTTCTTCATCAATTCTATAGCATTTGTTAGTTCCTCCACTAAGATATCTGGCATTATATATTGTTCTTCCGTGGGTATTGCTGTCCCTGACTGGCTCTTATCTTCATATAACTGGGAATAAAACCTTCTGACAATCTCTAACATTTGGGTACGCGCCCTGCACACTATGTCACACATATATTTGCGTTCTTTTGTTTCTCAGCTTCTGTTTAGCTTTGTTAATTCCTTTGTTTTCTTCCAGGGTTTTTTGCACTAGCTGCATACTGAATCGGTGCGTGTCCTCTCTGATACGTTTTCTTATAGTTTTGCAGAGCTCAGTGCACTCGACCCTGCCAAAAGGACTACCTGCATTTCTCATTGCTCGCCGTTTCTTCATTAAATCAGTGGTCTCACTGGAGATTTTTGTTTGTTTGAGACATTTTTCTTCTGGTGCTATTGAAGCAGCCGTTTGAAGTACATTGTTGGCGATTTCTTCATATTGAACTGATATTTCCACCTCCTCTGGATCTTGTAACGCAGCAAACCGGTTTGACAAAGCAATCTCAAAATCGCTTCCTCTTTACAGCAGTTTTCCAGAATCCACCTTGGCCTTCTTTGATCTTACCATTCTTTCGCGCTCTTTTCGACAGTCAATCCGAACCCTTGCTCATACCATTCGGTGGTCACTTCCAACATTAAAATTGTTAAGGACAGTACAATTGGTAAATATTGTTTTATCGTTGGTCATGATGTAGTCAATTTCGCTTGTGAGCCCAGATGGACTTTTCCATGTCGATTTTCTGCTGATATTTTTCTTATAGAATGAATTCATAATATATAGTTCTTGTCCTTCAGCAAAATCAACTAATCTGTCACCTCTATTGTCTCGCTCACCAGTTCCATATGGGCCAGTTGCATTTTCGTCTGTTCTTGTTGTTTAATGCCAATTCTGGCATTAAAATCACCCATCAGGATTTTGTACCTACATTTCTTCTTGTATAAAAGCTGGGCCACATCATCATAAAATTTCTCAATTTCCTCATCTTTATGGCTTATAGTTGGTGCATAAGCTTGGACGATTTGAAGCCTAAACTTTTTATTCACCTGAATGACGCATTGGGCTAATCGGTCGGATGTACTTTCAAATGTTACCACACTGTCCTTCAGCTTTCGATTGATGAGGAATCCAATTCCGCCACATCGGCCATTTTCCGTACCTCGAGTGTAGAGTACGTGTCCAGTTGGTTCCAGTTTGATTAACTCTTCACCCTTTCTTCGTGTTTCACAGAGCCCTATAATATCCCAATGTATGTATATATATATATATATATATATATATATATATATATATATATATATATATATATATATATATATATTGTAATTAAATCTATCGTAATTTAAATATAATTCTTAACTACAATAACAACTATAAATGATAAATATAATGTGTAGGCTCACGTCACCAAAATATCCCATTGCCTTCTCACATGTTGTCCAATTCGATTGACAAATTAAAATTTTTCAGTACTCTTTTAACTAAAGGACAACGTGTTTCCTGTAACTATTACTTGTAAGGTTAATACTGCTTCATAAAATGAGTAAAAATATATCTTAACAAAGGATTGTAAAGGCTGACTAAATAACACATAAAGTCGACCCATATGCATATAAGCAAGCAATCAAAAAAATGCTTTTTAACCCTTCAACATCTAATTTGATTACAACATCTAATCTTTTGTGAATTTGATTAATGTTGCAATTTTGCTACTCGTAAAAAAACTTTCTGAAATGCGCATTACATTTCTTGGAATTACAATTATTTCAATTCTTCCATTAAAACCTTTGGTGTGAAACTCTAACCTCAAAGAGATTTACCTCTAAAGGCCAAATCACTTTAAGTTTCACACCTTTTGCTAACTATATTAGCATCATCAGGAAGTGGTTTAATCTATAATATAGTTTAGTTTTAGAATTATCTCCTGATGATACTAAAATGGTGAGCGAAATATGCGTCGAGAAATTTTAAAATAAGCAATTTCGTGTTTTCTGGTAAATTTATTTACGTTTAATTTTAAATAAAGATATATTTGTAAATATTCTTTGTAGTTTTCTCACTCAATCAGTTCAATTGAATCAATTTTCAATTTTAATAAACAATTTTCAATTCAATGAATTGTCAATTTTCTGTAAACTCTACTCAATTCCACCCTTTACTATAAAAATAAACCAACTAGAAGCATGTTATGATGCTATGGCGGCTTCTTTAAAAATGATTCTCAAAAACTCCACCTTGCTTTATCGAATCCTTCTTTATTACGGGAGGGTTTATGTTTATTGGTCGGTTCGCTGACGGCCCTATTTCCATTACCAAGACAAAAAAGACGTACCTTAGATAACGGGATCGACCTCTGAACGCCTCTAAAATTTACGAAACTATTCGATTTCGATAAAGTAGGTTTTTTCCTGCTTTTGAAGCGATTAAATAAATTAGATTAGATAGTATCGGTGGGGGTAGACTGGAATTAAAGAGCAGTTTTAGAAAGGGATAAAAGAAAATATTTTAAAATGCTTACTGATTTTATTTGTTGTTTATTTAATTTTTATAATTTAATTTTTTATAATCCGAATGCAGAACACAAAATATAATACAAGGTGTTCCATAAGAAAGTTTCTATTTCTTTGGCTTACTGCGGAAACGCAATAACTATAAGGGGCGTGGGACGCATGTCGACCGATATCCCCACATTTAGGAATTTAGTCGGTATAGAGCATTTCTCGGGAGCAGACCGTGCGTTGTGTGTGCGAGAATTTTACAATAACAATGATTTGAGGCTCATTTTCATCTCAACGGTCATATAAATAAGCAGAAATGTCGTTACTGGAGTGCAACGAACGCGAAACAGAAGTATCAAAAATCTCCTACATTCGCCTAAAGTTACTGTATGGGTTGCAATGTCAGTGAATATTCGGCCTGTACTTTTTTGAAGACGGCACTTGACGCGCAGTTACCGTCAATTCAGAGCTTTAGGTGGAAATGTCAGATAATTTTTTTGTACCTGAACTGCAAAAATTTGCTGGTTATAATTAAAGAACATGGTTTGAGTAAGACGGAGCAACATCACACACTTCCAACACATCTCTGCCACGAGTTTATAAAATTTTCTCCAACAAATTGATCTACGAAATTCACACGATTCAATGAACCGTGTTCTTTGGTACAGTTAAAAGGACATATCCGACACGAAATTGCAGTCATTCTAGAGATTATGTGCCCAGTCGTCCTAAGGAATTTTGCTGTTCGTTTAGATGAGTGCCATGAGCGTGAACGTTTAAATTTGCATGGCATTATTTTTAAAAAGAAAAATGTGTATTTCAATAATTTGTAAAGGTTTTTGTGATGGACATCTCTCTTTTATTTATATCACTATATTAAAAGCCAACTTTCTTTTGGGACAACTGTTATATAGGGACTAAAGGAAAATAATTTATTATATTTAACCAACGATTTATCACATCATTTTAAATGAAAAAGTTACTTACAAGGGTCAAACGTATTAATTGGTTATTACTTAACGAATATACTAATGAACATTGTTCATTTTATAGCATATTTACAGCTCTCTAAAATTCCGAAGGGTTTAGGCGTATTTACGGGCAACGATACCCAGAAAGGCCGCTTCCAGTTCGGCAAACATTTGTCCAAGTTTCTCAAAGACTTTTGGATACGGGTATACTAAAATCGAAAAATTAATTTTACTTCTTGTTGAAAAGGATTCTACCATAGTTGTCGCGCGACAAGTTAGAATTTACAATTGGACTGTACATACGATAAAACACTAAAAGAGTAATTTCTCTAATAACTCAATACCCTCAATAACTCAGTAATAATCATCTACAAAGAGTACAAAAAGTCAAAACCAAGGAAATCTAAATTTATTGTTCAATATTTAATCAACCGACGAAGCTTCTTTCATGACGAAAGTAATGGTGGACGTTTTGGAAAGTTGATTTAACAAAATGATTATCGGCTTGTTTCTCAATGTGACGTAAATTGTTTAAAATATCTTATGTTCTTGTAACGTTTTAAAAAAAAAATTACGTTTGTTTTGGTTTTCTACTCCGATAAACCCTATATTTATAATAGAATAGTAATTCCGTATCCTGGTTAACTATAGTTGGTTTCGTAGTGGATGTGCCTACTGTCTCAGAAGGTGGTACACTGACGCATTTTCATTCAGGTGGTCTGATGACATGACATGACAAGATCTGGTCAGGGTACCAGCGTCTAAAAACATCCCTTTTTGATTGTGGTACTCTGCGAAGCAAGTTACGTTTGGTGTTCGCAAGGGATCCGCCTTGTTTCAGTGCCGATATCGTACGGCATGGGTCATACTTCTGATTGAAAAACCTTTTTAATTGGTTTCTTACGTGTTTTTACATTTACTTATTCTTACCGACCTCCTCCGGCAACTTATTACGGACGTTCTTTTTACGAACCATTCCTAACCTGTCCTGGGAGGACTTTGGAGAATTACCCGACCATTCCCTTGGAGGTTTAAAACCTTTGAGGAGATTTTCACCTGAAATTAGTGTACGTAATATTTCATGAAACTTGGTAACGTTAGAAATTGATTACTTAGTGTGCACCGGCCACGTGTCGGATATCGAACATTACATGGTGTAATATCCTATTTTATTCCCTACTTATATTTTTATTTTTATCATTTATAGTTGTTGGACTCTAGTCACTGAAAATTACCCATGACCTAGTGCTCACCTGACCTTACGTCAGGCTGCCCTTCGGAGACCTGTGTAATGAGCAAGTTACAATGTGAAAAATTTGTGCTAATAATTTAAGTAAATTAGTGCTAATAGTTTAAGTAAGTTTTTCTTTTTGCTGCTTTCAGCCAATGTGATTTTGAATACAATCATTGAGAAATTCAATCACTGAGAAATTTGTCTCCGTTTGATTTTTTATATTTTTTCCCAATGATTCTTTATTTACATAAGAACATATATTTTTGATATTTTATTTTAGATTGTGGCGAAAAACCCAAAAAAAGAAAAATATATATGAACACGCCCCAATCATTCAGATATTACTTGTAACGTGTAATAAACATTATTAATCCCATACAGTATTTTGTTTGCAAACGTTAAAATAGGAATATCTCTACTAACTATCTGGTCTTTGTGTCAAGTAGGTGTTTAGGTTAAGTGTTTTTGTCAAGTAGGACGATTTATTCCTCATAATACCGGTTGCGGTTTATGTGGTGGATATGTTTTAAGTAACCCCATAACCCTCCAAAACCATTAAGTACCCCATAACCCTCCAGTGTTTTACAGATGCAGCAAAATGTGGTAAATAATTAGTAAATAATTAGTAAATAATTAGTAAATAATTAGTAAATAATTAGTAAATAATTAGTAAATAATTAGTAAATAATTAGTAAATAATTAGTAAATAATTAGTAAATAATTAGTAAATAATTAGTAAATAATTAGTAAATAATTAGTAAATAATTAGTAAATAATTAGTAAATAATTAGTAAATAATTAGTAAATAATTAGTAAATAATTAGGAAATAATTAGTAAATAATTAGGAAATAATTAGTAAATAATTAGGAAATAATTAGTAAATAATTAGCAAATAATTAGTAAATAATTAGTAATAATTAGTAAACAATGCGTAAATAATTAGTAAATAATTAGTAAATAATTAGTAAATAATTAGTAAATAATTAGTAAATAATTAGTAAATAATTAGTAAATAATTAGTAAATAATTAGTAAATAATTAGTAAATAATTAGTAAATAATTAGTAAATAATTAGTAAATAATTAGTAAATAATTAGTAAATAATTAGTAAATAATTAGTAAATAATTAGTAAATAATTAGTAAATAATTAGTATCTAATTAGTAAATAATTAGTAAATAATTAGTACATAATTAGTAAATAATTAGTAAATAATTAGTAAATAATTAGTAAATAATTAGTAAATAATTAGTAAATAATTAGTAAATAATTAGTAAATAATTAGTTAATAATTAGTTAATAATTAGTAAATAATTAATAAATAATTAGTAAATAATTAGTAAATAATTAGTAAATAATTAATAATGGTTAATATAAAATAAATCTCATTATTCTCTAAAAACACCGAACGAACATATTTACTAATGTTCCGTAAATTAATTCTTCATTATACGTTTCTATTTTGATTCACTGATTTGCAAAAAAGGGTTTTTTTACCCATACGAAAAATAATTTAAGAAAACGGCCCAGTCCGGGTTAGAAAATAATTATTTTTATATAGTAGAGAGAGTAATTTATTTTTATAACGGAGAGAAGGTTAAGAAAATAGTGTTCCGAATTGAATTGTTTAAAATGTGAATTAACTCCAGTTGCTCAATTTAACAAAAATGTCCCTACTTTGGAAAGTGAGCTTTGGAGTGGATTAAGTGAGCTTATATTCTACTTTAACGATAAGTCGGGCCTAAATTCGTATTCATAAATATAAAACAGCATTAGGAAAGTGTATATCTTCCGTTAATGATTAAAATGTTTTAGATATGCGCTAAAGCAGTTCTAAAATCAAAAAGTGCATATCTAGTCTTGTTAAATTTAGAAACTTCTAATGATCAGCAATTTATATATTACTACAAACAGTCGCGTGAACAGCACGAATGAAACAATTAGAGATTGATTATTTACAGATATTTATCTTCCTTTTTATTATGGTATTTAGTCTTTAACAGCATTGATTTGATTAGTAAAATGTACAGTTCACGGTCCTACGCGTTCAAGATCGTTTAAAATTGGTGGCAACCGCATAGTCGCTCTAGAATTCGACCGATTGGCAATACATTGGCAATAAGCTATAATTCTTCACAACATTTGAAAGAAAAAAGGTCCGCGTTAAAGGTTTCCGTGAAAAATAATTATAAAGTTATTAAATCTCCAATCAAAAAGATGTGGTAAGAATTATTATAACTGAATATGTGTAAAAGCATATTTGATAAATAATAATTTGTTATTAATCTATGAATAATCTGATGCATATTGTTAAAACAGAAAGTGTCAACTTTCCTTTGGCTAATTGGATTGGATCACCACAAAGGATGACAAAAGATATTTCAGTGTGTGTATTTAAGCTCTATTTAAAACCAAAATTGAATTCAAAATGCGAATATCTTGAAGTTGTGTGTAAGAGAAGTTGTTGCCAAACAGATAAGAAATATATCAGAACTTTTTCAGCGTTTTTGAAAAAGTAGGTTAGAATGGTACCAAGCTTGCATATACTCAAATTATGAACATTTTGAACATTTAATTTAATAAAACAATTAAACATATGTCTCGTGAATCTCATATATCTCGTGAATCCCTCTTAAGGTGTCATGAATTGTTTAAAATGTGTTATGGTGTGAAAAATTAATGCCAGTAATTTCAACTTGGACATCAAACGATATTAATGTGTACATTTTATTTTTGTTTTGTCTTTTGAAAAAAAAAATCAAATTTGTGTTGAAACGTATCGAATAAATGGCTATAAAATATTCTTTCAAATAATACCTTAAAAGGAAAATGAAACAAAAGACTGAAATTTTTACTTATTAAGGAAATTATTATAATAAAATACTTTGAAAAAATAACTACTGTTTTATGAATAAATATTTTATCTAGCTATCTAACATTTTTATCTTAGTGTTATGGCGTAAATGAGCGTTAAAAAATTAATTAGCGTTAGGTATACTTGTACATAATACGATTTAGTGTTGTCGGTGACAAGTCTTTGCAAATTGGTAAACAAAGAGAAATGTTTCGACAAAAATATGGGACCTGGTAGTGACCTGTCTACAGTGCAAGTGCATCAATATAGTAAACAAGCAAATGTATATAAGGCAATTCGTGCACGAAATCAATTTTATAAAGGGCAGGGATAACTCTAGAAATACCTGACGAATGAAATCTTTAAAAATATGGATTTATACACTCTGTGTTTAATTTGCCAAAAAGTATTTTCAAATGAAGCCTTGAGGCTTTCTAGGCTACAAGAGTATTTGAATAAAATACATTCTGATAAAAAGGATAAATACTTATCCTATTTTCAAAGACTGGAAAAGAAATATTTAAAACATCTCACTATATGAAACATTTCTGCATCGTCTCCTAAACAAGAAGATGATAGACTTCAAGCTTCATATAATATTTCATTGTTAATCGCCAAAACTTGAAAACCACTACAATTGGCAAGAAATTAATCTAGCCGGCTATCAAAGAGATAATAAAAAGGGGTCTTCATCATAAGACACCATCGGATATAATCAGGACAATTCCTATGAGTAAAAATTCAGTGCAAAGAAGAATAGATAAAATGGCTAAAGCCGTTGTAATATCATTATGCGATTATTTAAAGACTTGCAAATTTTCCATTCAACTCAATAAATCAACACTACCAAATAACTAAGCACTACTATTATCATACGTTCGATTTATAAAAGAAGAACACATTTGTCAAGCGTTATTATAGTTTTGGAAACCGGTACAAAGGGAGAATCGATATTTAATACCATGAACAAGTTTTTTCAAGAGAAATAAATTCCCATTAGTAATATTTTTGTTTGCTGCTACTGATGGTGATTTAGTAATGACGGAGCATCATAAGGGTTTCATAGTGCATTTGAAATGAACAGTACTAAATGTACTCGCTACACATTTTTTTATTCTTCGTCAGCATTTGGTTGCAAAAAATCCGAATGAACGCCTGTATATGTAGCGCCATTACGTTACTAGAGTAGTCAATTAGATGAAAAGCAATTCATTGATGGTGTATTAAAATAATCTGTGTCTTGTATTTGTATGGTGCGACTTATTGCACATCTCGCCAGACAATTGATTTATTAGTTTTGATTGATTGCGCGGTTGGCTCTTGGTGAAACATAGTAACAATGATGCAACATGCAATGATGCAATGATGCAACACATAAACAGTACCTAATACAGCTAAGAAAATTAAATACCCTAAGAAAATGTAAGTCACAAAATTTTGCTTACCTAAATTCTCATAATATCAATTCAATTAGTTCAGTAAGATTTTATGATAGAGTTGTAAATTTAACAAATGTACAGCTTGATAATGAAGAAATTAAGTTATTAGAAAAAGGCCTCAAATACTGTCCAAACTTCGTCAAATCCACAGATATTGAAATACTCGCAGCCAATTTAGAGAATCTTTTAAGTAGTTTAAATAAAAGCCAATTAGCAAAATATAACATTGCAAATATAATAGCAAACAATAAAATAAAAAATAAATATTCCAACGAACTCAGAATAATTAATAAATTACGTAACAAAATTTACCAAAACAATTTAATTCTTTGCAAAGCTGACAAAGGTAATACTGTTACTATTCTAACAAAAGATGAATACTTACTAAAAATGAACACACTCATCAACACAGAAAACTGTAGAGAACTCAAGACCGATCCAACAAAAAAATATCATACCGCTGTAAAGAAAATTACAAAAACGTACAATGAAACCTTCTTAAATATATCGCAATCCAAACTAGATACCATGAACCCAAAATCTCCAGTCTTATACGGAATGCCTAAACTGCATAAAGATGGTATTCCAATGAGACCAGTCGTTTCTTATGTAAATGCTCCTGCATATAAACTTTGCAAACAACTCAACAGTGATCTACCATTATTTATCGATTTCAACTCGCCCAAAGCAATCAAAAATACAATAGAACTAACAACAAAATTAAAAAACATACAGATACCTCCCAATGCAAAGTTAGTTTCGTTCGATATAAAAAGCCTTTTTTCCTCCATTCCGGTACAAGATCTTAAAAATATCCTCACTGAAAGAATTCATGAATGCAATCTTGAAATCGTACACAAAAATGCTCTCATAGAAGCTATCAATGTATGTACCGAACAAAATTATTTTCTGTTCAATTCAAAATTTTACCAACAAACGAATGGATTACCAATGGGAAGCCCCCTGAGCCCCCTCCTGGCAGAAATTTATATGGCTAATTTTGAAAACAATTTATTTAGCGACACTAATTATACAAGACACAACATTTTTGGGCCAGGTATGTCGATGATATTATTTGCATATGGACCGGTACAGAAAGACTATTGGGTCAATTTCTTGAATATTTAAACAGTGTAAACTCAAAAATCCAGTTCACAATAGAAACAGAGACGGATAATTCATTAAATTTCTTAGATTTAAAAATAATAAGAACACCGAATAAATTAGAATTCGAAATATTTAGAAAACCCACGTATACCGATACAATTATTCACGCAAGTTCAAATCAGTCATGGAATGTAAAAATGTCCACTTTTCATAGTATGACCCACAGACTTCTAACGATTCCACTTAAAAAAGACAGCTATGAAAAAGAACTTAATATTATAAAAAATATCGCAAGGAATAATGGATATCAGCCAAGCATCATAGATAAAATGATAAAAAACAAGATTAAGAAAAACAACACCAAACATTTTTATGCCGCAACACCCGAAAAAGATTCTAAAAATTGGCATGCTATAAACTATATTCACAAATTAAGTTCAAGAATCACAAATCAGTTAAAGAACGAAAATATTAATATTATCTCTGTTAATAAGAATAATCTTGCATCGATGTTAAACAATAACAAAGAAAGAGCAAAATTTTGTGACAAGTCTGGAGTATACGAAATTAAATGTAATATGTGTGACGCTATTTATATAGGCCAAACGGGCCGATCGCTCAATGATAGGCTAAAAGAACATAAATATTCAATTTTACACAATCAGAGAAAGACGGGCTTTGCCGAACATTGTATAGACCAGAACCATTTTTTTAACATTAATAATACCAAATTAATACATAGCTGCAATAAAAGCAGGGTGTTAAATTACCTGGAAATTTTCGAAATTAAAAAAGCCATATACGACGGCAAAAACCTAACAAACACCCAGCTAGACTTCGGAAATACTCCAATTATTGATAGTGTAATAAATTTAAAGAGAAAAAACCGACTTCCATTAGACAGCACTTTGAAACTTTAGTTTAGTTTATACATAACTCTCTTTGAGAATGGTCGCGAGGCCGAAACATGTTAGAGAATATCTTGAATATATTGTGAAACAAATACCAAGTGTTTTAATTGATTTATTGCAGGAAAAGTTTCCTGGAAGTCTTATTTCGCGGCAGGGTAATATCAACTGGTCACCAAGGTCATGTGATCTCATGCTCTTGATTTTTTTATGGGGTTATGTTAAATCTCTGATTTAGAGAAATAAACCCCAATTCTTAACCTTAAACGAAATATTCAGGCCAGCACGGAAAATATACAACGCAATATATGTGAAAGAGTAATGGAAAATTGGATCTCCAGAATGGATTCCATCGGACGAAGCCTAGGGAAATATTTGAACGACATTATTTTAAAAACATAATCATAATATAATATATAATAATTTATTCTTCAAGATAAAATTTAAATTACCGAATTATCATTTGTAGTTACCATAATTCTTTATTTTAAAATTCTGACACTCTTACTGGACAACCTTTAATAACCCGGAAATATTGACGTAATTTTAAAATGCCACAACCTGTCTCATTTTGTCTCATTATAAGAAAAATTTGTGGAAGAAAGAAAATTGAAATCATTTGATTTGATAGAACGCACACCTACCAACTTTATCAGAATAGGGGCTTATAGCGAATAATAATCTATTCTGAGGGAATTTTAAGAAAAAGTACACTTTGCAAGACAAACTTAGAACATTAGAATTAAACTATTTGACATACAACTTGTACATGTGTAAAATGATAAAATGTTCCTGATATGAGTTAACAAATAATACGAAACAATTTGCAGTGAAAAATATACTAAATCGAAAACCAAATGTTAAGAAAAAATCCCTTATACATTATCGCTATATATTGGATTGTTTCAAAAGTTCCCGCCATTTTCCTTCTTAAAAAATTTGATTGAAAAAAGCAGCAAATTCATCAATAGTCTCCTTCATTCTTGACTATCCCCTTCTACCTCTCGATCAAATTATTGATACCGTTTCTCCTGAATTCGCCGGGCTTGCACTCCAAGAAGTAAATAAGCCAGTTTTTGAACTCTTCATCATTGGTGAAGATTACGCCACTCATGTTGTTGGGCAGGATCTGGTAAGTACAGCGGATGCGGAAGAACCTCCCATTCGAGATCATGCGAAACCTTCTTGACGTTGTTTGCTATGTGAGGTCTTGCATTAGCATGGAGCAGTGTCAATCAGGTCGTTTCAGTTAAATATCTTCATTTAGAAGGTGCTGCTGGGCGAGGTAGCATTCCTTATCGACCGTCTTGGTTGCCTTAAGTATTTTCCAATACTCCCAATCCCACCAGATCACCCACTCCATTATTGGCTTCATATTGACATTGAGGCAACATTTTTCATCTCCTGTGACGATTCTGTACAAGAATCGTGATTTGTGGCCGCGTGTTGCTCAGTGTCGGACGAAATTTTAAGCAGCTTTGTTGTGGCGATTTAAAAAAGCGCTTTAAGATGGTCCTCGTCGAAAATTAAAGGTCGACCAGAGTGGGGCGTGTCGTCCAAGTTGAAGTTGCCATTTGTGAACTTGGCAAACCAATCTCGATTAGTTCGATCGGTTATAGCCTCCTCTCTATATACGGCGTTAATATCTCAAACTGCTTCTGTATCATCTTGACCACAAAGTTTTTTTCTATCTGGAATTTCCATTTCAAAAGACTGAAAGTTAATTTACCTTCCAGTAGTCGCGCTAAGTTTTAGAACATCAATGGTCGATATGCCCTAGTCCTAGTCCACCATTAGAGAACGTCATATTTTTGAATGTCGTATTTAGAGGACGTCGATTTATTGTCGTATTAAACTTAAATTACTGCATTACGTACTTATTTAAGAACATAAAAATATATTCAATACAATGTTTTTTAAAATAACATGCAAAACTTCTAATACATACGTTTTAGAACCACAGTAAAAAAGAACATAAAAATAACTTAAAAGTACTGAAAAATAGCCATTTTAAAATTAATTTTCACCATGCTCTATTTCAAAGCATTCTGGACAAATTATTAGAGCGTGTCCCAAACATACATAAGTGTGACATTTTTTGCAGAAATATCGGGTGGGGTGATTTTTTTTCCTGTCACACATCGCACATCGACCTCTTTGATTTGCTGAAGGTTCACGTGGCTGCTCCGTAACTTCTAGTTGAAGAATCTCCCTAATTCTTACTTTTATCGATCTTGGTATATTCGATAAAGTAGAACGAATTCCTATGTAATCACGTATTAATTAAAAATATAATTTCCCCAAATTATCTCCGTATTTTTATTTACGTCTATCGCCTTGCAAATAGCTAGATAATTTATACCTGCAACATTTAACATTGAGTAAAAGGTTACCATTTGCCACCTTCGAGTGGCACGTGCACAATTATAAACATCGCAAAGTTTGTCTACCGTATCTGATCGTCCTTTAGTTTGATTGTAAATACCTCTAATGTCTGGCTTATTTATTTTACTACCAATAGTGTCATCAAGGTGTAAACTTAACATAAGCATATCATGTTTACGTTTTTTTAGAACATAAGATAAAAACCTTTAATTCCCGTGAAAGGCAAACATTGACGACTTTTCAGGCCGATTTACTGGGCGAGTAAATTCAACAGGAAGCTCTGTTTTATTTTTCCTAACCGTTCCTACGAGAGTCATCCTGAAATTCATCTTTAGGTTTTCTATCAATTTAAAACTGGTAAACCAATTATCAGTAGTTAAGTTCCTTGCACTTCCCCTTATGGGCTAACACATCATTTTCACAACAGCATCTAGGGAATTATTTACCTCCCAAGAATCAGCAGGCTGTTTTCCAACATTTACTTCAGTTACACCAAGTTACAAGTATAAAAAAATTGTTTGTGTATTTGGTATGTATTGTGTAAATATTGTTTATTTGGTATGTATTGACGGAAAATGTATCTACTTCTAAATGCTTCTAATTTTTTTAGCAACTCTTAGGTAATGAAAGGGTGCAAATACAATTCTATATTTATCTAGAAAGATCTCACAAATATCTCCAATCACTGCCAATCTATCAACAGACTTTCTAACTTCGCGAGTTTCAAAATCTTCAAACCGCAAATGTCGCAGTAAGAATCGAAATCTTTGTAGAGACATCTCCAAAGATCTTCAGTGTTCAAGATATTGCTTTTCATTACCCCAGCCAAATACAAGAGCCCAAACAATGCTTGAATTTCAACGATGTCATTTGTTTTGGCATCACATTCTCGAGAATATATATTGATATTGATATATTGACAAAGGAGTTTTTAGTGTTTTAACAATTCCTTTTGGACCGGGTAAATGGGTAACTAAATTTTTTGATCGGGTTCTCACATTTTTTGGAGGACAGTGTTTTTTCCATTTGGTAGTTTGATTTTTACCTATGAAAAATGAACCAACAGCTTCTTGCAAAACACACGATTCATTGTCTGAAATATCCCGTTTTCTATCTATTTCATGTATGGATTTCATATAGTTTGTCAGAAAAATGGTGATAATCATTTTGAAACTTAAGAGAAGGGCTTTCGAATGCATATATACACTTCGCCGAACAAAATAAAAATGGAGGGAAAACAAACGAATTATTAACACAGCAGGAACTTATAGAACAACTCATTATTTTTTCTAACAAATTATTCTAAGAAAATTAACAAATTAAATTAAATATATGTCAATTAATAGTTACGACTTAATAGTTTGAAAGTTAAACTTTTAATTAGGATACGAAATCTCCATTGTAATGTTAGACGGAAATATCGTGGTCTTTATTGTCCCTCATGTCGAGCCTTCTGTCTAAAGAGGGGATGTTTTCTCATCCTCATCTTACGAACAAATTAATTTGAGAAAACGGCCCAACCCAAATTACGAATTATTCAGCCTAATAAAGCCAGGGAATTTGTACCAAGTGTTTGAATTCGAATTAATAAAAATCGAATTAACTAGAGATGTTTAATTTAACAAAATAAAATTCCGCTGCAAAACAATATATTTTCAGGGGTTTTGAATGATCCGGAATTATTTTCCAAGGACAAGTTCCGATTAAACCGAGTTTCGGGAAAGATAAAATACATCCCAAAAGCTTTTCGGTTTCTCCTTAATTTATGAAAATATTTTGAATATCTTCCAAAGCTATTCTTGCCTCAAGAAAGTTTATTTAAAAGAGTCAACTTTTCTTATACATAGGTCATTGTAAAAGTTTCTATAAACGTTCAAAACTGATGGTTTATATTAGTTTCAGTAATGTTGACAAAATAAAAATATAATACAAATAAATTGTATTAATTTATATATATACTGAAAAGATAGGAAATAAATATACTTTGAATATATGTCAATGATACTTATATTGACAATAATAGTTTTACAACAATATAATAGTTTTATAATAAAGTCAAGTCAAAATTAAGAAGAAATAAATCAGTCAAGCTATTTTTAATGAGCTATGCACAAGGAAGTCCAAGTCAAAACCACTCAAACATTCAGCATACAAATTCACAACTTACTACCTGTACAGGAGCCAACAAATAATGTGGAACGAGATGCTTTAAAAATCCTTCACGCAGGCACTGTTTTAATTATACGAAATAAAATAAAGCATTATGAAATTGATCAATCGGAGACTAGCAAAGCTGACTAATACTCTCAGCTTTTTATTGTCTTCCAAACAAAGTTAGAGAAGAAGAACAGTCTACTCTAAAATGCTCGGTTGTTGCTTTATTGCAGCATACTGCAACATAAAACATCATAAATGGGATGACAGAATTATAACATCACGTGAAAGAGACTTACTAAAAAGTATCCTAAACAATGAATTATCCCCTATATCAACTGGTTAGCCTACTAATAGATGCGAGCCATACTGGCCTACTGATAGATGGAAACAACTTGATCTCATTTATTTTTGTGTTATTAAAGGCATTTCAAATAAATACTTTTAAACTGAATCTCAGATTAAATCATTTCCTGATGATGCTAACATGGTTAGTGAAACGCGCGTCGAGAAGTTAAATAAAGCTGGTAAATCTCATCAAGTTTAGTATTTTACCCCGAAGGTTTCACTAGATAAGTATAACTACGTTTAAGGTAAACTATAATTTGATTTCTCATCCGACCACTCTCCTCTCTTTACTGATCTTAACATCATCATACATTGTATAATTAATTATCCAACATTAGCAAGTAACAAAACAGTCTCCAATTCATTCAAATCCAAATTTTATGATTCTTCAAATTTAAACTTACTGCTTAAGACATCATCTGATATCGAAACAGTTCATTATTTAACTCTTATTATTCAACAGCCAGCATGGGCAGCCCCTCCGGAATCAGCTTTCATACAAAAGCCCGGATTGTAACGTGGCAACATACACTCTATGATGCATGAAAACTGCTTAAATGATGGTAGGTTACCCAAGCACCTGACGAAGAACCAAATTAAATACAGCAATCCAAATGTTAAAAAAGACATTAAATATTTGCATTAAATAAGTAAGTTCTTGAAAAACCCCAACATCACCGAACAAAAAAATATTCGCTTTGGAAACTGAAGCTGTAACTTCAAAAACAATCAAATACTCTTATATCAAACAGAAGTGGTATTTGGGATATCATTGATAAAGACTGATCTAATATGTTTGCTAACCATATTAGCATATTGTTTTAATGTCAAAAAAGAGAGACATTCCTGGTCTGTCTCTCAATCGACAAACTCAAAACTTCAGAAATCGAAAAACCCATAAACATTCTAAACATCAAAAAACTATCTGGATATTATCTCATTACTGGCCTAATTGAAAAATTAGACCAGAGGGTATAAAATTGATACTGTACATAGTTCAGGCGGTTCTAAACAGGGTGTTACTTCTCATCACATTGGTACGTCGCTCAGATCATTACATTGACAAAGCCTAATAAATTATCAACTGATTCTTAATATTATCGCCCCATAACTCATTTGCCAATCTTCACCAAGGTTTTTGAGAGGTTCCTGCTAAAAATATTACATATCATAATTTATGTAGGTAAGTTAATACCTTACTAATTTGGCTTTAGACAAAAGCACCGTAGAATCTAGTCGAATGGTAGAATTAGGTGCCCCATTGCACCTAAGGGTGCATCAATGCACTTGTACAGGTCAGAAATGTACTTGAAGACAGGAGCTAATATACATTCTACGCCAAACCGGACGGTTTGAAAAATTTTTATTTTAAATTTCCTCAGCTTTTGGATATGTTCTGTACTCTATGAAAAAACCTCCGTTCAAAAAATTCCGCTTTTTTGGTGTTTTGATCATAAGTTCTTGAAAAATGTACCAAGTTTTGCTTTAGGTACTTTTTAGAAAAAAAAATACAAAAAAATATTCAAAGTGTTTTTACCCTCGATTTTTGAGTTTAAAACTTTAAATAATTTTTTTGAAATTGAGTGTATATTTTGATTTTTTAGATTTTTTACCTTATACTTCTGTCCATTTAATAATATTTAAGCCTGGTTTGATCGTGGGATATTCATAATTACTTTTTTAAATTTTTGAAAATTAAAAAAAAAAATGTCTCCATAAATCATAATTAAAATCATTTTTGGTTAGATTTTTTTTATTATTAAAAAAAATAACTTTACCGTTATTAACTAACAAAATCATTTATTATTAAATTTTTAAAATAGCCGCGCAACTTAATGGCCTATTTTGAACTGTGAAATTATTTATTCTTAGGCATGTTTATAACCTTTGTCACATTATTTATTGTTGATATTTTGGTTTAGTCAGTTGTATACTATAAAAGCGTCATAGAATTCAGTGGCGGCTTGTGAGGGAGGGCGTTGGAGCACCGCCCCTCCAGCATTTATCACAGTGAATAATTTTTCAGAGCAAAACACCATGTTTTATTTCCGTTCAGTTTATTTCCTTTAACTCATTTTAAGATATTATTAAAAATTAAATTCTCCAAATGTAGAAGAATGTCTGTTGACCCATCACACCAAATAATGCGGATAAAAATTCAATCCTCTCGCCACAATTTTTACATCGTTGATTGGACGTTTACCTCCAGCGCCCGTACGCTACATGATCTTATCTTGTCGTTGGCGTTACATGTTTTGTTGGTTGCCAGAATTCGAGGGTTTAGTTGCTTTCTAAAACATGAGATGTGGACATAGATTCCCTGCGACCGAGCGTATTGGTAATTAGTTTTAAACGCTTATTTGACGGGCACGGAGCGTTTGATATGCCTCGGGTCGCATATTTCGTTCGCTTCGCGAATACTTGTTTTGTATTGAGATTTGCTAGGTACACTGAGTAGTAATTTTTAAATAAAAATAATCAACTTTTAATTGCAAACATGAAGGTGTCTGATTTAAAACAGTTAATAATGGTCAGGTGCTATTCACTAACAAAAATGTGTACTACCCTATGTGTAATAGTACCCTATGTGTAATAAACCTTTTTTGTCATAAAGCTTTGATGTTTTTTTAAACTTTTCGAACTTCTCATGAATTTTTTCGAATTTTCTCTATTGATTTTCAGTTACAATAAACTGTTTGAATGATTTACTCTTCGGAAAACGTAAGTACCTACTTATTTATATATTTATACTTTATCTGCGCAATCAGCCATCCTCCAATGTTCTTATAAGTAGTAACAAAACAAATTTTTAATGTTTTCTTTGTTTACCTCCTGTAAAGGATTACAATAGCACGAAAAGTAAAAAGGAGGAAGGGGAAAGCAAAAAATAATCTTCAGCAGCACTATTTTCTTCTCGCCCTCCCACTTTAAAAACCCACGAGCCGCCACTGATAGAATTTTATTTTGTAACAGGTTTTAATTTAGCAGCATTAACTCATCATTTAACAGCGACTTTAATGCAATTTATATTCATTCATATATTTCATTATTGATGCTTTAAAATAATAATATGTCCAAATCAATCATCCGATTGTTATTTAGAAAAATGTGCAAAGTGCCCATAAATCGATATTCTCAAAGAACCGTTAGATGCATTATTTGATGAAAATGTTATAGATGATATCGCAAATAAATATTGGATTTCAAATCCTTGTTGTACCCTTTGGACACTTATTAAGGGTTCATCAGAATTTGTTGACATATTTTGTGATCATATTGTAAATCTTTTGCCTCATGATTTCATTGTCAAAGAAAAATTTGGTTTTATGAAATTTACAAAAAAATTGTTACAAGATAATAAGTTTTTAGCAATATGTGGTTGCTGAAAACTACGCATTTGGGATTGAGAATGCAGCTCCGGGATTTCATTGGAACAATAATTAAGAAATTATTTTTCTAGTTGCAATTTATTTCAAGGTGTTTAAAAATGTTAAAAACTTTATTAAAATATATTATCACGAAGACGATTTTAAGATTGATGCTGAATGGCATTATTTTTCAACAGCCCACGGCAAAAGACTATGCGATAGCATTGGAGGAAGGGTAAAAAGCAAATAACAACAGTTCAAAAATATATGAATGGGCGTCCGAACCGAATATTCTACCAAATATTTCTGTGAAATTTTCACCGGAACAACATTATTTGGATGCAAGAGAAAAATTACATTTGCGATACACTCCTGCTAAATCAATCACGGGGACACAAACATCGCACTCAATCATTCCAATTGGCAATGGAAACATATTTGTTAAAGAATATTCTCGTTCGAATGATAGTCGAATAAGCAAATAAATAAAAACCTTTATTATTACTGTATTTAAATAAACTAAAAGACTGGTTATTTACCTTAAACACCTATTATTGATGAAACAAAAAAAATAAAAATCAATTCAAAATAACTAAAAAATGAATATTTAACAACAAAAATTGATTTTAATTATGATTCATAGAGAAAAAAAATGAAGTTTTCAAAAATTAAAAAAAAAATAATTATGAATATCCCGTGATTAAATCAGGCTTAAATATTGTTAAAGGGATAGAGTGTAAGGTAAAAGAATTTCGAAAAGATCAAAGTACACTCGGTTTCAAAACAATTATTTAATATTTTAAATTCAACAATTAAAACATTTTGTATAATTTTGTTGCATATTTTTCTAAAAACTACATAAAAAACCAAAATTTTGAAAAAAAACGCTTTTACTTGGTCTATTTTTTTAAGAAGTTATGGGCAAAAAACCAAAAAAGCGCATTTTTTTCAAAAATTCAGAGCTTTTGAACGGATTATCAAAAAAAAATTGAAAATTGACCTGGAAGGTTTTTTTATAAGGTACAAAAAATATCGATGTCAAAAATTAATTTTTTATAAAAATTTAAAGAAACCGTCCGATTTGGCGTAGAACGTTTCATGTACAAGGTACGTCTGACAGAAAACAGGACTTAAAAAAAAACAAAAATATTAAATTTTTCGCCAAAAATCATTATTTTTATACAAAATAGTCACCTTGCGCCCCAATACAACGTTTTGCACGTCAATTAGGTTGACGAATTAATTTTTGAGCTCAGCCAAACATATGCCCTTCAGGATGGTGGTCGACGCCTTTTGAATGTCTTCAATGTCGTCATAACGCTGTCCTTTCATCAACAAATGATGTTTTTCGGAAATCTAGAAGTTCGAGGGAGCTAAATCAGGTGAGTATGGTGAATAAGTAATGATTAAAATACCATTTTTGGTAAAAAAAATCATTCATGAGCATCGAGATATAGGACGGCGCATTTTCGTGCAAAAAGCGCCACCTGCCTTATTGACTGCGGCCGAACAGGACGAATTCGCATCAACAAACACTTCATAAAATCAAGATAAAACACAGACTTGATCGTTTGACCCAATGGAACGAACTCCTTGTGGACAATTCCCTCCGAATCGTGGATACAAATCAACATTGTTTTGATTTTTGACTTTTCAAGATGGTTTTTTTTCGGATTTGGCTTGCTCAGGTGTTTCCATTCGGCGCTTGATGACGTTTGATTTTTGGATCATATTGAAAACACCATGTCTCATCACCAGTAGATGCTGAACTTCAAGTTTTCGTCCTTTTTCGACTCTTTAATCAATTTCTTGCAATATTAGATTCGCAGTAATTTTTGATCGTCAGTCAATTTGTGTAAAACAAAGCATACACAAACCTTCCGAAGTCCCAAATAATCGATTAAAATACGAAGAATTGAATCTTTGAACATGCGCAATTCCATTTCCATGCATCACAACGAAGATTTTGGCTGATTTTTTGTAAATTCACATACAGTTTCAGTGTTACATTGAGTAACCACGGAATTTTTTAGATCGGGATGTTGGTCATCCTTGATGTTCTCACGACCTGCTTCGAATCGTTTAAACCACTCGTGGACTCTGCTATGAGATAAACAAATTTTACCATACACTTGTGTCATTAATTAAAACGTTTCGGTGAATGTTTTACCAAATTTATAACAAAACTTAATATTCGCTTTTGGTTCGATGTTCATTTTTCGACGGATTGTATAAACACTCTGACACTTTCAGCAAGATAACTAGGGTTCTAATGACCCAAATATCATGAAATTATGTCAGAACATCAAAGAAGAATGCACCTTTTCCACGCCTAACCCCGTCAAAAGAGGGCGCTACTAGAAATAGCTATTTTGAAAAAGTCCTGTTTTTCGTGAGATGCATCTTGTATTATACAATAATTAACTATTATGAAATACAGATAGTACCATATATCTATATATGTCTCGCTCGATTACTAGGAAGAAAAAATTCATCCACATCTTAAGACCGGTTTCGTTTTTTAAGAACTCATCAGATAAGGTCGGATTACGAGTAAAGAACGAAATCGGCCTTAGGATGTAGATGAATTTTTCTTCTTAGTAACCGAACGAGCCATAGTTCGTTTAGTCGTGTATTTGATAATACAGTTAATTATTGTGAATTGATAATTAGTACGATCAAGTAGACAGAACGTTGCTTCTCTTACATTTTTATATGTTTCAAAAAATGAATCCCTCGTTCCTTACCCAATTAGCAAGTGATTGTGATCGTATCTAATAAAGAGATTTTTCCAAGATAAAGAAGGCGATAGCTGCTCTTCTCTATATCCTACCTATCCAGGTGTGCCTAAAGGAAAAATTCTTGACCTTACCTTATACCTTCTATATACGGTTATATACCCAATTCTGATAATTCAACAATCGCAACATATGCTAATGGTAGAGTCATAGTGGTATCACAAGGAATCTATAACAGCAAGTCAACATCGATAGGATCATCTAAGCAAACGGGAAAAAATGGTTCAGAGTATGGCGAGTCAGAATCAACATCTCCAAATTCACGCACATTACGTTTACTTAAAAAATATAATATTCCGACTGTATATATGGGTCCGTGCTACCCGTCCAAATAGAGGTGAAATACTTGGGAATTAATCTAGATAAACATATGAATAGATAAAAACATATATAGTATAAACTGCCTCAACTAGAAAATGTAAATAGAAATATTAAGCTAGATATCAAATTACATATTTACAAATGCATCTTATGACCTATTAGGTTCTACGGAAATTAGATGTAGTTCATTACTAGTAATTCCAACATACAAATTATAGAACGTTTCTAATCCAAAATCCTTGCATAGTAATTCTTTTTGTGAACGGGATTTTTCTAGTGCATTCTGAAATTACGTTACAATTTCAAGAAACGATGCGATATCAACTGGTCAGTAGTAATGACGTTTTCCAAAAATGAGGGTTATTTTCAATCCGCTCCTAAAAGCTAAAATATATTTCACTGATGTTATCCTTTTGATCTTTTTTTTTTAATCTCTCATATATTTGCAATCTACAACAAGGTAATAAGCAACTGTTACAACATTTAGGGCAAGACAGCGAGTTGCCAAGCATCAAGGGTTAGAGCGCTTACATTAAAGTCCTCACATGTACATGAACTTAGGTTCTTTATAACTAGAATAGTGGAATAATCGTAATTCTATCATAAATTATATAGCTTATCTTTAAAGGTTCACAGCGTTTCAGTCTCTGCGTCTTTTCGCTATTATTTGGAAGACTGACACAGCAAGGAAGTTGGGATACACTCGCGATAGATACTTCGTACGCGAGCACTTAGCTTCTTCTAGCACATACTTTATTTTTAGATGGCGGTGTAAAATTTGGTTTGATTTGTCACGAACCGAGGAACGTCAGTAATTATTCTCAGGGTTTTGGACTGGAATCTTTGAAGTATTTCTATTATCTATTTCTAAACTCGGGCATAATTCCTTCCTTAAGGTGAAAGTGACTTGCTCACATTATGCCTTGTTGATTTTTAGGCGATATATTTTCCCATTCTTCTATTTTATCATGATCTTTCTGAAACTTCTCAGATGCATATCTTATTGTCATAACCGTGGTGCCCACTTATTATGTGTGAAAGAACAACCAACATTGAATCAAAAATTAGCCTGACCATGTGGGCCAATGTGTAGCGCCGGCTTAATACTACTGTTTATTGTTATGTTTCATAACAGATTGCAAGAATTAAAGGATATTAAAAGAAAATGATCCTTTTTTTAATCATACAACTGCTGTCAATGTATAGGATTACTTTTTTTACAAAAAAAGGGAGAAGCATTAATAAAAACGCGTAGGGGAGACGAGGTCTGAGCCTGGTTACCTGGTTACCTCAGTTGCGCTCACGGCGCTTTGCCGTCAGGTTGTGGCCGGAGAGAATCGATGTCGCAAAAATACCTCCAAAGTAAATTTTGGACGTTTTTTTCAACTGTGTTTGTTTTTATTATGGTAGGTTTCAGCTTGCGTATCAAGTGTCAGTAAAGTAGCATAACTATCCGTCTTTCTATTTTGGTGTTCGAAACGGCACCTTTTTAACAGTTTTTTAGGTTATAGGCATGTGTTTGCCATATTCGGAAAAATTTAAAGATAGGGATGGAAATAACAGCTTGTTACTTTCATTCCATTATGATCGTGATATCTCAAAGCATATTTTATTGTGTTTTTTATATTTCAAAGTAACACAAATTTATTTTATTATTCCAGAATGCCTAATATATATAAACGAACGATCAGTAGATGTTTAGTTACTCCAGAAATAGTACTGGCTGCAGAAGAAGTACTTCTCAGACAAGTACCATTTCGAGACGTTGCGAATTCACATCAGCTGTGCCATGTAATTTTATATAGACATGTGCAAAAGAAGAAAGAAATGCTTGAAGAAGGTTTAACAAGATTTTGAAAGGTAGGCTACGTATCGAATAGAAGAATTTTTACCGACGAGGAAGAAAAAATACTGGCCGAGTTGTCAAATGTCTATTGTTCTCAAATTAATTACGGATTAACAACCAAAGAAGTACGAAAGCAAGCATTTCAATTAACAATTAAATATATTAAAGAAATTCCCAGCTCGTGGAGGTCCAATGAATGGGTTTGTGACGACTGGCTGAGATTGTTAATGCGTCGTAATCCGAGATTATCAATAAAAGCGCCGCAAGCAACAAATATTGACCGAGCGGCGAGCTTTAATCAAAGTTATGTTGAATTGTTTTTCCAACATTATACTCAGATTCTAGGGCGAGACAATTATACTGCATCAGCTATATGGAATACGGATAAAACTGGCATAACCACTGTACAAAAACCAAGCAGGGTAGTAGCAGGAAGAGACGCCAAGCAAGTAAGCTCAGTCACATCTGCAGAACGTAGCGTGCTGGTTATAGTAGCTACTGCAGTTAACGCCATTGGAAATAGTATTTCTGCCATGTTTATATTCCCGCAAAACAGTTTAAGGATCATTTTTTCCGTGATGCACCCCAAGGGTGCAAATGGAAGTGGTTGGATGCAGAACATGATTTCAACATATTTTTGAATGATTTTAAGACTCATGCAAGCCATCTAAAGAAAATAAGTGCATTCTTCTTTTGACAACCACAGTTCCCCTATAGGACTGAAGAATATTGACTTATGCAGAGATTCTGGCATTGCCCTTTTGACTTTTCCACCACACTGCACACACAAGATGCATGCCGTGTGTGCAACTGGATGAAAACTGGACTGGATGAAAGGGGAAAAACAACAACTGGATGAAATCAAACCCTGGGAAAGTTATGACGATAAACGATATACCCAGTATAGTCCGATATTCTTTTCGGATGAAATTTATAGATGGGTTTTGCTTGCACTGATATGGTCTGTGAATACACGAGTATTTACAGACATCGACTTCTTGCCCAGCTCCGTCACTGATCGACAGTTAAAAGATGTGGCAGTTTCACTACCAGACCCGATTCCGTCAAAAAGTCGTCAGATTGATACAATGCCCTCTTAGCCAAATAATTTCGACTGATCTGTGAGTTACGCTAACCAACAGCACCATTGATAGCTTCCCTAGCTTCACTAGCTTCATCATTACTGCCAAGAACCACTCCTGAATTAACTTTGCCACCAATAATGGCCTTGCCATCAACAACTATTTTGAAAGTAGATATGCCTATTTCATCGACATTATCTGATAATTTACATATCCCATCTACCTCTTCAGCTAGTATTCAGGATTTCAAGATAACATAGTTTAGTTCCTATGAAGTTAAGCCCCTACCAAAGGCAGGACCCAGGAAGAATAATAGAAAGGGAAGGAAAGGCAGAAACTCAGCAATAATGACTGGCACTCCAAACAAGCTTGAAATTCAAGATTAAAACAAAAGAAAGCTTAGAGCCAAAGAAGTTAAGAAACCCATTTTGCAGATTGCTAAAGAGACAAAAAAGCCAAGGGCTTCAGTTGTTAAGAAAACTATAAAAAAAAGAAATTAAACACAAAGAAAGAAAAAAGAGGTTAAGATAACTAAGGATAGTGATAATTCAGGCAGCGAATATTGCATTTGTTTTGTTTAGTTTGTGTGGAATCCTTTTCAAACAGCAGGTCAAATGAAAACTGGGTACAATGCTTATATATTATATAATATTATTATATAAATAATATATTATATATAAATAAATAATATATTATAATAAATAATAATATATAAATAATATATTATATTATTATATAAATAATAATATAATAATTAGGGGTTCAAAGGGTACTGAAGCGTCTCTCATAGCCTGTCCTATCCATTTCCTACCCGCACCTCCTCATTGGTGAACCCTGGTAACTAAGTGCTGCAGAACCGAGACCGGGTAACCAACCCCGGTGGAGGAGATTTGGTACTTAGGCAAACGCGATAAGGAAAACACTAGATAGAGGGTTAGCACCCCTCTATCTGTGCCAAATTGCTTTCGATCATGAAGATGAAGCCTCGGAAACCACCCTTGATGTGGGGACTGATGTGGGAACTTGATGTGATGACTTGATGTGGGAACATCAACGGTTGCACAGTCTCTAGCAGAGGCAAGTGGAGCGAGTGGCGCCTCTCTGCGAAACGAAACCACAAGGCCAAGCAATCCAAGTCAGGACACCTAGGATAACGGCTTGGAAACCCGAAATGGGATTCCCGCAGTAATCCAAACAAGGGGAAGGCGTATGCGATGGATAAGAGAAGTTATAACAAATCTTATGGTCGCATACTGACGGAGAGAGGATGATGACGAATTATCGGGCTAGATTGGGACAAATGTGGAATACTGAGTTGCCTGCTCTAGCAATGACATCTCAAAGACAAACAGATCAAGTAAGATCCATAATCCGACAAAAGGTTCTGTCTGAGTATGAAGTGAATAATCTAAAAGTTAATGCAAGGGCAGTTGCGTCAGCAACACAAGCGCATCCATTCATAATACCAGGAGACAGGCGAAAAAAGAGTGCTTCACCGACTCTCACACCGGAGATAAATGAAAAACCATCTGTAATACTTTAGAACAATGGACAGACAAACAATCCCAAGCGCCGTAATGAACCCAGAGCAAACAATCAACAGGAGGAAAAAATGTTTTCTCAAAAAAAAATCCATTTACGAAAAAAGAAAAATAGAATTTAATGGTGTAAAACTGGAAAATAGACCAAAACCATGTAAGCTTCAGTTAACTGCTAACATCAAAGACATTGTTAAAAAGCTAAATGTTGAGTTGGCCGTTGAATTGAACAATGCCCAAGATCTAAACGAACTCTGCCATTTAATACACTGCGTGAGTCTAGCAGTTAGCGAAATATATGTGAAACAGCCCAAGGAAATAAAATCTATAAAGCCCCCATGGGAAACCTGGCTCCAAAACAATATAGAACGGTTCCTCAAAGAAATAGGAATATTGCATGTTTATCTTCATAAGACAAAACCAAGCACAAAAGTAAAAAAGAAAACTTCTTTATATAGAAAGGGAGCAAAAATTAAAGCATATCCAGATTGTAAACAGCAACTTCTTATGCACCTCGAAAAGTTTAAACAAAAAATAAAGGCTCTGGGTAACAGGCTACACCGATATCACAATAGAAATAAAAGATATCAAAAAAAAACAAAATGTTTGCACAGTCTCAAAGAATGTTTTACAGAAACTTAGGTAAGGACCGCGTATGCGAAATTGAAAAATCCCGGCAACCGAAAAAATGACGGAATACTGGACTAAACTTTGATCCAATCCTGTTCAGCACACCGAAGCTACATGGATTGATACGGAAAAAGCCAACTATATTCAAAAACCTCAAATGGAGTACATAGTAATAAGTAGGAAAGGAATTAATAATGCGATCAGAAAACTTAAAAACTGGGCATCACCTGGTATCGATGGCCTACATAACTTCTGGTCGAAAACTATGACAAACTGTCATAATCCACTTGCAACGTTGCTTTAAGATTTTATACAAGACCCAACAAAGATACCTACAAATTTCACGAAAGGAATCAAGAATATACTCCCGAAGAAAGGTGACTTATCTGAAGCAAACAATTTAAGGCCGATAACTTGCTAAAATGGATAAAATCCTGACATCTATATTAAGCATAAAAATTAATGAACATCTTAAGATTAACAAAATCCTCGCATGGAAGCAAAACGGATGTAAACAACGTTCAAGAGGATGCAAGAAAACTTTAGTAATCGACAACATCGTTACTCGCCAGGCAAAGCTTAAACAAAGAAAGATATCTACCGCGTGGATTGACTATCAGAAGGCTTTTAACTCAGTCCCACATTCATGGCTGAGCAGCATACTTCACATATACGGAATCCAGCCAACTCTGTGTTCTCTGTCAAGCCAACTCTGTCTTCTAATACGCAGGGGAATTTTTCAAGGGGGATAGCCTTAGCCCCTTATGGTTCAGTATGGCGTTAAATCCGTTGAGCTCAGTGTAAACAAACACCAAATATGGATACACTCTGAATAAAGATACAACCATAACACATCTATTCTATATGGATGACTTAAAGGTGTATGCCAAAGTGAAAAAACAACTTAAGGGAGCGCTTGAGTTAGTAAGGGAATTCAGTACGACAATTGCTATGAACTTCGGACTATACAAATGTGCGACACTACAGGTAGAGAAAGGAAAAATAATTTCCACCACAAATTTGACTTTGTGTGATGGTACAGAACTGAAAACATTAAAACCAGAAGGCATTACCCAGGGCCTAGACATCAAACAAAATGACAATAAAGAAAAAGCTGAAATAGAATTATTAAACAGAGTTAACGCAGTACTCAATACACACCTCTCAGGAAAAAACAAAATTATAGCTATTAACACTTGGCCTATCCCATCTATCACATACACATTTGGAACATTAAAATGGTCAAAGACAAACCTGCAGAGATTAGACAGAAAAATTCGAAGCGCATTTACGAGAGCCAGATCCCAATGCCATCATCCCAATGCTGCAATTGAGCGGCTTTATCTACGAAGAGAGGAAAGCGGTTGAGGGCTGGGTTGTTTGGAAGTGATACACGAAAGGGAATGTCAAAGCCTAAAGAACTACTTTTATACAAAACACTCACCTATACATCGAGCAGCTGTAGTATTGGATAAAAAGTACACTCCTCTTCGGGTGGCCGAACCACCACAACCGGAACCAGAAAATACATTTGAAATAATGAAAACCAAGTGGCGCAACAAAGCCTTGCATGGACGGCACTATGCTACTCTAAACTATCAAGAACAAGTTGACTCCAAGGCTACAAGTACCTATCTAACCTCAGGATATCTCTTTGGAGAAATAGAAAGATTTATAATGGCAGTACAGGATCAGGTTGTACCCACGAGAAATTATGCTAGAGTCATCGTGAAACAAAACATACTAACCTCCAAATGCAGATACTGTGATAAAGACTAGGAATCGATACAACATTTAGTATCGGGTTGCACCTATCTGGCCCCCACCAGCTACCTATCAAGACATGATTCCGTGGGTAAACTTCTATGTCTGGAACATGGATTACTAACAACATTTACACCATATCATCATACGCACCCCAACCTGTTCTAGAAAATCAACACATTAAATTATATTGGGACTTGCAGATTCGAACTGACAGAACGGTACAAGCAAATAGACCAGATTTAGTGCTCTACCAGATAGAAGCTAATCAAGGCACAATAGTTGACTTCTGTGTACCTTTAGATGAAAATATACACCGAGCATACAGGGAAAAAATTTACAAATATAGAGGTCTGGCTTTCGAAATCAAGGATATATGGCACCTAGATAGAGTTAATATCCTTCCATTTGTGGTGAGCGCTAATGGTCTAGTCCACAAATCCCTAATACAGAACCTCGAACAACTATGTATCACAAAAAGGGTAGTAGTATGGATGCAAAAAGCAGTAATATTGGGAACAGTCGAAATAGTCAGACGCGCCCTAGACCGTCAGTAGACACCCAAGTATTCTTGGTTACACCCGGGTACTTGGAGTTTTTACCGCAACTGTGTAAGAAAAAAAAACTAATAACGAAATAAGTTATGTGTGGCATAATTGTCTCTTCTTCTTCATATCCTGTGTGTCAAGTTGACCCTGAGGCCCTTACTTTTGTTCTCTTATTACGATTACGACTGTTTCGCGTCAGTCGCAATCTGGATTTTATGCGCCGTCCTTTTGGCGCGGTTAATACCATACGGTACTGGTCGAGATTAATCGACCGAAGTGAAGTGATTACTGCTCCGGAAACGACCCGCGAGGGTCGAGTCCAGTGGAAGTTTATTCGTTGATCGATTGGTTGGTACGCTGGTCGTTGTCGCTGGATTTTTTGAATGAACTGATGTGCTGTTCGGTTCTTCTTCGTGTCTGTGGTGTTTTGGCCTATTCTTTTTTGTTTTCTTGGTGTTATTCTGTTCTATTTTGTTTTGTTATTCTCTTTTTTGTTTTCTTGATGTTCCCTTTTTTGTTTTCTTGGTGTTATTCTGTTCTATTTTGTTTTGTTATTCTCTTTTTTGTTTTCTTGATGTTCTCTTTTTTGTTTTCTTGATGTTCTCTTTTTTGTTTTCTTGACGTTATACCGGTGTTAGTGGTTTTATTTCGATGTTGTTGATAGCACAGAATGGACGGACTGGATGTTGTTGTCGGTCCCAGTGCGTTTCATCTTCACCGTCTTCGGGGCTAAGGCTTATTCTCTTGGTTAGGTTTGAGGTCGCCACGCGTCCTGCGTGACGAACCTCGGGGGGTGCCCGCTCCCTAATCCAGTTCGGACTCCCGCTGCTGGAACGGTCAACAGCCATGGACGTCTGCCCCCACGATGGCCAGCGCGCTCGCAACGCATCCGACCATCACAGAGTCCATCCTCTGCTTACAGTATTACACTGTTTATTCCATGTTAGCGAGTCCGGGCAAGAAGGATTTGGTGTTGCTGCCGGTCCCGGTGCTTCGTTCTTCACCAACTTCGGGGCTAAGACTTATTCTCTGGGTTAGGTTTGAAGTGGCCAGATCTGTACGTCGGCGACCGAGACTACCAACGGACACTGCTATCTGTCCCCATGGTGACCAGACAAACACGTCCGATCACCTCAGAGTCTCGTTCCGAACTGCATAATTGTTTGTCTGATTGAGATCTCATTTTTAAATAATATTGTTGATTATTTTAGAAGATTGTTATGTTTCCTAGAAATGTTTAATTTTTTTGATAATTGAGATACTAATGTAAAACCTAAAAGGCTGATTATAAATAAATATGTTGATTATGAAAATAATTTTGTTTTTATTTACAATGTTACAACTATCCCCTTACAGTGTTACAACTAACACTAAGGGTAGGGATGGTTGTAACAAATTCCACTTTTTTTATTTTGTAGTTTTTCTCAACATTTTTAATATCAGTTGTATTTAAGCTGGTGTTAAAAGATAACTGAAAGACCAATCTATCATGTGTACTGATTAGAATTTTAATATTCAAAAAGTTCTGAGATATTACGAGAAAATTGAAAATTGTTACGTTCATGTCTCCCTGACAATAAAAATATGAAAATTAATATTTCAAATACTTCCATTGAAACAGAAACTTTCTTATTCTATAGTACAGAAAGTTTATTAAGATAATGTAAACGTTTTAAATAGAAAAGCATTTTAAGAAAATTGATCGCATAATATAAACATACTGCTTAATAGTTTTAAATCTGAAATTATAATTAGAATGCAATGTCTCTCTTATTTCTTAACGTTAAAAGGAAATATCGTGGAAAGCGTCTTTCTATATCTAGTCACCGATTTAGAAAGAGGCTTTTTTTGGGATTTCTCAGCTTACAGACAAATTAATTTGAGGAAACGGCCCAGTCCAGATTACGAAATACTTAGCCTAAGAAAAGAGGAAGTTTAAGCAAAGCGCGTTTCAAATTGGATTGAATAAAATACGAATTAACTCGAGTTGTATAATTTAACAAAAAATACTTCTGCTTTTAAAACAATTTTCATCCGGATATCGTAAATTAGTCTAGATTATTTTTTCCCGATGGATCCGATGGATCCGTCCTAAAGAGGGTTGTAGGAAAAATCAAATATATTGTAGAAACGTTCTTTGCCATTTTTGTGGTAAACCGATGATAAAAATTACATCATTATTTGGTGGCAAAAAAATTGCAATTGTCCAATATCCGATCAAGAAACAATAAATACATAATTACATTGTCACCAAAGCGAACAGCATTATTACTGCGATCTTTATATTAATTACCGAACAAGAACTGAATCTTCAATATAATACTTAGACATATATAAAACACCAACTTCCCAAACGTTAACTTTGTGTCTGAAACAGTTTCTATTCTGAATTCCACCTTGTGTAATATTTGCTGATCTTAGGTCCTCTTTAATTACAGCAATCCATCTAATTTGTTAGCCTATTTATGTGTCTGAAAAACTTTTTCTCATATGGCTATATATATACATATATATATATATATATATATATATATATATATATATATATATATATATATATATATATATATATATATATATATATATATATATATATAGTCGTGGTAGTGGCGAGAGTCCATTCCCTTGTCTCACTCCAATTTTAATTTCAAGAGGCTCTGAGATGTTACACATGTATTTAACGTTTGACCTTGTGTTAGTTAGTGTTTAATAATTTAATTATTAAACTTTAATAATTGCCAGCGTTTTCATATCTAGTCCTTGTTTATGCCCGCATATGTAATATATATATATATATATATATATATATATATATATATATATATATATATATATATATATATATATATATACATATATATATATATATATATATATATATATTTATATATATATATATATATATATATATATATATATATATATATAAAAAACTAAACAAATTGCCTTTTGAATTCGATTAAATAAAAGATAATTATCTAGAATTATTTAGTTTTGATACTAAAGTAAACAAAACAAGTTTGATACTATAGTAAACAAAACAAGTTTCATGCTAAAGTAATAAAATACAAATATCAGAATATAAATATTAAATAAACAATTCTGGCATTCAAAAAAACCGCTGATCCAACATTGATAAAAATTGTAATATTTCACGCTCTTGGCATAATAAACTTTTTATAAAAATTTATTTTAATATTCGGAAATATACTGAGTGTTCACTATACACAATAGCTATATTCTGCGTGAAATATTTATTTCTTGGTTCACGACTTAATAGTTTCACATTTAAAATTAAGGTCACGACGAAAAATCTCTTAACAAAACATCTGCAATTTTAACATTAAAAGGAAATATCGCGAAAAACGATTTTCCTTGTCGAGCCACCAGCCTAGAAAGGTTTTTTCTGGCCCGTCTCAGCTTACAGACAAATTAATTTGAGAAAACGGCCCAGTTCAGATTCCAAAATACTTAATCAAATAAAGGAAGGAAGTTTAAGTAAGGTTCGTTTAAAATTGAATTGGATAAAATGCGAATTAACTTGAGTTGTTTAATTTAACAAAAAAATATCTTTCTAGAAACAATTTTCTTCCGTAAGTCCCGACTAAATTAAGTTTCGGAAAAGATAAAATAACGGGTCCTTCTTATTGAAGGTCCTTCTTATGATAGGACTAAATTCATGTTCTTGACATCTAATGTAATATACATTCTGTCAAATAAAAATAATGATTGTTTACTTAACAGGCCCACGTAAATATTTCTACACAATTTTTGCTGTAGGTTGACACCAGTGTACCTAATTGGAGGTTGGCTGAAATGTTGTGCTGCAAATGATATTTCTCAAGATTTACTTCGTTTCTATTTACCTTTAACATTTTCGATTCATAGATTTACATCAATCCTTTCTAACTATTTTAGTTTATGTTTTGAGCATGGGCTAAGTCGTGGAATGATTTGTTCCGAAAGAACAGAATTTTCTTCTAAAAGAGCATTACAATCTTACTAAAAGCATGAGCCAATTTGGACCCTATATTTATAAAACGTACAATAATGAGTAACGATACATAGTTTTATGAAATTGCCATGCAAACCACTCTTCAGCTTTACTCTTCAATGAGCCGAAACTACAATAAAAATCACACGGTGTTTCCGTGTGCTATCTTTTACATGTGTGGAGGGGAATCTTGGCATATTCCTTTGATGGGGGACCAGTTCCAGTTCCTTTGATAGGGGACAAAAAACCGAAAACCCTCGTTAAGTTGGCAACGCAAGCATCTTCACAAGCGCTTCACTATCCACACGTTCGCCAAGTGAGCCTTGACGTATCGTAGGGCCAATACAGGCTTTACTGATTCAATACATATTTGTGTATGATTCATGATTTAGTTTACTTGTATTGCAATCTTCGCAATTTTTGGTATTTTTTAAATTTCGCTTGTAAAGGATGGATACACTAACAGAAGTTTATTCCAGTAAGAAGGTTAGAAAGTCTTTGCAATCCTCCCAATCTTCGGTATTTTTTAAATTTCGCTCGTAAAGGATGGATACACTAACAGAAGTTTATTCCAGTAAGAAATTTAGAAAGTCTTTGACCATGAAATAACAGTTTCTTAATTACTGAAACTGAAAGTGGTGTTAAACAAGTAGACATTTGAAAATGCAGAGCTTTGAAAAAGACTACTATTTATACAATAATAAAAAACAAACATAAAATATTGCTGTCCCAGTCCGAAATATTGTATTGCGGTTCACAAAAGAATAGTGAAGAGACGTAACTACTGTACCAAAAAAGCATGAGCATCTATGTACAAGCTACATACAATCATCATCTACGTACTACAATCATCTACGTACAAAAAAAGCATGGTCACTCTTATATGAATGCAATTCACAAAAGTTACAAGGTTTTCTTCTGATTTAGGTTGATTACATACAATATAAAAATTGACATAACATTGTCGACAATTGTGCATCCAATCTTACAATAACAAAAATGCCTACAAGAGGTTGTTAGATAGATTAGCGATGTTCAACAAGTTGAATCTGAAGAACGAAATGAGGAAGATTTAGAAGAAATGTCTGTATGATATAAATACATACAATAATAAATAATGAAAAGTAGTTTTTAGAAAGTAAAAGCAAAAACAAGATTCCATTTTAAGCGCACCAATAAATATTAGAAGCGAATTAGAAATATTCAGCAATTTAGACGCGATTTTAACATTTTTTTTCATCTATGGGTTTGCTATAAAGATTTCCGTGAAAGACTTCCGACGATCTGTTAAATTGGTGTTTTATTGTTGTAGATGTGCTGAAATATTTTAAAAAATACTGCTCTCATTGGCGCTCTGTTGTTGGAAGATATTCCAGACTGTGACGATTAGTCTGATGTGGATTTTCCAGATGAAAAAAAGGAGAAAGATGTTCAACTACCCACACCGAGAGACTTTGACGACATTTTTGAGGAGGGTGGTGAAAGGGTCCTAAATGCAATCCAACCCTTATCGCTTACAAATGAAGAATTACCTCTATAATCTTCTATTGATCAGGTATCTACATCACGTATCCCTAATCCCAGGACCAGATTGATCTTCCGTCACCAAATACATCCTTGCCGAGAGCTACCCGACAAAAGGTTGTCGAACCAAATCGTTAATGGAAAAAGCGAAATTTAAAGACAAATATTTATCTTGATTTCTTCGCTCAACCGGTGCAATAACGACGCATAATACTCTCCAGTTAATGTTTTTCCTTTTTTCAAGTTATCGGTGTAGATGATTCCGCGTTCATCCCAAAAAACTGTGGCCATAACCTTTCTTGCTTCAATCGACAATAAAAATGAAACCATGTGATAAATATAACTGAGACTTTGACAGCTATTTGGTGAATAATGATGCTTACTAAAAACAAACCATTTCCGATACTACAAGCGCCATCTCTTGGATTTTCTAAGGACTTATCGAACCACCCTCGTATATCGTTTATTGTTTGATGTTCAATTTGTATTCTAGTTGTGTTCCCAGTGTTCGATTAATTAATTTTGTTTATGATTGATGGTGAGGTTTATTTTTTTAGAATATTTAACCCTTTGTAGCATTATGTGACAATCCTGTAACAAACCTAGAAAATTCCGCCAGACTACGCACTGAGTTTATTTAATTCATTCAAATCAATGTAACATTACTGCAACACACAGTATGCACAACTACTGAACAAATTAAGCTTCGACGTTGGCTAACGATACATATGTAAAATGGCACTAGTGCAAATTATAAGTTTTGTAATAAAATACAAAAACTGCGGAAAATACTGTTATTTTCCTGTAAATCTCTAGGTAAGTAAATAAATAAGTTAATTTATTGTTAGCAATCAGTATTTTTGCCTTTTTATATGACAGGAATAAGTTTTTGCGTTTGTGACATTCTTGATACGTTGATCAAGGAGAGTAATATTAGTAGTAAGTAAAGTACAGTGGCGTATCTATAGGGTGCTTCATTGCAGTCATAAAAGTTGCTTCATTTTTTGTCTTTGGTACTTTGGTGGCGCGGGTGAGCTAGTGATGCTCGGGCAATTCCCGCAATTTGTTAACCAAGAATGTACTTTTTTCGTAGAGCTGGAGGGCTAGTTAAGGAAATCCCGTATTTCTATTTTTTAAATATGGAGGGCTCTACTACGCATTCTTCCTGTGATTATTATGACCATTGGTCATTTGTATCTTTGATTTTTTGTACTTTTTGTTTTATTGAATCTGCAAATAGAGGCAAAGTAAAGTTAATTGTGAAAGTTAGATATCAATATATCTAGTTCTAGAAATTATCTAAGTGGGAGCGAAAAACTGTTCAGTTTAAAACAGTAGTTTAAGAATGATGACTTTATTGATGAAAAAGCGAGTGAACATTTCTCCGAATGTGAAGAATTGGACGTAACTAAAAGTAACAGTATAACAGATGCAGTACCCGATACCAGTATATATCCAGATCCAGAGCAACCACAACTGTCTGCTTGTACCTTAAAAATCAAAGTAAATCATATTTTAGTGAACAATATTGCATCTTCACCATATATTACTAATAAGAGTAATTTTAAGGAACTAAATGATCAAGTGAAACGGTTCGTGATCGAAAACGGACATTGTAAACCTAAGAGTTCTTTCTTAAAAGATAGTGGCAATAGCTCTTTCCTAGAAAAACATTACTATATTGTTTCCAAGTCTGGCGTGAAATTTGAACCTACATGACCATCCTATTCCTTAATACTTCAGAAGGCGTATTGTGAACCATGTTGGCTATTCGCAAATTGGGCAACTAAAAAAATACAAAACGTTTGGATGGAAGACTATAACGACTGGAAACATATTGTAGACGCCATAGAAAGACACGAGACATCGAAAATTCAACTGAATTCTTGTCTTACGTATGAACAATGGAATGGAACACATGGAACTACATGGAACACTAGATGAAGAGCAAGAGTCCATGATCAAGAAAGAAAAAAAAATTAGCTCCAAGTACTCTCTAGACTCCTTGATGTTACTTTGACACTTTCAATGTGTAATTTAGCCTTTCGTGACCACAGAGAAAAGGCAGATAGCAATGATTCGAGTTCCCGAGGAAACTTTTTGAGTATTGTTGAGTTATTAGCAAAATACGATCCCATTTTACAAGAATTGTTAAGTAAACCAAAGGGCCTGATAAAATAGTTAAGTCCAAAAATACAAAATGAGCTCATTTCTGTTCTGGTTCTAAAAATGGAAAAGACACTCCTAAACGAAATAAACGCCGCACCATTTTACTTCTATCATATTCGAGACGACCCAAGATATTTCAAAAACAGTTCAAACGTCTGAACTTTACCGTTATTGTATGATTGAGAAAGACGAAAATGGAATCTCAAAGACGCTCGTCATTAAATAGTCATTTTTAGGATTTCATGAAGTTAAGGACCAAACGGCCTTAACAATGTCCAACCAAATTATTAAATCCATAAATGACAAAAATTTACCTCTAGATAAGTATCGAGGACAAAGATATGATGGTGTTAACACAATGAAAGGCACTTATGGTGGAGTTCAAAAACTCTTAAAAGATATCGAGCCAAATGCGATATATATTCACTGTGCTGGTTATAGCTTAAATCTGACACTTAACGATGCAGTAAGAGAGGTTATTTATATGCAACATTTTTTTAAAACAGTTCAAAAAATTTATAATTTTTTTGGGCATAGTATCAAAAGATGGAATATCTTATCAAGTTTAATATCTGATAAAGAAAGGGAGTCTTCAACGTCGATACCATTAAAAACATTGAACCTTACTAGATGGGCAGGACGTTATGATGCTATTTTTGCTTTAAAATTTCGGTTTGTTGAAGTCCAAAAAGCGCTAACGAAAACAATTCTGATAAATTGCAAATCAGATGAAAGAAATGAAGCTATTTCACTCAAGAAAAAGATCAAGAACTGCAATTTTATTATGTTATTTGTTTTCAATTGCAAAATTCTACAAACTGTCGATGCAGCCTCTAAAGCACTTCAGTTTAAAACCACCGATCTTTCAAATGCTTTAAAACGTTTGAAAATTTGTCTGGAAGAATTGGAAAGGTATAGACATGAATTTGAAAATTTAAAAAAAGGAAGCAAATAATGTAGCAGAAAAATGGTCCATCAACCCAGAATTTTCTAAAACTTGTCAGACGAAGGTGAAACGCCATTTTAACGAACTTTGCGAAGATAAGCGTCTCCAAGATCCGAAGTTTGTTCAAAGTGAACATATTTTATCGAATATTGGATATCCTTATTAATTAACTGAAAGCGCTTCCTTCCAATGAATGAAATTGTTTCCAATTTCAGTGTTTTACAACCTGCCACTTTGTAACATTTAAATGATACTGAACTATTAAAAAAGCTCTAGAATTTGTTGATATGTATAAAAAAGAGATATCTGAATCATTTACGAGGAAAATTCTCAGTTTTCGGTCCACCTTCAGAGACGAAATAAAAAAGTCTTCGTGTATTAGAGAACTTGCTGATTTATTAATAATAAAGAATTATTTTATGTTGTGCAGCTTTCCTGAAGTATGCACTGCATTAATGTTATTTGTTACAATTCCTGTGACTACAGTTAGTGCTGAAAGATCATTTTCGAAACTAAAATTAATAAAAACCTATTTGAGAAACTCTATGGGACAAGACAGCTACGTAGCTTGGCTATTCTGTCTATTGAAAATTCTATGGCCCAATCAAAGCTTGGAGAAAAGAATTTTATTAATAAATGTCTTGTTAATATTAAATTATTTCATTATAATTATGTAATACCCATGCTTTTGAAAATAAAATTTATTAGATATTTAACTAAAATGCACACAATATTAGTAATACTGTTGGATAACTACTTAAGTGATTTATTAAAATTAAATTACAAGGTGACGATTTTTACTGGGAGGGTCCCATCCAATGAATTTGCCACGGGCCTTGGATGGGTTAGTTTCGCCACTGGTAAAGTAGGTGGATATTGTTGCTAAATTGGTTCATTTTGTTTCAGACTGGTGTCACGATCATTGCAAGATAATGAGATGTGTGATATAGTTTACCAATATGATAGTAAGGAGGGATTTGATGACGATGATGACAGCGTTATAGATCCCAACTACCAATCATTATCAGATGACTTTGAACATTTTTCCGATCGTGATGAAAATACAGGAATTGACGTTAATTCAATCATTGAATATATTGAACGTAATGAGCCTATTGCTGGCCTCTCATTTCTAGAACCGGAACAGCAAATGAACCAATCGGCTTCATCTCATCAAAAAAAAAAGCGAACCTTGCAATGAAAAAAAATATATTAGAGTTCGATATTATTCAATAGTTTTTCAACCTATTCAATAGTTTTTATATATTTTTCCAAAGACCTCAAATTTTATTGCTGAACAAACGATTTTTTATATTAATCAAAAAAAACTAATCAATCCTTTCACGTAACTGATACTGATATTCAGCAGTTTATTGGAGCAATATATATGATGCCATTGGTACACTTACGGAGAGTAACCAGTTATTGGAATTCATCCATTGGTACCTCTATGATCCAAAAACAATGTCGAAACAAAAGTTTGAAAAAATTGGGTAATATATACATTTCAATGACAATTGTAAGATGCCACCACATAAAACTTTTAGTAGAATTCCCATGGAGGAATCTTTGCGGAGATGAACAGATTTGTGCCAATAAAGCTAAAAACTAAAACAAAAACCTCACAAATTGGATTATAAATATTTGTTCTCAGTGGGGTTTCTGGATTTATATATAAAATTGTACCCGAAACGTGAGCTAAAAATGTTGTACCTGATGAAGAACCTGACTTAGGAGCATGTTCTTACTCTCGTATCATATTTTGCTGGAGAATTGCCTAAAACACAGTTCAGACGTTACGATAAGGTCAATAAGAGATACATCAACATTGATTGCCCTCATATCGTAGGAGAATACAGTCAGCAAATAGGTGATGTGATTAAGATAGTATTATGAGAAAATATAAAATAATGATACAAAGCAAAAGATGGTAAGCTCGGTTGTTCAAAATATTTATTAGACCTCACGATGGCTAATTCTTGACTTCTATAAGGAAGAGTCCAAAAAGCAAAAAACTTAAAAAACAAACAAATGTTTTCACCAGATTTTCGACTTGAGGTAGGGGAGACTTTATGTAAACTTGGATTGAAACCTAACATCAAGATTTGAAGATCGATTCAAAATGAAATTCAGGTAAAATACATAAGGTTCCCGCACAACATAAACCACCAACTGCAGTACGGCAAGATCAAATCGGTCACAAACCATTTGCAAAAAATCAGGTGTAGCTTTATGTTATAATAACCAAAATAATTGTTTTAGATCCTTTCATACCACATAAGTATTTTTCTTTTGTCCAATGCAATGTTACAGTAATGTCACACTCCCTAAAATGTCCAATAAATGATTAAATAAACAAAATTATCGACAAAAAAATAGAAAAAGAGAACTTTATGAAATACCTTCGTTAAATATATGAAACATATATAGGCCGAGTAATTAAATTCTACCTTTTCTTTTACTTGTTTTATTATGAATAAAGCATCAGTCGGCAATCTATTAGCCGGAATCCTTGCTATTCATCTTTGTTCTCTAGAGTCACTTCGACATTGCCTTTGACTGGTGATAGGTTAATCCTCTGTAATTATCTCATCTCCTGTGATTGTAATTATTTCTGCTGCTTCGTCATTTGTTGCCTGGGTTTGGTTTTCTTCACGCTCGATATTATCTTAGAGAATTTTAAACTATGTTTTCCACTAGCTCAATGATACCTTTTTAGTTTGAATGAACTCATTCATAGGTTTCTTTATATTTTTCAGCATTTTCCATACTTTCCTCTGAGCTACATGGAGATCGCGCTCCATGCCATTTGTAAATTTTTTCCAGTCTAGCCTGGAAAACAAACTAATTAACAAACTACAAACTAATCTATTGATTTTTTCTAATTGCTGAGTGACCACTTGTTTCTTGTTTCTCTGTATTTATCGCCGTTTTCTTCTATTGGTGTGCTTTAATATTGCAAGTAGCACGTCTTTGTTCCTCAAGTCAATATTTTTACTTCTTGGTTAAACCAGTATTTGGCTTTATTTCCAAATAATTACTATCGTTTTCAACAAGAGGTAAAATTTGTTTTTTGAGATCAAGACATATTTCTTGCTAGCTCCCATATTCTTGAAATTCGGCAACCACACTACCACTATCCAAAGACGTTTGAGAAACTTGCACGCACTGATGTACGCTGAAATAGTCTTTCTCCCTATTTTAAAATAGCATTTTTGTGGCATCGTTGTTAGCTGATGTAGGGTAGAATTCCTAATTAAAATGGAATGTTTTAAGAATATTTATTTGCTTATATGTGGTTTATACGGTAAAAAATAAACAAGTAATATTTGCCAAGATTGTTTTAATTAAACTCGAAGAGATCACTAATCACTCGACTAAACACTCGAAGAGATCACTAATAATAAGAGAGACCACTAATCACCAAATCATTTTTTTGAACTTCTTGACGCCCGTTTCGCTAACCATGTTCATCGCTAACCAGCATCACCAGGAGATGATTTAACCTAATTCTAAAACTAAACTATGTTCTGTTTATATGAAAACCCTATCTAATGAAGCGTGTAAAAATCATGAACCGTGAAGTTTACTGAGCCTTACGTTAATAATTGAAAAAGTTACCTGAACGGGATAGATCCTTTATCTCGGTTTATGATCTTCTTACATTTTTCTATTTGAATGCTTTCATATGCATCTAAAGCCTTATCGCTATTAACACTTTTAACTAGTCTTAAATAACTAATATATGTATTGTGGTCATGTTCGATTGCATGTTGAGCAACACAAGATTTTATTTTTTATTCAACATGGTTAGCGGAACGTGCGTCGAGAAATTCAAAAAAGTGATTTGGTGTTTAGTGGTAAATCTCTTCGAGTTTAGTGTTCCACACCGAAGGTTCCAATAGAAGAATTGATTGTTTTAATTGTAAATGTCAATAGAAGCATCAGAAGCATTCTGGGGTGTGCGCTTGTTTTTTCTTTGATTTTTTTTACAAAGCAGAGCAAGTACCGCAATATATATATATATATATATATATATATATATATATATATATATATATATATATATATATAATATATATATATATATATATATATATATATATATATTTATATATATATATATATATATATATATATATATATATATATATATATATATTTATATATATATATATATATATATATATATATATATATATATATATATATATATATATATATATATATATATATATATATATATATATATATATATATATATATATATATATATATATATACATACATATACATTATATATACATACATATATATAAATATTATTCACGTATGGGCCCTGGAGGACCACGCGAAGTACAATTAGAGGCGTTTGTTATTGTTAGCCTTCCTTTGCGCCCATACTGATTTAATTCTTTCACTATGAGCTTTTTCCTTTCATCAGATCAAGTTGTTCCGGTTTTCCTACATTTTTCTCCATGGTCAACATCTCAAACGTTAACCTTGTGTCTGGAACAGTTTCTACCCTGAATTTCACTTTGTGTAATATTTGCTGATCTTAGGTCCTCTTTAATTGCAGCAATCCATTTAATTATTTCTACTTCAGCTGTACTCCAATTTTCATAAAATTCAACTATTTGTCTAATTAGATTATTCGGATTCATCCGTTATATGTGTCCGTAAAACTTAAGTCGTCTTTTTCTCATA
>JARFXV010002000.1:262500-346052 GCA_031761425.1 Cosmopolites sordidus
ACAACTACAACAGGTATGATGATTTTAATCTTCATAAAAGACTTAAGAAAATTGCTGGATTATACAACAAGCGAAAATTAAGTATTACAGTCAATGGACAACCAAATAGTTCTGAATGATTCAGAAAAATGTAAAATATGGGAAGACTATATCGAAAAGCTCTTTTATGACAATAGATCTGGTAATTATCTCTGGGTCTATTACTAAAGAAGAAATAGAAAAGACCATACAAGTATATAAGAACAATAGAGCAGCTGGTCCTGATGAAATTCCGACAGAGATAATTAAAGTACTAGACGAGAGAGGTATCGCAGTACTGCATAGAATATTTAACCAAATATATGACACTGACCTATATCCTGAACAATGGCTATCTTCAACCTTTATCACCTTGTTAAAGAAAACTAACGCAAGGAAGTGCGAGGATCACAGGCTTGTAAGTCTTATGAGCCACTCTATGACAATATTTCTAAGAATAATACATCAGAGACTATATAAAAAGTGTGATAATGCCATAAGCCACACACAGTTTGGATTCAGACAAGGGTTGGGCACGAGAGAGGCACTGCTCGCAACGCAAGTTCTAGTACAGAACTGCTACGACCAGCGCTAAGAATGTATACCTGTATTTTATAGACTATGAAAAAGTTTTTGACAAGGTTCAACATCATAAACTTATACAGCTTTTCCATTGACTTGGACCAAAAAGACATTCGGTGTGTCATTTCATGTTACCATATGAAAATAATTCATGGTAATCACAAGGGAAATAAACATATTCGGAGATTCCAGCCTAACCTACACCGAGAAACCGATAGAAGGGTAACAAAATTTAAATATCGGGGAACATGGCTGTATGAAGAATGGTCCTCAGCCAATGAAATTAAATGCCGTATCGAACAAGCCTGAAGTACTTCACTGAAATTCAAAAAATTGTTCATGTGTAGCGACTTCAATCTTCGATTAAGATCCTAGGGTGCTAAATTTGGTCGGTGCTTCTCTACGGCGTAGAGGGATGGATCTTAAAGGCAAATGTTGTGAACAAACTGGAGGCTTTTGAGATGTGGATTTACCGCAGAATTCTTAAGATACCATGAACTGCTAGGGTGACCAACGAAGAGGTTCTTAAATGCATCAATAAAAACCGCGAGCTCCTCAGCATCATAAGGAAAAGGAAGACTGCCTACCTCAATCACATCATGCGAGGCTAGAAATACCAATTCCTACAACTAACCATCGAAGGCAAAATAGAAGGTAGAAGAGGATTAGGACTTAGAAGGATGTCATGGCTGCGGAACATGAGGCAATAAACGGGCATGAACGATATACAATCGCTAATTCATACCGTCAGAGATAGAAAGAGAATAGAAAATGTGGTCGCAAACATCCATTAATGGATTTGCAAAGGAAGAATAGGAAGATTCAATTAGTTAGGACAAAATCGATGCCGGTCTCGTTCTAACGCACTCCGAGAGACAACCATACTCTGCTCAATATAACTTTAACGAGGAAAAAGGAACAGCGCACGGAAAAGGCAATGCGCCATGATCTGACGCTACGAGAATGACACTAGAGGTTTAAAAATAATAAATTGTTATCTAACTGCTTTTGAAACTTAGAGTTAATTTGTACCCGTTAGAGTCTGGATGCCGTCTATGAGGTATTTTACGTTGGTAGCTAACCAGACATCTCGAGAGATTGAGATTAAGAACAAACCAAGGGTTGATAGCCAAAAAGTTCACGTTTTAACAGTAGTCATTTTTGCTCATTCAGTAAGGACATCAATTTATTCAAAAAGGAAGAAATTATTTTCTACGAGTCACTGTAATTAATTATTATTTTTATATTTTCATGTACTACATACAGCTAATATTAACAAGCACTTGTTACTTTGTCTTGAACATTATGATTATATGCTGCCGAAACATCTGGTCTGCGTTCCTAAATTTGATAAATTGCAGCTGTTTGTAATGGCTCTGCTAATGTGAATATTAATTAGTTCAGTTCATGCATACAAATTTACACAGAGTTTTAGTGAGATATGTAGTTCATAATGTATGGCCAGAATTTAAATATAAACAAAAGTTTATTTTTAAACTCTTCTTATATAGATGTACTAAATTATCAGATATTAATGTGTTTGTAAAGTTGTTTTAATAAACATTATTCCAGAAATCAAATATGTTCTATATGTAGAACAAATAAAATGCAACAATATGAAAAATATGGAATTTATTGGATTAATTCTGAAGTTATAATGATAATATGTAATAATGATGAATATTAAAAATTTCCACTTACATTTAGTACAAAGAAGAAGATATTGAAGCAAAGCGTATACAAATTAATCCGCTCCTATATATGCGAAAGATGGGTCTGATCTAAAGAAAAAATCAGAAGTTAGAAACAATCGAGATGAAATATCTCAGAAAAGTACGAGGGGTTACGGAGAGAGATATAATTAAAAATGAAAATATAAGGAAGATATAAGTATAGAAAATTTAAAGAAATTCATAGAAAAACGACAACTGGAATTCGATATATAGAAGATGGGAGACGAGGTACGAGAACGTTCAAAAGATACATGGAACTACGATATGAGAAGAATCCCATTAAGGAAAGAACATGAGAAAAGGTGTCAAATATAGCGGCGAACAGAAAACATCTGAACAAATTTTGTAATATCTCAAAATATAGCGAAAATATTCAAAAACAACGAAACTTCATCAGAGCTTTTCGTAAAAATTGCTCATTCCTTAAGTAGCCGCCAAGTGTCTCCCGAAACCGATTTCAAGACGTCATCAGTCGAAATAAAGTCAGATCAGTCGAAAACAAAAAGAAATGACGAAAGGTACAACCATATACATGCTTGATGTAGGTTGAATTATAATACAGCTTTCGTCATTACTTGGTGAACATCCACAATAGTTCAGACTGCGCGAAAACCCCGCTCAGACCCCGTCTAGGTACCAAGTACCCATAAAAAATTGTATAATGGGCTCCTGGTTGATACTAAAAATATTGAAAACCAAGGAAAATCCATCAGTGTTTAAGGAAGTATGAACAAATCTTATGGAAAAAAAACGACTTTCTAAACGAGTCTAAGGAATGAAGAGAATTCCGAAATTCTAAAATGGTATTTTGTTATTGCACCATCACTATTTGATTTTACACAAACACTAAACTAAACATTTATAAAATACTTCTATTGATTCATTTTTGAAAAGACATTTTCTCAATTTGAATCAACTTGACTAGCTGAAGGCAAATTAAAGCGAATCTGAACGTAAACATTGTAAATAGTATAGGAATTAATAATATGTAAATAAACATTACTAATCCAACACAAATGTTTGTTTACAAGCGTTAAATGAGCAAATAATGGAAAATCTCTACAAAACCAAAGAAAAGTCATCAGTGCTTAAGGAAGTACGAGCGAATCTTATGGAAAAAACGAGTTTCCAAGTCTAACCCTTGAAATTCGTTAATTCTGACAAAGTATATGTAATTGAACTATGCTCAAAATTTTAAAATTATTCACGTCTTTTTTTTTAGAAAGTTATATTTCCAAACCGTTATTATACACAGCCTCTTATGGTAGAATCATTTCCGCTACGGATTTTTCGATTTTTTCACTATTCATTTTCCAACTTTATAGAATAATAAATATCACATGATAAAGTGTAATATTTGCAGAATGTTATTATAATAAATAATAACGGGCTACCGATCGAATTATTTAAATAATTGAAGTCAAACTTTTTTCAACTTCCTGATACAACCAAACACTTGACCATAGGTCTGGCAACGTCGCTACAAGAAAAATTTAAGCTGAGAAAAAATAAGAGATAGAGTTATAGCTAAAACGAGATTACTATGTATGACATTTCTAAATTTGAAGTTAAAAAGTTATTTTTCTTACAAAATTTACCTTTGTATTTAGAATGCATATTTTTGAATATAAATATTCTAAAAAATGTCATCACTATTTTGACTCATAAGTATCGCTCGTACTTCCTTAACATGAATATTGCCCGTTCCATACTGAAAATATTCAAGAACAAGGAGCCTTCATCCGTTCACTTGTAAGTGCACACACTTGTTGATGTGGCTGAAGAAGGAATGGGTAATTTTTACGTGTGCCCAGATGAAGTTTCCTTGATTTATAATATTTTTACTATTTTCCAGGGCCCACTATTCAAGTTTTCATTAAAATATAGTTATTAATTAGTAGAAAGAGTAATTCTACTCCGAAATGGTCACTAGATCAATTTTTCTTTAGTTATTTATATCAAATTTTTATGAAAACTTTTATCAAAAAATAGAATACATTTTATCTACACACTTAAAATTCTATTAAACTAAAGTATCAAGTAAATTGAATAGAATTAAATATATAAGTATATAAGTGTTTCCTCAATGATTTTTCAAAATTTTATCTAAAAAACATGTTGTAGATTAGAGAACAATTTATATAAAAATAGTAACTATTAAAATTAGTAGGTAATCACTTTTTTTCGTTCAATTTAAGATTGCTTTCTATACAGAAAGTATCAGTTAAATTACTTCTAGGTATGTATATTTTTTTATATAAGTGTATTTTGTTTATAGAAAATTAAAATATTTAAGACAGTTAAGCAGTAAAAAGTTACATTCATTAATAAAACAATATTAACAGTCATTTCGTCTAGACATTCTCAGATTTTTTCTCCAAAGTAACGTTAAACTACACCATTGTTGTTTTGCTCTTTTATTGCTTTTTTTTTCGTATTTTTTTTTAGCTATTACGATAAAATATTGTCCTTCTTTCGTTTAAAGAAATAACCTATAATAAATTACCTTTTTATAAGCACTTTATTTTATGAATGCAACAGAACTTGGGCATTAAAATTAATATTAATATTCGGTACCGGCAATTATTCATTTTAAGCAGCCCGCTTGAAAAGTATCAAAGACATTGATGTAAGTTGATACCAATGATACTGAATATGCCCGGCAATTTTTAAAATGGATAAAAATATCGAACGCTGAGTCAAATGTCGACTTGCCTTATTCCGGTCATTTAAATGCCAGAAGATCGGCAAAGTGAAAGAAATGGTTATGAAATGGATATGAAATGAACCAACAACCTAGCTGGGGCGAGATGGCTTAGAATGTTTCGGTATGAGACACATCCCGGCAAAGCTTGTTTGACGGTGCTGAATATTTTTTAAAGAGAGAACCGCAAACATGTTGCTGAAAACATGCTTAAACGTGTCAATTCGGACCATATACTAGAAACAAGTATACCATAACAGACGATAATGCGTGAGATTATTAATTGGATAGACAAATCAGCTAACAAGCTTCAGGATGTAGCTTCCTTAACGAGCTATGTTGCCGTTTTTATTGTTATGTTGTCTAGTTGGAATTCCATCGTAAAGGAGACAGCCAACAAATTGAATTTTTTGGACGTTAGAGGCATTTTAAAGATGTTCGCCCGAAAAGGCCGAATTTGTGGCAAAAATAATTGCTTATATGCAATGCTAATATGCAAATTTTTGATCAAAAACTCAACGCATGTCATCCTTTAAGTAATGTCTTCCTGGTCCATATGACGTTTTTTGTTCCTTAAACTTAAATTTCCACTTGATCGAATATGTTTCTGGTCATGTCATGTTTAAGTGTTTCAACTGGATTGTTAGCTGATATTAGTATATCACATCGAATCGATTAATTCTTCTATTGAAAACTTCTAGTATACCAAATGAAACACGAAACTCGAAGAGATTTACTACTAAACACCAAATCGCGTTTTTAAACTTGTCGACACCGTTTTTGCTAACCATGTTAATACCCTCAGGAGATGATGGCTAATTAAAATTTATTATTTTTAAAAATTAAATTAATTTTAAACAAATGTATTATGTAAATGTATTATTCCGGATCCATAAATAGCAACCCTTATATATATTGATTTTTCTGTTGGACTAATGTCACAAAAAGATGTACTTTCAACACCCTAATACACATTTTCTAATATCGGGAATCCTATAAATTGCATGCATATAATTTATGTCTCCTGGATATATTTCTGTGACATTAGTACATTTTTGAAGAGAACGTATTCATAGGGTAAAATTTATGTACCACCAATAATTATAACAAAGAATTAAAATTAATAAGGAGGTGTCTAAAGTGAATGGTTATAATAAGAATATTTTAGATAGATTAATTAGACAACATTTAAACACTTATTGAGGTATGTGTACAAATCAGAGGTATGTGCTTTCCATCCCTCAACAAGACAAACATATGCTGAACTGGACGTGGTTTTCGGGGGAAAAAGGCTTAGGCACAATCCCACCCCGACTTATCTTGGCGTCATCCTGGACAGATCCCTCACTTACAGTGGCACAGAAAGTTAAGACCCGACACAAGATTATTCACAAGTTGGCAGGATCATCCTGGGGAGCGAACGGTCAGACATTCCGAACATCTGCGCTAGCAGTCGTTTATTCCTGTGCCCCTGTCTGGTACAAAAGTTAACATACTTATAAACTGAATGTCCAGTTGAATGTCACCATGAGAACTATATCTGGCACCATGAAATCAACTCCCACGGCCTGGCTCCAACCTTTGTGTAATATTGCTCTTCCGGAACTGCGCAGGTTGAAGGTGGCGAAAGAACAATTAGACAAAATACACGAAGCAAATATGTCAGAATTGCCCATACATAAGGACCTAAACAACCTGCCACGGTATAGATTTAAATCACGCCATGCAATCTGGATCTGGTAGACATTAATGAAAGGTTTTCTCTTCATCTCTCATTCAAAACAATCCTACCAGGAATGTCGACCTTATCAATCTGCGGAATAAGGAAATGGGTTCCTGGGTTTGGACCTCCCGAGAAGCACCTGGAGTCGATTGAATAGATTTAAAACCAGACTTGGTAGATGCAATGAGTAGATGAAATGGGCAATGGGATAGATGCAATGGGCAGACTTGGTAGATGCTTGGACATGCTGCACAAATGGAAGAAGCCAATTTCCCCCGAATGTGACTGCGGCGATCCATATAAAACAATGAACCATCTGGTGAACTCCTGTCCTTTGAGAAGTCTCCCAGGTGGCCTACGGGAACTCAATGATGCCACGCCGACTGCACTGAAATGGCTTGACGATCTCCACGCAATAATTGTCTAGGTACATTGTCTCTGGTTGGATCTTTGTACATGGTATATGCACGGTATATGCGTATGTTTTCTTTTAATGATATTTTGACCTTTTGTATACTTTGTGATATATATTTATATTTATAATTATTTTTACTAATACTTGGTTTGTGTTTGTTTTTTTATTTGATTTTATTCTTTCTTTTTTTTGTATATATTTGTGTCCAAAATTTAATGTATTGCTATAGCATATTTATTGAAGAAAGAAACTAAACCCACACATATTCACGCATATTGTATATATAAAATATATACATATATAAAAACTTATGCCCTTCAGCTTTGATGTATTTTCGAAAACGATTTATTGTAGCCGCAATCGTAACTTACTGTATGTACTATTTTGTGTAATGACTTCAAGAAACAACTTGTCGCATATTACAAGTTCAGCTGAGTAATAGACGACTTTCACTGGTTATAGAAGTAGTATTTTAAGAGACATTGATGGAATGAAATTCATGATATGATCCTCTTCAGTTTTCGAGTACAACTTTTTCATAATATGTTTCCTTTTCAATGAGATCGGCGTTGAATACTCAAATACTCGTTACTGTACTTTCCTAATAATAATTTAATCAATCTTTATTATTTTATAAATGATCCGGTATCCGCCACTATTTATTGAAAGACAACATTAACTCGATGGCATTTAGGACTAAACACCAAATCACCCTTTTTAAACTCCTCGACGCGCGTTTCGCTAACCATGTTAGCATCATCAGGAGTTATTTAATCTGACTAAATTAAGATTAAATCATCTCCTGATGATGCTAGTATGGTTAGAGATATGCGCGTCGAAAAGTAAAAAGAAGTGATTTGGTTTTTAATGGTAAATTTCATCCAATTTGGAAAACTTTGTTGACTACTTACCAGACGTTTAATTTCTTGCAATTTACTGTTTTAATGTTTACAATTCACATTTCAAAACCTTATTTTTTAATTTGTATCTGGTGTATATATATAACCTGCCTTGAAGAGGTATTCAGTAATCTGAATTGAGAACAGGAGGAAATAAAAATTGCATACCGAACGATGATATCGTTCTTCTCTCACAAGATCCAGATGAGCTATAAAATCACGTACAAGAGCTGCAAAGAGCCGAAAAAACAATCAAGGGAGAACCATATGGCTTGAACATTGAAAAAGATTCAGGTTATGTTCAACAAATTTGTTGACAACCGAGAAATTTATATTGTAGAGGGCGATTTAGAGGTTGTAATATATTTATATATTTATTACATATATCTTGAACAAAGGATTTTAATGGAGGGCGATACTGCCCTGAAAGTGTAACGGCGTGTTAAGTATAGCTACCAGGCATTTGGCAGGCTTAATATAGTGTTTAAGTATAAACTCTCACTTTGTCTGAAGAGAAAGGTTTTCGATCAGTGCGTGCTGCCTGTTTTGACATACGGAGCTGAAAAACTCACATCACAATCAGTTCAAAAGTTTCGGGTAGCACAGACGGGAATGGAAAGTTATATGCTTGGTATTACAAGACGGGACAGTAAGACCAGCATATGAATCAGAGAACAAACGAAAGTATGTGACATCATTCGAACGGTGAGTGAATTGAAATGGAAGTGGGCAGGCCATATAGCGAGGCGATGCGACTACAGATAGACCAAATCAATCTTGGAAAAGATACCGCTTGAGCATAAATATCCACAAAGAAGACCGAAAACATGATGGACGGATGACACCATCAAGTATATTGGACCCGAACAGCAGAGGATTGGTTTTGGTTTTTTGTGGCCACAGCACAGCATTGGTTTTTTGTAGCCAAGCATTTATCAAGCTAAATTTTCACGTCGTAAGAATGTAAGTGTTGTAGTGAAAGTCAATACTGCATCGATTGAAATAAATAGTAGTCAGAAGGGACATCGGACCGATTATCATGAATTTGGGATATTCTTGTCATTTTTTATTCAATGCTCGGTTAAATATATTTAATTGTTGTCGGTGTAGATCGCCAATAATCGTTTGACCAGGTTTCAACAGTTCGTAATACACAGCTCCCTACTATCCCCCCAAATGTACAGTAAATTTTTTTTTTCGCGTATTTTGCGCACTGCTTGTGATGTTGACCTACCAATGAGTTGTTGTCTACCAATGAGTTTTTGCGCGACAAAATAGGTTCCCTTTATATCACCTGTTATAACTCGGTGCAAAAAACGTTTTCTTTTCTGTCTGGCAAGCAAAATTGCAAGCAAAAAATTGCTTTTTCGCCTTTCAAAGTCTCATTCCTTCAATTCATATTGAGCCTATTTTCTTTCCTTCTGGATCTTTCTCAATGGGTGTTCAATGGGTGTAGACATTCGGAAATGGCGGATTGGGCAACATTCAATGCTTCTGCCAATTATTTCAACGTATGAGCTGAGCAAATCAGCATCTTCAAACCTTTTCGGCTGTCCTGGACGGTCCTTGTCTTTTATATCAAAATCGCCATTTTGAAAGCATTTAAATCATCTTCCTCAAGTTTTTTTGGATTAGAGCATGTTTACCATAAGCTTTAACCGATAATCGATAACATTCAGCAGCTATTTTCTTCAAATGAAAGAATGTTATTAAATTTCGCCGCAAAACGACTTTTTCTAGTGTATAATTGGACATATTCAAACATATTAAACTATATTTTTAAAATAGTGACAATTTAAACGAACTGGCTATTGATGGCGCATATTTACCATCCAAAACCAAAACACCATTAGTCCATACCAACAAATGTTGGAATATGTATAGACGTTATCTGTTAGCAAAATCGACTGTATTTACATGGCATATAAATATATATATATATATATATATATATATATATATATATATATATATATATATATATATATATATATATATATATATATATATATATCTATATGCCATATAATTGCTTGGTTTTACAAGACGAGACAGTATGTCCTGCGCATGGATCAGGGAACAAACGAAAGTATGCTACATTATTGGAAGAGTAAAGTAATTGAAATGGAGATGGGCAGGCCATATAGCGAAGCGATGGGATGAGAGATGGACCACGGCAATCCTAAAATGGACTACTGGGCTAATCGCAAAAGTTATGAAATTAAATGAAATTTGGAATGTGAAAATTACTGGACGTGAACTCCTTTTCTAGTGATAACTGTTCACGTAATCATCACAGATGACGTCACAGTGCCATTGTGACCAATGATTTTCAATGGGATCCTAGGGCAAGTGGCACCTCGTTTGAAGTATTGAATATTGAAAGGTATTTAAAAAACGTATTCAAACATACTAATTTTGTTTGGGTTCAAGGTAGTTTATAATAATAAATAAATACTAAAATTTCAGTTTTGCTTATGACTAATACACATTCACTTCATGTGGTGAGTCCGCCTCTGGACAATTGTCAAAAAGTTGACGTTTTTGTAATTCTCCAATATAATCTACTTTTTCTGCTTTTAGATGGTTTCACTTTTTGAATGTTTACTTGAAATTTTTTTGCACGAAATGTTTAAGCTTCTAAATAAGCACAATGGTAAGTACTTTAGAAGACAGGGTAGCAGCGATCTTAATGCTTGGTGAATGCCGAAAGAATTTTCATGCTGCGGAGCGCCTTTTTAATAAGAGATATTTCGATCGCTCTCTATCGAGGACTTATTTCAGAGAGTTTCTTCATAAATTTGAAACAACAGGGAGTGTTAAAGATGAAAAACGATCTGGCAGACCAAACATTTCTAATGACAAAGAAATTGACATAATTGCAGAAATGGTAGTAAGCCCGACTTGTGAAGTCAGTTAAACAACGGAGCACCGGGTGTTAAAAATAAACAAATTTTGCCTCTATAAATTGAAAATGGTTAAATCAACTTTTAGATGACGACCCCGGCCGAAGACTGCAATTATGTGAAAATATGACCACTATAATTGATCAAGTGTCAGATTATTTAAAAACAATTTGCTTTAGTGACGAAAGTACTTTCTACCTCAATGGAAATGTGAACACTTAAAATCTAAGGTACTGGAGTGATGCAAATCCTAACGTATTTAGTGAGAACCATACACGGTTTCTAGAAAAGGCGTGGACAAGTATTCTGGGAAATCACATAGTTGGGCCTATATTTTTGAAAGGCAACTTAACCAGTAAAGCCTACGTGGAGATATTAGAGACCTCGATTGAGCCGCTAATTCTGGAAATTCTGGAAGACAATCCAGATGAATTTGGTAACTTCGAAATCACGTTCCATCAAGACGGAGTTCCTCTACACTATTGTGCCGAAGTAAGACATTATTTAAATCAGAAATATCGTGGTTGATGCATTGGACGACGAGGACCAACAGAATGACCGGCCCGTTCGCCGGATTTTACACTTTTGGATATTTTTCTGTGGGATTACCTTAAATCTAAAGTATATGCTTCAACATCTGACAGTATTGATGTTTTAAGACAATGAATTGTTGAAGAGTGTAGAGCAATAGGATGCAAGAGTATACCAATAGAATGTTTTACTATCAGGAAGTAGGTGGAGCACATTTTGAACATTTACCGTAAGGGCCGATTTGTGAATCTGTATTAATTATACGCATTTTATACAAAATTTTAGTATTTATTTATTTTATGCGTCAAAATTACCTTGAACCCAAACCAAATTAGTATGGGTAAATAGGTCTTTTAAATATCTTTCAGACGAGGTATCACCTGACATAGAATCCCATTAAAAATTATTGATCACAATGGTACTGTGACGCCATCTATGATGATTATATCATCAGTTATTACTAGAAAATGAGTTTAGGTATAGTCATTTTTACATTCCAAATATCATTAGTTTAAGTATAACCGTTCAAAAGATAAAGGGGGTGGGCACTTTTGGCTAGCACCGTATATATACATATATATATATATATATATATATATATATATATATATATATATATATATATATATATATATATATATATATATATATATATATATATATGTATATATACAATCAGATAAATTTACTTCCCCTGATGAATGCCCATGAAAATGATCTTTTCATTGTATTCTGCAATTATATTTTAAATTTCGACTAAATATATATTTTTTAAAAATATTATTGTTTTTTTCAGTAAAAATCCAACAAACCTATTATATTATCCAGTTTGGAAATAAGCATAAATTCCCACTAAGCAACATTTTACCTTTTTAGTAATGGTTTGGTTTTTTAATCCTTTCTCCACATTCTAGTGATGTTTAATGATTTTCATTGGCATCCAAACTTCAATATTATCGAACAGCCTTTCGTAATTAGATGTTTTTATATGTATAATTTATATTATTTTATCGCCTTTCTTTGAACACCTAACACAATACCACGGAAGAATTTAAAACACTGGTGTGGTAGTGCTAGTCCGAAGTTTAGACGTCTATGAAAATTTTGTTCATATTTATGTTCGTTGTTTGTATGCTTAGAAGTGTGTTTTCCAGGCAAGAGTGTGGAATCCAACGAAGTACAGTCTATTATCAATCAGGCTGAAATTAAAAAATTAAAGGTTAAGCACAAAGCAAGAGTTGATTGCCCGTGGAAGTCGATTAACGTTAATAGTTTCTTAATGAAACACTGTTTTGTCTAAATTTCTACTTTATTATTACCATTTTACGCGTTTCGCTAACAGTGTAGCTTCTTCAGAACTGGGTATTTTCGATATTAAAGTAGAAACGAAATAAGTCGAAAGTATGAAAATAGGTAAAAAATAGCCAGTTCTGAAGAAGCTACAATGTTAGCGAAACGTTTAAAATAGTAATAATAAAATGGAAATCTAGACAAAATAGTCATTAAACCTTTATAATGAATTTCCATTAAGTAGAAACCAACACAATAAAAAAAAACAAAGTTATTAGTTTACTATAATAGTTAATTACGATAACTGTTCATTGCAATTTGGCTTGGCCCATGTTAACTTACATACAAAGTCATGCAGTCCCTGATTTAACCGCTAAACTTACTTTTTAATAAAACTTTTTTTTAACATATTAATGATAATAATTTAAACATTTAATTAACATAAAATAACTGTTAAATATTATTTTTAGGAACATTATATCACTACCAAAATGAAGTTGATAGTTATTCTCCTATTGGCCATAACCACAACTGAATGCACCCAAGGAAGCCATTTTCCTAGATTCAAAACAATTCGTTATCCCATTCCTGTAGATGCGGGAGAGCCTCTTCTACTTACTCCACTCATTGAAGCCGGCCAAATTGAGGACGCTCAAAACCAAGCTCGAGTTAATTACAAAGATTTCGAGCCTATTGTAAGTTATTCTGGATATTTGACAGTCGACTCCCTATTCGGCAATAATTTATTTTTCTGGTTCTTTCCATCGGAACATATGATTGAAAATGACCCTGTTGTACTCTGGCTCCAAGGTGGACCTGGGGCAGCTTCGGAATATGGATTATTCGAAGAAAATGGTCCATTCCAAGTACACTTAGATTATAGTGTAAGCTTGCGAGAATCTCGTTGGACAAGAAATCATTCAGTTTTATACATCGATAATCCTGTAGGAACTGGATACAGCTTCAGTAATGGAGGAGGTTATGCTCGTAATCAAACTAAAGTCGGTCAAGATCTCTACGAAGGATTGGTTCAATTCTTCAAACTCTTCCCTAATTTACAAAATAACGATTTTTTTGTTACCGGAGAATCATATGCTGGAAAATACGTTCCAGCTGTTACATACACTATTTTAAAAAATAATCCCACGGCTGATTTAAAGATCAATCTGCAAGGACTTGCAATTGGAAATGGTCTAAGTGATCCCGTAAATCAAGCTGGCTATGGTTATTATGTTTATCAATTAGGTTTAGTTGATGCAAATACCAGAGACACATTATTACATTATAGAGATTTGGTTCAGAAATATGTCGCTGAGGAAAACTGGAATGAAGCTACGAACTATTTTGATGACGTAATGATTGGTCTTATCGCTGATGCCTCACAGATCGATAGCGTGTACAACTATCTTCAAGTAGGTTCAGAGAATTGGGCATATTGGCAATTTCTTATTCAAGGACAAGCTAGAAGTGCGCTTCATGTGGGTAATATTCAGTTTGATAATGGACCAGTTTTTGAGTACTTGTACGACGACATATCAAAAAGTGTAGCACCATGGATATCAGAACTTCTTAGTAATTACCGAGTATTAATATACAGCGGACAATTAGATATAATAGTGGGTTATCCTATGACTCTAAATTATCTGCAAAATCTGGAGTTTAGCTCGGCAGCCGAGTACAAAACAGCTCAAAGAAACATCTGGAGAGATTCTCAGGGAGTAGCTGGATATTACAAAACGGCCGGTAATCTTACAGAACTATTAGTTAGGAATGCTGGGCATATGGTACCTGTTGATCAACCAGAGAGAGCATACTCTATGATTTATAGTTTCACAAGAAACTTACCATATCAATAAAAAAAATATGATAAAAAATTAACTAAATAACAATATAATATAGATATGAAATGTTTGTATAAAATTTCTAATTAAACTATAACAAAAAAGATTGTCTTTTTATCATAATATTTCCTCATCTATTATTTCATAATTTTTCTAATGTTTTTTTAACAGATTTAATTTACTTAATATACCATAGCACTCTCCTCTGTGAACAGTTTAATCACTTCTTGCCGTTGGCAGCTAGGGTCATCTTGAATCGATCTCGTCTCGACCGTCTAAGAATGCCCACGTAACCCACGTGAAAACCTGGACCCTTAACAAAACACTGTTTCCATAGGCCTGTTCAAGTTAGCAATGTATTGCCATAGCAATTTTGAACATAGCAGTTGAACATAAATATAATCATAACTATAAGAAATATGCAATCAAAGCTCCTTATTTACGGTTTCGTTATTCGCGTTTTCAGTATTCGCGGATTAAACAATTGTGACCACTTTTTGTATTCGCGACTAAAAATTTCTTTATTCGGTGATCCAAAACTAATGTTACATATTGTATTTTTAGAATAATATATATTTGGTCAGTTGCCTTTCAAAACAAAGAAGTATCATAGTCGAATAAAACAATTTTTTACTTGGTTATATATCACTTTTATATATCACTTATATAACTTATATATAAAAGTGAAAGATAACAAAGTCACAAATTGTTTTATTCGATTTAAAAAATGAACTATCACAAATTTATGGACAAATCAATCAATAAATATCTAAGTATTTATAAACAAACAAGTCTTATTGCCGCTTGGCCGAAAATTCTTTGACAAATAAGTCTACACCACCTTATGCGCCGCCGGATTATGGGTATGACGCTATAGCTTTTGATAAAATCCGCCGCCGCACTATCGGTGCCGAATCTTTTATATTATTGCTTCAACTTATCATTCGTTGTAATAATTTTGAGTGAATAGCACGAATTTTGTCTTTTAAACTTCGAAAGTTATTTTTAAAAACAATTTATTTGCGACAACCTTCTTACAGAGTTTACTACGAGCGAATGAATCGGTTTGAATCTTAAAACTACGGTTTTATACATATAAAATGACTATTGTGTGATATATAATTCTTTATACAGTATCAGCGGTTTTATAGGTACGTAACTCCTCCCTCCTTAACTCTCGAAAAGAATGGAATTGTTTTCGGTGCTCCTTGTCCTTGGGGTTTGAACCTTTGTGTCTTTCTTTCTTCTTTCTTCTGTCTTTTTTCTTCAGATGGAGGCAACATTTTTCTTGTACCTTGTATTTTCTTATAACGATGGAAATTATGACAATTAAACAAATAATAATTATTATTATATCGAAAGATGATATTGTGTTGGTTATTGCTTCTTCTTCGGCGATTGGTTTTAGGTCATTTGCCATATCCCTTATTTTATATATTTCTTCAAGATTGATTTTCGTTAAGTTTGGCGTGGTATACATTTTTGTTTTCTCAATTTTTTGAGCTTTTCCTTATTTTATTTCGATGTTATTAATGTAGATTTTCGAATTTATTTGTAATTTGCAATATTTTGGAATTTTAAATAAAGTTGGTGATTTAACTTTTAGATGCTGATCAGTTTTGCATTGAGAGAAAACTTTTTCTTCTCCAGCTGGTAAGAGTAGAACTTCTTCTTGAGTTACTTGTTCTATGATGGATTCTTTAGTGTCTTAGTTGTTGAACATGTTTCCAGATTTCCAGAAAGTAGTTGAATTGTACATTCGTCACGTGAGTGAAGGTTTTCTTGATAAAAGTAACTTTCTTCCAGAAACGGGCAGGTGTCCTTTTCAAACTGGTTCATTCGATCTTCTTGTGCCAAGTAGGGGTATTTAGGTACGATCATTAGATTGTTAAGGCTTATTGGGTAAATATGGTAGAAGATAAAGATTTCAGGCCTAATTATAGGAACATGAATTGCAGTTATTATTTTGTTACTAGAAAATGTTACTTGTGTACCTAAAAGTTGGTAATATGTGAGAATGTTAATAAAATGTGGGATTTCATTACTTTTATAAATGGTTTTTACGTAAGGCATCATTTGGTTTAACTCATGCGTCGATATTATAGCATTGTGTAATGCATTCAGTTTTGCGAACATGATTGCATCTTCAAGATTATCGAGAAAGGTAATAACATTTTGGAAGTCTAAATTAAAATGTGATGAGATTCCTTGAAAACTAATATAAACTTGTATTGTAGATATAGTTTTATAAGCTGATTGTTGAAAAATCTCTAAGCATTTTTCCAATTTCTCTTGATTTGTATTTAATATGAAAATTGTTTTATTGTAATTACTTATAAGATTTTTAGAAAGTGATATCTGCGGATTTGCTTCATTTATTATATTTCGTTGATTTCTTTCTAATTTATTTATAGCACTGTCATATCTCTGGCAATCTTCTGAATCTAAAGTTCCGCCATTTATCTACTTTACCAATAACGTTTATTAAACCTCTTTTGGTTCTTAGATGTGGGTACAAGTTGTGGGTACAAATAGGGTATGTTTAGTGACGTTATGGATTAAATTGTTGTATCCGAGAATAGCTATTTTTATTATTTGGATTGGATTTAATTGTGGGTTTTCCTCTTTTAAGCACCTATAGTGTTCAATGAGGGTGGAATGAAATCTTTCCACGGGTGAATTGGAATTGCTATTTTTCGGTCAATTCGGTTCAACTTCCTTGTTTTTGAATTCAATTCCACAATCTATTATTATTTTTAAGGGTAAGTCACAATGAGTTATAAAGTTATATATGTTTTCAATTATTGTGGGATCGGTTAACGATGCTAGGTGATACGCTTGACCATATCTCGAGAATGTATCGATTATTGTTAAAAAACCTTCATTTGATATTTTGAACGTATCAATGTGGATATGTTCAAAAGGTTTTGATGAAGTAGGTGTTAGATTGAATTTTATTATGGGTGGGCTTCCGTCATATTTGTTCTTTTGACAGATCTCGCAGTTGTTAACACAGTTTTCAATATCGTCTGTCATTTTGGGCCAATAAAATTTGGGAGTTAATCCATTTTTCATTTCTGTGATCCCTCGATGACATGTTTTTGTTGTTTGATACATTTCTAATTTCTCCTTTTGATCGTTAAGCGTTTCGACGTCATTTAAAAATTTGGAACATTGAATGAAATTAAAAGCAGAGTTTTTAAATAGCTTCTGAAGGGTGGTTATGAAGTTCTTGCAATCCTTGGTTCTTTGAAATACATGGCATATGTTTGTTTGGGGTCGATAAATTCTTTTAAGAATTTGACTATATGTTCAGTCAGTTTACGATTAGATATTGTTACGTACATTCGGCCGTTTTTGAATACTTGTTCGTATCTACACTTAACTGTTTCGATGTCTCCACAAGCAAATATATTTTGGTTCTTGTAGATATTTAATGATCTTTCAGAAATGGGAAGACCAATTATTGGATCTTTTACTGAGGTGTGCACTGTTTCTAAATCATTATCTTTCGGGGGTATTATCTGGATGTTAGAGTGTATCTTTATTTTTTGTTCTGGAGCAAGTATGTCTTCGAGATCGTCATTATTTAGTTCAGGTAGATTTTCTATGTTCTGGATTAATTCCTCTATTTCTTTATCTATGTCTCCAGGGTTGTTATACAATGATAATCTTTCCAGAGCATTTAAATCTTGCGTATTTGTTTGTATCCTTGACAATGCGTCGGCTGCTTGATTCAATTTTCCTTTCTTGTATTCTATTTTGTAGTCAAATTCTTCTATTTTGAGTTTCCATCGGATTAATCGTTGGTTCGTTCGTTGGTGCGATCGTTGGAGTTTGGTTCTTTTAATGAGAACAACCATTTCAGTGGTTGATGGTCCGTAAAGATCGTGAATTTATAGCCTAATAAATAAGGTCTAAAGGTCTTGCAGCTCCAAACTAATGCTAATAATTCTTTCTCTATAGTAGAGTAGTTAATTTCACCTGGGTTTAGTGTCCATGAGGCGTAGCATATTGGATGATTATTTTGCGATAGAATAGCTTCTCTAGCGTAATTCGAGGAGTCGGTTGTTACTGCAAATGGTTTCTCAAAGTCTGGATCTGCTAATACTCGCTAGAGTATTAAAATTTCTTTAGAGATGTTAAAACAATTTTTAAATTCTTGTGTATGTATAACTTTTTGGTTCTTTTTTAAACAATGAGTCATGGGTTTAGTAATTTTTGCGAAATTTCAGATAAACTTTCTGTAGTAACCTCTTAGGCCAAGAAATGACTTCATTTCTCGCTGCGTTTTTGGTATGGGAAAATTTTAAATCGCTGCAATCTTTTTACTGTTGGGTTTTATTCCCGAGGGTGTGATGACATGGCCTAGGAACTCGACTTCTTTTTTTAAGAATTCGCATTTGTCTAATTGTACTTTCAAGTTGGCTTCTCTTAATTTTGTAAATACTAATCTTAAGTTTTGTATATGTTTCTGCAATCCGGTACTGAAAATAACAATGTCGTCCATGTAAACCATACATATTTTGTTCTGAAGATCTTTTAAAACTTCCTCCATTACCCTTTGAAAGGTTGCTGGAGCATTCTTCAATCCGAAGGGCGTCCTGAAGTATTCATAATGTCCGTTATTTATCGTGAAAGCTGTTTTCTTCAATCGAGTGTTTGTTCATTTCGATTTGGTAGAATCCATTCGCCAAATCCAATGTTGAAAAGTATTGCGCTCGGCCCAGTCTGTCTAAGAGGGCTGTTATATTTGGAATTGGGTACCGGTCATCGATAGTCTTCTCATTTATCTTTCGATAATCTACGACTATTCGCCACTTTTGTTTCCCGGATGCGTCCAGTTTCTTGGGGACGACCCAAATAAGGGATGACCATGGACTAGCTGATGGTCTTATTATATTTTTATTGAGCATTGCATCGATCTGTCTGTGTACTTCTTCCTTATGTACGTAAAAGTATCTATATGATTTTGTGTATACAGGTATATCGTCTATCGTCTTTATATTGTGTTTTACTTTAGATGTAAAAGTTAGTTTATCATTTTGTTTCAGAAAGACATCAGAATATGGTTTGCAAATTTTTGTTATTTTCTGTTTTTCTTCGGAGTTTATATGCTTTGTGCGAATTAAATTGTCGATATTGATCTTGTTATTATCAGTATTCTTATTTGTTCGAATAAAATTATCAATTGTATATGTTTCATAAAGTTGTTCTATTAAATTGATCTACTGAAAGGTTTAGTTAAGGTTATGGAAATACTATGATCAGATGGGTTTTGAATTTCGATAGGGGCAAAAAACCATTTCTTGAATATGATAGAATTTGTGGTATGAAAAGATCTTTTATTGTACCTGCTCTGGTAATTATTTCTCCGTGAAAAATATTTCTGGTAAGTTTTTAACTAACTTTTCATGTGGGTTTACGGAAAATGAAAAGCTTACTTCTCCGGGCTTTCAGTATTTAAAAGGAATTTCTACGAAATCGTTAATTAATGGTTTGTTTGTCAAGTCGATGTTGAGATTTATATTTATGAGATTTGTTAGTCCAATGACACCATCAAAATAATCATGAAAATCAAATAAAATGAAATTTATTTTGTAATTTTCTCCAATTTCGGGAAAATAAATATCTGCTTGATACTTTGTTTCTTGACTTCCGACAGCTGTTTTTATGTTGTTTGGTAGATTTTTTCGGGGAAAAATTGCTCTGCGAATGTTGGTCTTAAGACCTTGATCTTAAAACCCTTCTTGCATGGAAAGTGAACTTCCAGTATCTATTAATACTTTTAAATTAATTTTTTTAATTTCTACATATGGAAGTGCGTTGTTTGATGAAATATTGATTTCAATTAAGTTAGGTCTCTTGGTAGGCTTACTTTGGTAAAATTTCCTTCTGTATCTGCTGGCTCTTCTGCTTGTCCGGTGTAATAGTCTTGCTGAGCAGTACAGTTATCTTCATAATCTTCCGTGTTTTGGTTATGCTCGTTTTACTCTTGTTCGTAATAATTTGGTGTATCAGAATTAGGATTGTATTGATCGTATTGATTGTATTGATTATGAGAGGAATCATCGTCTTCGTCGTCACAATCGTAATTGAATAGTTCTTGGAAAGTGAAGTTGGGTGGACCGGTCAATTGGAATGGTATTATATTGGATTGGTATAATATTTTGGTTTTGAAAGTTTTGTATTTGTTGATCTCTTTTCTTTGACATTAACGAAGGGTTCGCGGATGTCGTCGACATGGGTTCCGGCCTTGGTAATTGATTTTGAGGTATTTCTTTTGGTTTAAATACGTTAACAGGAACGCCAAAAACTTCTCTATTTGTTGGGAATCTCCTTGGGGGTAGTTGTCTTGGATTAATATTTATTGGTTGGCTCGGCCATACGAATTTTTGATCGAAGTTTCGATTATTGAGTTGAGGTTTAAATTGCTGGTTTTGTTGTCTATTCTCTAAGGAATGTTGTTGATTAAAATTAAAAGGGTGATTGTTATTAAAATTGTTATTATTATTAGGAAAACTTTGGTTGTTATTCGGAAAATTCGTAAAATTGTGATTGTTCGCAAAGTTTGGAAAACTTTGGAAATTTTGCATCGCCACGGGTTTTTGTGAATAATTTGGATTGATTTTATTTGTTTTAAATGGTTCGTTATAACCACCGTATAATCTTTCTCGAACTCATTTACATGAGTTCTCGAACTCATTTACGCTAGCTATTACGTCTTTTAAAGATTTCGATCTTTATATAAAGATTATTTCTCAGTATCCCATTACATCCCGCGATAAACGTATTTAATGCTGTTTTATCGTAATGGCTTATCTGGCACGTTTTTTCCAACGGCGTCAGAGACATGTCGTTGCTAATTCTCTGTATCACATTACTCTTTAAATGCGTTCGTGTTAATTCTTGGATTACACAATTTAAGTCCCTCCCGTCGGTCTGAAAAACATTGCAATAATGCTCCTTTTAATTTGGCCCAATTGTCTAATTCAAGTCTGTTTCCGACCATAATTTCAGCTTTTCCATTTAATTTTGATTGTATGCACTCGAAAATATGTTGCTTGAAATCGTCGTCATTTAAGTTAGCGTATTTTTGGATTAGAGATTCACATTTCGCAATAAATATGTTTAGTGTGTTGCTGTTACCATCATAGGATTTGATGTTCTGTATTTTAGATTTAAAGATGTCCCAATTGATTGATCTGATGTTGTTTTCATTTTTGATTTATTTCTGCTTACTGTTAAATTGTTAATTCGTTCAGTCAGCTCTTCTGTGTTTGTGTTTATATAAATGTTAATTTTATTTTGTTTATTTAATGTTTGATTAATTTGATTGATTTGATGTTTTTAATCTAATGCCTCCGATAGGTTGTTCCTATAACTATCCTTACTGAAATCCTTAACCAGAGGTTTAGAAAGGGCAAGAAGGAAAAGTACTTACGTGTTTTGACGTCTACCAATTCTTCTCCTGGACTCTTGCTTTGTCGTTCTGCTCTGCGTTGGGGGTGGGGCTGGTTTTGAAGCACGTACAGTTCTGTAGTCAGCTTCACCGTTTTTAAATCGTTCTTGTCTTTCGCGTTTAAGGAGTTGAGACCACAAATTTTCGATTTACCACACAATGCGTCACTCAAAAGAAAATCATGCGATCCTACCGACTGCCCCAATTTTGTCTTTTAAACTTTGAAAGTTCTCTTTAAAAACAATTTATTTGCGACAACCTTCTTACAGAGTTTACTACAAACGAATGAATCGGTTTTAATCTTATAACTACGGTTTTATACATATAAAATGATTATTGTGTGATATATAATACTTTATACAGTATCAGTGGTTTTATAGGTAAGTAACTCACGTGTCTCTTCTGTTTTGTTCCTGATTTATAATATTGGGTAAAAACAAAGGAAAATGAGTTCTTAGACGGATAAAAGTCCTGTCGCCGCTTAAGGTAAAAATAAAAATGCTTGACTGTTTACGTCTGGGCGAGTCGTTTACATCTATCTCACGTTTCTTAATGTCAATGAATCAACTATATGATCTATCAAGAAATCAGAAGAAAAAATAAGGAATTCTACAGCCTCAATATTACTATCAGCAAAAATTGTTAATTTGTGAAGCAACTAAAAAATGGATGCTGCATTAATATTATGAATTGAAGACTGTATGCATAATATCAAAATTTTTGGAGAAGCTGCATCTGAAGACACTGCTGCAGCACCAACATTTCCAGAACAATTTTCAAAGTTAATTGGCAATAGTGGATACAAACTTTTACAAGTATCTAAAGCAGAGGAAACTGCTCATTTTTGGAAAATAGTGCCAAGCAAAACTTTTATATATTCAAAAGTGAAAAGTCCGCCTCTGGTTTTAAGGCAGCAAAAGATAGAGTTACATTGCTGCTCTGTTCTATTACATCAGGAGATTGTTTAATTAAGCCACTTATGCTTTACAAATCGCTAAATCTTTGTGCTTTAAAAAATCAAAAGAAAGACAACCTGTGTTTGGCATTAAAATAAGAAAGCGTGTATATGCGTTTCTTCGTGAAAGCGTTTCTTTATGAAAGTATCATGTTTTGTCACAGGTTCCGGGATTGTTTTGTTTCAGAAGTTATTCCTGAAGCTAGAAACTTATTTAAAGAAAAATAATTTAGATTTTAAGGCAGATCTAATATTGGGCAATGCTCAAGGTCTCCTTCATGATGAACTTGAAGCTCTGCATCCAAATATAAAGGTGAGTTTGGCCTCCTAACACCACCTATGAACACCTATGGACCAAGAAATAATCCAAGTCTTTAAACTCTATTAGATTAGACAAACCTTTAAAATTATAGTATACACAATGGAATGTAATCCTGATATAAATGTTTTGAAATTTTGACATAGCAAAATGCATTTTTAACATAAAAAAGTCACTGTAACAGTTGAAGTCATATACACATTAAATAAAGCCAATAAAGTATGGCCTGATCTAACTGTCGGTAATTGTGAAAAATCCGTGTAAATTCAAACTTTAACTGAAAATATTACTCAAGTTGTCATTGTCATTGTCATGTTATTCAAGAATTGCTTGAATCGCAAGAAGATTTGACTAGAACCGACTTGGAAATGCTAAATTTCCATTTCATTGAAGAGAAGGTCTCAACGAGCACTGAAAAGATTAAACTTAAAACACCTGAGTGAAGATTTACCAATGGCAAATAAACTTTGTGATTTATTTATGTTCGTTGTTTGTATGTGTCAAAATTGATCCATCTATGGAAAGGAGTCGTGTTGTTAGAAGGCAAATTGTCAGTGCCACAACCGAATATCAAACCGAATTGAAAGATCTACTCAAAGAATAACGCAATTAATATTACTTAGCATATCCAGTAATCATATTTCCAGTATCACTTTTGAAACATTTTCAACGTTTTATACCGTCAACAAAGTATGGGGAACTCCTCGAAATGATATCTTCATTTTTTGTGAATTTTCTTCCATAGAGATTTTCTTCATATTTGGATAGAGACGGAAGTCAGAGGGAGTCAAGTCTGAAGAATTGTGGCGAATCAATACGTGATGCAAATTCACCAATTTGGCTGTTGCAAGAGCTCTTGAATTATCCGGTAAAACACTGGGCTGGTGCATATCGTGGTAAAACAACATTTTTTTCTTCGTCAAATAAAGGAAATTTTTTTAACTTTTTGTCAAGTTTGCCCAATAATGCAGCATAATACCTATCCTATGATCGTCATTCCCTTCTCTAAGAAGGGAATTTTCTCTCGATTAAGATAATACCTTGCGAATCCCAGAAAACAATAGCTAAGACCTTTTCGGCCCTGGCAACATCTTCGCGTTCTTCAGGGCGCTTTTACCAACTAAAATGTTCTATTTTAACAGTACCTTAATTTCTGGTATATAGTGATGAATCAAAGTTTCATCAATAGTTATGAATCGCACACATTTTATTATATATATTATGATTATTCACATATGGGCCCTGGCAGACCAAGCGAAGTACAGTTAGAGGCGTTTGTTATTGTTAGCCTTCCATTGCGCCCATGATGATTTCATTCTTTCGCTATAAGTTTTTTTTCCTTTTGTCAGACTAAGCTGTTACAGTCTTCGTACATTCTACTATCTGGCCAAACTCCTAAACGTTAACCTTGTGTCTGAAATAGTCTATATATTATTTGATTTCTTGGTTTTCTCGAAGTCGATATGTTGTGCTATTTATTTGTTTGGGGACTAAGATTTTTCTTATAATTTTCTTTGCTTCTTTTCAATCTCCTCGATGTCTCTCTTTCTATTCAAAATGAGCGTTTCTGACTCACATTGACATTCTAGTTTAACAACTATGTTGTAATGTCTCAGTTTTGTGTTTTTAGATATTTTTTTTTTTTGTTATAAATATTTTGTGTAAGTCTCAGTGCAGTTTCCATTTTTTGACATCTATCGTTATTGCCGTTATTTAATCTGTTTTTGTGCCGTCAATAGCACTAGATCATCAGCAAATGCTGGACACTCAATTTTGATGTTGGTTCTTCCCAGTTTAATGGCTGGTCATTATCCAGGGCCGACTTTTTTTCCCGCCACTTCTGTATTATTTTTCCTAGAACACAGTTAAATAAGAGTGGCGAGAGTCCATCGCCTTCATCGCATCGTCTCACTCAAGTTTTAATGTCGAAGGGCTCTGAGATGTCACCCATAAATTTAACTTTTGACCTTGTGTTAGTTAATGTTGCCCTAATAATTGCCAGCGTTTTCAGATCTAGTTCTTGTTCTTTCAAGATTTGGAATAAAGATTCGCAGTCAATAGAATCATATGCTTTTTTGAAATCCACAAATGTGCAGACGAGATTTTTATTTAAGTTTGGTGCAGTTTCTACGGGGCGCTTTTGCTAACTAAACTGTACTATTTTAACAGTACCTTCATTTCATTTCTGGTATACAGTGATGAATCATCAAAGTTTCATCAATAGATATGAATCGCACAAATAATATTATATATATATATATATATATATATATATATATATATATATATATATATATATATATATATATATATATATATATATATATATATATATACATTTTGAGATTGCTTTGTTGACCCGCTTTGCCTTGCAAGACCCAGAAGAGTTGGAAATAACAAACCAATATGAAAAAATCATGGACAATGTGCTTGAAGCGGCTGCTGCAATAGCACCAGCAGAAAAAAGTATTTAAACAGTCAAAAATCTCCAATAAGACCATGCATTTAATAAAGAAACAGCGGAAAATGAAGAATGCTGGTATTGCTTTTATCAAGGTCGAGTACGTTGAGCTTTGCAAAACTATAAGAAAACGTATTCGAGAGGAAACTCGTCGGTTCAACTTTCAGCTAATGCAAAAATACATTAGAAAACAAGAGAATAAACAAAGCTAAACAAGCTGATAAATAAGAAGACACATTTGCCTTAATGCGTGAGGATGACACAGTGTTCAGCGAGCGAACGGAAATGTTAGAGGTTATCAGAAGATTTTATTCCAAGTTATATGAAAATCAGAACCAACCAAAGACAGCAATGCCCACGAAAGAGCAAATGCCAGACCAGCATGAAGTGACAAATGCCATAGGAGCTATGGAGAATAGAAAGGCTCTAGGAAAGGGCAATAAAACGATTGAAATGTTAAAAGCAGGTGGTCAAATTTAAATAAATTTCTGGCAAAATTCTACTCAAAATGCCTCAAAGGTCAAAAAATACCCAGTTTATGGAAAAATGCTGAAGCGAATCTTCTTCATAAGAAAGGAGCACATGAATATTTAAAAAACTACCGCCCAATAAGCCTCCTGTCGGTAATGTACAAAGTTTTCACCAAGATAATATCTAAAAGAATATTAAGAACACTGAGTGACGCACAACCAAGAGAGCAGGCAGGATTCAGAAGGGGATTCAATACAAAGCATCAAATCTAGATTGTTTAACAGACTATAGAAAGGCACAATGAATACACTATGTCACTGTGCTTGGCCTTTATTGACTATAAAAAGGCATTTCATTCAATAACAACGCAAGACATAACAGATGCATTGCTTAACCAGGGGATAGGCAGAGTCTATGTGAACCTACTGCGATCCATGTATGAGGAAGCAACAACTACAGTGCACATGGATGACCTTGAAGTCAAAATCAGCGTACACTGGGGTGTACGGCAAAGTGACTCAATATCGCCTGTCCTTTTTTCAGCCTGCCTGGAAGAGCTATTCCTTAATCTGGATCGGGAACAGGAGGGAATAAAAATCAATGGTGCATACCTAAGCAATCTTAGATTCGCAGATGATATTGTTCTCCTCTCACAAGAACCAGATGAGCTACAAAACACATACAAGAACTGCAAAGGACAGGTTTAACAAATTTGCTGTCAACAGAAAAATTTCTATTTTAGGAGACGATTTGGAGGTTGTGAACCACTACATATATCTTGGGCAAATGATTTTAATAAGTGGAACGGAGTGTTAAGTGTGGCAGGCACATATAATGTTTAAGAGCAAACTCCCACTTTGACTGAAGAGAAAGGTCTTTAATCAGTGCATGCTGCCTGTTTTGACATACGGAAGTTAAAAATGGACACTCACTTAAAAATGGACTTTTTATATATATATATATATATATATATATATATATATATATATATATATATATATATATATATATATATATATATATATATATATATATATATATATATATATATATATATATATATATATATATATATATATATATATATATATATATATATATATATATATATATATACATTGGCAGGCATTTGGCAGGCTCAACATAGTGTTTAAGCGCGTTGATCAGTGTGTCCTGCCCGTTATGACATACGGAAGTGAGACCTTGACACTCACATCACAGTCAGTTCAAAAACTTTGAATAGCACAGAGGCGAATGGAAAGATGATTGCTTGGTATTACTAGACGGAATAGAAAGACCTGCTACATGGATCAGAGAACAAACGAAAGTGAGTGACATCGTTGGAAGAATAAAGCAATTGAAATGGAAGTGGGCAGGCCATATATCGAGGCGATGGGACGAAAGATGGACCAGGGCGGTCTTGGACTGAATACCGCTTGAACGCAAACGTCCACGGAGAAGATCGAAAACTCGATGGACTTATGACATTATTAAGTAGGCTAACTCACGTTAGCTGTGGAAGGAACACCTGATGAAGCCTCTGGCAGACTAGCACAGAAAACAAGACGACTAATGTTTGTGTTACTGTAAGTAACATTAAATTATCCTTTTAAGTGTTTTTGGTATTGTACTGTGAAATTGTTCAACATCTTTTAACTACAATACAACGATAAGCAATTAATATTCACTATCTCAACTTTAAAACAAATTTAAATACTTTAAATTTTTTTAATATTTTAAGCATTCATTCTATTTTAATCCCAAAAGTATCACAATCTATTTACCCAAATACCTGAAACAAGATCGCAAGTACGAGAAACTGATGAAAGTAAAATTGAACCCTACAAGCTTTCGGAAATATTTTCTATCATTCCTGAATTTGAAATGATGAATTTGAATTTGATGATGATCCTAAACTAATCTGATCACCAGATTAGTTTAGGATCATTTTTAAATGCGTGTGATTGCGGATGCAAAATGGCTATATCTAACCAAAAACTTTTATTAATGATTCACATAAAAAATAAACTCAAGGGTAGAGCTGCACAACTAATTAATTCAAGAAATCCGTCAACTTATGAAGAAATCAAACAATTACTAAATCTTCACTTTGGAGACTCTAGAGACCTATCTTCTCTTATTCAAGATATTCAAAGACTCCGTCAACTACCCGGCGAATCAACTTTAACTTTTTACAACCGTGTCCAAGTACTGAATGCCACAATGTTGTCTGGCATTCAGAAAGCCAGTAATCTTACTAACGAGCAAAAATCAGCCCAAAACTCTCTTATCGAAACTATGACCTTAAACACCTTATGGACCGGCTTGGAACCCAGATTTGGTCAAATAATTCGTGCAGGAAACCCCAAAGATCTTCTAGAAGCACATTCCCGAATTAGAAGAGAACTTCAGTTATCATATTTTGAGGATCAAAAAGCTTCAAAACCCATGCAACCCAATAGGAAACCTCTTCCCCAAATGATAAAATGCCTAAAGTGTAATCGAATTGGTCATATAGCAGCAGAGTGTCGATCCCAACCAATGTATCGACGTATTCCTACTCAAAATATTAGCTCAAATTTTCAGAGAACTTTACTTCCTCAAATTACATCAAATAGTCAACCTCAGCAACCAAGACCAAATACATTTTCAAACATCCAAAGAAAGCCTGTGATGTCCCAGCAATATTACAATAACTATCGTCCTCAAATGAATTCGAGAAACATAAATCATTCTCAAAATCATTAACGAACTCACCGTATAAACCATGATCCCTTATCATACGAAGTATTCCAAGAAGTCGAAGAATATTATCCCGTACCTGAAGATCATCTTGGTACTCAATACCAAGAACCTTATTCGGAAGATTATACAATTTATCCGCAGTATTCCAACCAATCTATCAATAGTAGTGACTACCAAAAGTTTCTTTCACTACCTCACCAAAGCGACCCTCCAGACAACTCCAACAAAACTTTAACAACGGATCTCATTTGCAATTTTCAAAGCCAGATCCAGTCCATGAATTTAGACGATTTAAACCCGAATCTCAATTTTCCGGAGCAACTATTTCTTTATGCCCGCTGTTAGCCGTTAACCCTAAGAATCTCTATTACATTAATGACTTAACAAATACTTTTAAACTTTTAATTGACACTGGAGCAGGTATTTCTATTTTCAAAGAGAACAGCAGAGATACAAACGCATATTAGTTTGCTCAACCAAATATCTGATTCTGTGAACCTCAAATACAAAGCAATGTTCGCAGACACAAAAATCTTATGCATTTAGATACAAACGTGGACTCGTTAACGGAATAGGTACGGTTTGAAAATCCATTACGGAAAACCTCGACTCTTCAGATGGAGAATACTTTAATAATTGTATCAATAGAGTGATTAACGATGAACATCAAATTGAAAGTCTCCTTAAAAATCAAATATCAGTAACAACCTCCGTAATAAAACATTTTAACAATACTATACAAAAATTGCAAATAGATGAGGAGACCCTTAATAAAGACATAGAAGAAATAAATCGATCTATTTTTTACATCGCAGACGATCTTGCATTCTACGAAGCTCAAATTAAAGTTCTAAATTTGTGCAAATCATTAATGGAGAGTTATAGTTCTCTAGAAAGTTCATTAAGCGATTCATTAAACGCAATAGCTTTTGCGAGGTTGAACATGTTACACAGTTCAATCATTTCACCGAACGATCTGATCATTTCGCTTCAAGAAATTTCTCAGTCTTTAAGGAAAAATAATTTTCCACTACCTATCTACTCTTCATCCGTAGTTAGCTGAACGTAACGATGTATTTAGATACATCGATAAAATCGAATTAGAAGCTTATCAAACAGACTGGAGAGTTGTATTTATTTTAAAAATTCCCTTAATTGAGCCAGAAACATATACACTATACCACCTCTATGCAGTTCCTATATTAGACAGTCGAACATCATTGCACCATATAGTAGCAACAACGCAAAGGTATATTGCCAGAGATGACGATTCGATGATGTACGTTTCGTTGCAACATCTGAGAAGCTGCAAACAATTGGGTCCTACACAGAAGATCTGCCCTGATGTTTTGCCATACCCCATAGACAGCGATGCCATATGTGAGGCAGAGCTGCTAAAAGGACCGAGTCGTTTACCAAAAACTTGTCAAGTATCTGTACTTGCTGCCGAAGGATACAATGCCCAAGAGATAGGCCGAAACCCCTGGCTAGTCACAGTTTCTGAACTATTACCTATTACTATCAAATGTGAAGGAAAATAAGTTAAAACTATCATAATAAACATTAATTCCATCCTAAAACTTCAAGTCTTCTGCAATGCTTTTATAGGAAGCACACGAGTCCAAGCTAAACCATTTATCGATGAATATCGGAACATCACTTACAAAAGCCACCCTGTGATCGTACCGTACACATGTTGTCAATATATTCCTGAGAAATCGAGTATACCTGATCTTAAACCATCAAAATTAAACAAAATTGATGCAGATGATCTTGCTATTGGCCAACACAAGCTGGACCAATACTCCGATGAATTGGACAAGATGATACGACAGCCGTTCATCCACAAGCACCTGTCCTGGTTCACCATTCTAACTATTACATTAATCATTTATTAAGCAATCCTGTATATTTACTGCAAATGTTGCCGGCGTAAAAAAATACTACCCAGCATTACTATGGGTCCTACAGATGATGAAAATCCATCTCCATCACCCAGACCTCACCACCAAAGGACCGCCAGAATGAAGCTAAGCAGCCTCTTAACAAGGAGAAGACCATCCATCCACCCACAGGAAGAAGAAACCGAAGAACTATAAATAAATTACCCTTAGAATATTATTACTCTGTATAATTTAAAAAGTCAACACATAGTATTAACCTTTTTCTAAAAGGGGGAGTTTGTTAGAAGCGACCTCAAGTAAACTTTATACTGTTCTATAATTCTAGCATTTCCTAACGACGCTCGTGCCAGATTCTAGTCAGCACATTTGCGACACCGAGCCACTGTACGGAAAAGCACCGTGCGATATGAGGACTAAGCATCCAAAGTACTATAAATATTAGAATATTGTTTTGATCGATATTAATTAATACCCAAACCATTTTAATGTTAGTTACTATTGTCATTTACTAAAAAGTAATCCATTACTCTGTAATTCTATAATTGAAATAAAATATTTTTTTTAAAAGTGATTTTTGACACTGAAATTATAACATATCAGAAGACAGATCAGAAGACAGATGTTACTACATCTAATATTTTCACGGATGGTAGTTGGAAGCGGACAACACTTGAAAATGCCAAATGAGATTTTGGCGAAACGTCGTGACTCTTCACAAAATCAACGGTCTCCCCCCGGAATGATTTAGAAACATATATAAATATATATATATATATATATATATATATATATATATATATATATATATATATATATATATATCGATCTATATATATATATATATATATATATATATATATATATATATATATATATATATATATATATATATAGATCTACTATCACACAATCATGAGGCCAAGAAAATTCGGAAGTGGATTTAGAACAATCACATCCGGATTATACAACAGGGCATAGAAAGGCACAATGAATACACTATGCCACTATGCTTGTCTTTGAATTGATTATGAAAATACATTTAACTCAATCTTAAGGCAAGCCATAGCGATGCACTGCTTAACCAAGGAGTAGACACAACCTATGTGAACATTCTGGGATCCATGTATGGTAAAGCTGCAGAACGAGGTGCCCGACAAGGTGACTTAATTTTAGGTGTTTTTTACTCACCCTGTCTAAAAGTGGTATTCCGCAATTTAGAATGGGAACAGAATTGAATATAAATTAGTCGTGTATACTTAAGCCATCTTATACTAGCAGATTATATCGTTCTTCGTTCACAAGGCCCAGGTGGGGATTGTGAGGGATTTTGATATTTTACATTACTACATATATCTTGGGCAGAGAATTTTTATGGAAAATATCGCATGGATGGTAAAAAACGTGTTAAATGTGGCTGGCAGACATTTGGCAGTCTCAACATACTATTTAAGAACACACCACTTCCCCTGAAAGAAGAGTCTGAACAGAAAAGTCTTTGAGCAGTGCGTCCTGCCGGTTATGACATACGGAAGTAAAACATGGACACACTTTATAATCAGTTCAAAAAATTCTGATAACACAAAGGGTAACGGTTAGGTGTGTACTTGTTAATAAAAAGAGATACAGTAAATTAATTGCAATTGAGATTATCAGGCCATATAGCGAGGTAATGTGACAATAGATGTACCAAAGAAAACCGAAAACACGATGAACTGATGACATCATCAAGTATATTGGACCTGAAGAGCAAATGAGAACTCCCGTGCGAGCTGGACGCATACTGAAGGGGTCTGTATCCTAAAGTGGGTGGTCAAGTGATGATGACATATAAAGACATACTTCTGACAGGTAAAAATACAATTATAGCATTATATAGAAGTACTTTTCAGAACAGACATTCCAGTATATTCATAAAAAAAAACAAAGCAATGACACGTTTAATTAAAACAAAATTAATTATATTTAACAAACTAATTGTTACTCTGATTTGATTAAAATAATATACCCAATATTCCTGACCACTTCGGTTAGAATCTCATTCTAATTAACTCATTTTTTTACATAAACCAAATGTTTATGGAAATTTGGAAAACAGTTTATTGGATATATTAAAACCAATTAGAAATATGTGATAACAAAATTCCATACCTTATAAATATAATATCATATTCACTGTAGATTCCTCTATATTATTTTAAATTTAATTTTATTCAAAAATTGTTTTCGTTCACATTTATATTGAAATATAAAATAAGAGAAATAAAATATATGGTTTCATATATTATTAAATCATAGACTTAAAAATTTTAATATTCCTATTTATTAAACGAAAAATACTCAGTTTGCAAAAAGTACCTGAAAATTTTAATTAAATCACGAAATACTATATATATATATATATATATATATATATATATATATATATATATATATATATATATATATATATATATATATATATCATCATCATCATCATCATATATATATATATATATATATATATATATATATATATATATATATATATATATATATATATATATATAATAGTGAAGTGTGCTCGTGAAGAATGATATTAAAAACAAAGAAAATTTACCCGGTCTCCAGGTTGGTGTTTTGTCATTTCCTCACCCAGCATCTAAAGCGCCAGCAAGAGTCTCCCAAGACCGGTTTCTAGCCTTAAGCTGTCATCAGCTGGGCTCAAACTGAACGCCTGGAGAGCGGATGAAGGAACTACTCAAGCCATGACCATATAAATCGGCTATGTCGAATGGTGGCTGCAATCACATGCAGCTCTGCCATCCTGCGGTAAGGGGCCGCAACAGATAAACTGTTCAGCTCGTGGAGAATTATATTAAAACCAAAGAAAATTCACCCGCGCTCCACGTTGGTGCTTTGTCTTTCATTCAACGTGGAGCGGGAGACACTTGCTGGCGCTCTAGAAAGTCTATGCTGTTTTATAACAAGTTTTATAACAAAACTATTCTTATTTTAATTGTTTTCCTTATAATTAAAAAGTTATATCAAATTAACAAAAAAAATAAATTAAACTTAGTACCGATGACGCATCCTAAAAAATCCGAACGCGTGTGACCTCACAATGTTAGGAAACATTAAAAGGAACACCTCTATCGGGTCGGTTCGGAACAATTTACTTTCGCGCCCTTTCCGAAAAGAAAGAAAAAAAAGTCCCGGGAAAATAGACAATTTATGGATCCTAGTCATAGCTCTATAGGTTTAACCTATATTTTTGACTGCATTTGTTGGTTTGCTAGCGATTTGAAAATAAACTTGCTTTTACCATAATTGTAATTTAGGCTTTCGGTGCTGTTTTCGACGTTACACTCATACATCTTTACATAAAGATATGGAGGCTCAAAGGTAGATTCAGAATGAAAGATTGAAATTAGTTTAGGGTTCTTTTTGGTTTTTGCATTCGTTCTTATAGCTTCTATTTATATTATTTAATTCATGTAGGGAAAACAAATTAACCTGCCAAATTTGTAGGAAGAAATATTTCTGCGTGTCCGCAAAGAATCTAGATGTGACAACATAATCGAGAGTAGTAACAATGAGAAAGCCTTACATGATCATCTATTTTGTAGGATACGAATAATAATATTCAAAAAAGCGCGAATAGACAAGAACAAAATTCGACTACCAGTTTGGAAGGTAATCATAGATGATAAGTTTTATACTTATGAAAGTATTACAGGATAATCTAATTTGTAGATGGTCGAAGATTGCATAAATTTGTGTGATCAGTTAGATGCACATCAACTAGTCAAATTAAGGACTAATATAAATGAGATGCCAAAGCAATTTTCCATGGAAACAAAACAAACGTCTGAAGGAGTGTGTAAAAAAAAAATAGAAAAGCAAACCTACTATCGATACAAATAGTAAAGAAAATAGTATATTTCTATTCTAAATAAAACAAAACAGGTAAAATATTTAGTGTTTCTCGAGATTTTGGTACATATCATCCATTGATTGAACATATTCATTTTATAGGGTATGTTTAAATATATATTAGAAATTTATTATAGGCATTGAAGACTGATGGTAGGCTGACTTACAGGATATGTGGTGGTACATAGTGGTTTTCTAGTGGGTAAATCTTAAGAAGAGAGTCCCACAGTTCGACTATAAAACCTTTCCACTTAAAAAAAAATGTTTAGGTGCCTTCTCTTATTTGCGAAATGTCTGACTAGTCACGTATTAAAGTTGGTTAGCCGCTGGAGTTATTTATATTTGAAAATATTACTAAACTAAGAGTCTAATGTGATGGTTTGTAAAACAAGTAAAGCGAAAAGTCGCCATTATTTTTAAAATACTAAAAACATTAAATAAAGCAATAATGTAGTATGGGTGGATTTTTTTTCAAAATATTGTTAATAGAGTTTAGTGTGGTGGTTTAAAGAAACGGTGTGGTTTTATAAGTATTGTAAATTTCAATGAAAATAATCAAATTATTATAAAAACAAATATGAATATAATTTTGGGTAAAGATTGTTTTTATTCCGAATTGATTATTAATATAGTTTACATACTACTGTAATAAATTATTCACATTATCGAAGTTGGGGGAAGTTTTATTATGTATATTTAACAGTGTATTTTTTATTGAAATAAAATTAGTGATTTAAATAGTATGTATGTGTTTTGTTTTTCTAATTATGATTTATATTGGTTTTCACTCAAAAAATAATTACAAAACTTGAAAATACTTTTTTCAATATTTTTGAAAACCAATATTTACCTTCTATGTATATACTTTATAAATATGTCAATACATACATCATATAGCAAACAATAAACTTCAAATAACTTAAAAATATTAAATACCCTCTTTTAAACTTGCTGCTATTACTTCAATTGAAATTCCTAGTTTTAATGAGGCAAAATGACAGATTAAATATCAATATTCAGGTTCCTTTGTTTTTAATTAAATTAGTAACCAACGGTCTTTTATTTGCACCAAACGTCAATAATTTTGACAGTATATACACAGGTAAAATCAGTTGGGAGTTCTTACGTGAAAACCCTCTTACATAACAACGTCATAAACATGGCAGCCAATCATGGCGTTTTCGTAGTCACGAGATTTTATTTTAAATTTTATATATTTTAATTCATTTATAATTAATTGCAAACAATTTTTTAAAAAGTTTTTCGTATCGAATATTTATATTATTTATGATAAAGTTTTAAAAATTAAACAAAAAAAATCGATACTTATTTTTTATTCTAAAACCCATTTGCAATAAATAAACCTTTTCAGGATTCATTGCGCGCAAGTGCGTCCACCATGTTAATGAGGCGTTAATATAAAAGTTTCGGTCACTTATAAATATGGCTGGATAAGAAGGATGATTACCGTTATTATCAGTGCAACAAAATGAAAAATTAATTGATGGGGCTTCCCATAATAGAAGCCCATAATTATATTCAATTACAACGATGGTTAAAATGTCATGGCCGTCCCCAACGTGGAAATAAAACAGAACTTGTTGAAAGGTTAGGATGACAATTATATTCATATTAGTTTTATATTTATTATATTTACAATATTATAGTTATTATATTTATAACATTATATCTATATTTTTAACTTTATATTTATAATATTACATTTATTTGAATATTAAGTTAGGAGCATATTTTAACTTTTATTTCATTTAATACCTTTATACACTTCCATAGGAGCAATTTTTTAAATAATTAACTTGTGCCATGAGTTTATTTATATTTTTCAGCCAAATAGGCCCTTGCTACTTTTACCTAAAATAAACATTCAACATTTGAAGTTATAGCAGTGGCTGATATATTAATATTTAAATGGATTGAAAGTACCTGATACATGATTTTTTTTACACTACTGATGAAGTCAGAATGATCTGTTGTTGGACCACTTTCTCCTTCGAAATGAAGTGAACAAATATACGCATCTTTGTTAATATGATCAATCATGAGAATCGACCATCACCTCGTCCACATTTCTTAACTCACAAACTTTATTTAGCACACTCTGGACAAATTGTTATATGTTTTTGTTTTGTTGATTTAATAAGTTTTTGACGATATTCAAGACAACGGTTTGGAAAACCAATACAGTAATATAAATGCTCCTAAAATGATTTACTACAAGTATCGCTGCGACATATCCCATAACAACAACGTTTTTATGTTGCTTTTTTTACTGATAACATTATATATTTTTATTAAAAGGCTTGTATTAATATTTTACTTAAGTATATAACAATTAAAACTGTACTATTGATTAAACTTGAAGAGATTTACCACTAAACACCAAAACACTTTTTTTTGAACTGCTGGACGCACGTTTCGCTAACCATGTTAGCATCATCAGGAGATAATTTAAATTTTTTAGATTACATTTTTAGATTAGAATTAATTAAAACACAAACAATAATATTAAACCGAACCCGCAAGGATGACCACCTGTCGCAAATTAGAGGTCGAAATATGCTAGTAGCACGCCGACTTCTAGATGGCGTTACAGTAAAACGCTAATCTAAATTATCCGATGTTCAGAACTAAAGATGACTGGGTCTGGCTTTATTAATTCAAGGCACTGTATAGCCAAACAATGCATCAATGTCATGATGGCCATAGTGACATACTGTGTGTGCGTCAATCAGTTCCCGAACTAATGTACGGTAAACGTTTAGTAAACGTTAGTGTTACAAATCGCTGAATGTTACATTTTTGATATAAGTGATTCCGAATTTGATGATTTAGATCAAGAGTAGTGCGGACCTTCTTATGATGAGATCTACAAGAGCTCCGAAATAAATGCATTGGGAGTCATTTAAATATATTAATTGACCAAACCAAATAATTAACGGATCTAAGAGAGGAAAACTCACGGCTTTTCGTAGAAAACACCAAAGTAAAGAAACAAATCAAAGAATTAAAAGCTCTTTCTAGAACTAAAATTGGTGATAACGTCATTGATGCTCGAGTTTTTCTTGAAACACCAGATGTCGAAACTCAAAAAGAAACCCAACAAACCGTACGATTAGTCATCGATGTCTTTCCGGATCCCGAAAACGGAAACCAGTCACAAATTTTCACCACTGAGGAATATAAACAGATGTCCATAACGTCAAGAAGACGGAAAAGAAGGAAATAAATGCAAGCCGCCGAGGCAAGATAACCTTCGGAGGTTCTGGTTACTGTTCCTCCGCCCAAATCAACTACAGAACCCTAAGAATCGCCTGAAGGGACACAAACATCAGCTAAAGAAGTGCCAGTTTTGCCACCTAAATCTGCATTTATGGAGGTCAAGTACTTCCTGAAGAAAAACAACGTGGCTGCGAAACCAGCCACAATGATGTGGGAGTGATGGTACACAAAATGGGGCACAGATAGTACACAAAATGGAATCGGATCGTAAAGCTATCATAAAGTCATCTCTATTACACGATGACAAATCTAGAAGACCAAGACCTTTGCGTTCTGGTCTTCTTAGAAGCATACTGGAATCAATTCTAATTAACGATGTCAGATCGAAACTCCATCACTTGGAGTTCCATCTAATCAGCATCACGAGATGGCAAACCAAATAGAAGAAACTCATTGCGATTGTACACGTATCAGTACCACGCGATGCGAAAAATATGCTTAACGGCAAAGACATCTGGCACCAGCCCGTCAGAATTGAGGTGCAACCAACTCCACAGCGTCATAAGAATCAATGAAGACTATTCAAAAATCCGCTCTAGCACCCGCACAAGAAATTACGGGAAGCTAAAAAAGGTATGTCGTTCCGATAGAACCAATTCCATGCGAACCAAATTTGAAAGGTATTGGCACTAATTATATCACAATTTGTCCCACTCCTCCAGCTCAACGTCAGTCATTAATTTTAGTTTTAATTTAAATTAATTGTCAGTTTTTACTTCTGTCGGCAGTCCCCATAACTTTCCATTCTTTAAAAAAAGCTTCTCAAAGATTTTAAAAAATATTAGCTTCAGATTAAATGGACGGTATGATGTAGCTTAATCATAACATCTATTGTATCACTAACGATATTGAAAAATTTACCTAAATTTTGATAAATATTTTTTTTACAGCTTTTTACGAGACGAAAAACACTTTAGAGTATAGTGTCAATATAAAATCCCATAAATCCGTATGTGGGTATGTCACTCAATACTTATTAAAAGTATTAGTGCGAATGCAAACATGCTATTTTCCTATGGTCTGATTTCCGTTTGACAACAGGTCCGTGAAATTAGGTTTATTGACCATCGGGTCAATAATAAAGACAAATGAGAAAGGACCACGAATTTCTATTAATTAATAAATTAATTTATCACCAGGAAATAGTTTCTTGGTGCAAATATTGGCGCGGCAACCAAGTCAGATTGTACGGATTTATGCGGTACGGCTAAAATAAGACACATATATGTAGTTAATGTATTAATTTGATAGTAAATGAGTTATCTGGAGGTATTAATTTATCATTTAGTGTAAGCATGCCGATCAGGTGAAAATGCTTGATAATTTATAGCAAGTTTACACTAATAAATTGTTTTCATTGAAAGCCTATTTATTACAAACTGAATAACAAACATATATACAGGGTGAATAAGTTTCAAAATATTAAATTTCAGTGGGCTTAACAAAAACATCCCTGTTTTCTATAATTTAATTTCCATAAGTTTTCGAAATAATTTTTTTGTGATTTTTCATAAAACCACTAATAAATTCCAAACTACTTTAACGAAATCTACTGGACAATCAAAAGAAGTAACACTAAAAATTACATTTTATTGTATAAGAAGAATAAAATGTCATTCAATACGTATTTGGGTACTTTCTGGACAATCAGAACTTTATGTTCAATTCCGATCTTCAAAGCATCTTTTCCATGTTCTCCTAATGGTACAAATAGCGAATGAAAACTTAAATTTGCAAAATGGTTAAACCATTTACATTGCTACACAAAGTTCTAATACGAGAATTGAGTAAATGGTTTAGTTTAAAAACACAAGAATTTTCATACTGACTCTCGTATGAATAAGAATAATGTAAAACCTCAAAAAATATCAAAACAGTATATTACCTGGAAGCAAAAACGACTTAACGAGAAAAAAAAATTGTCCGAGTATTGAATTTTAATGTGTAGTGGTTAATCTACGAAGGACTTTTATGTTCGTGTAAAATAAAATTAAAAATAGACGTTTTCTATTTGAAACCAGGTTTCAGTTTGAACATATTTTCCTGCCTCCTCAACTCATTTGAATTTGCGTTAATCCAAAGGTTTATAGGGTGTCTTTTTTTTGTGCGTCTGAATTTAAAATTAAATAAAACAACATCCAAATTAGATGACTATTGAATTGAACTACTAAGCTGAATTGGAGAGGGCATGTGGAAAAAGTCGCTGTAGGTTTATCTCGGTATTGCTATGCACTGAGAATCATAGCTCAGAATGTTGGTTCCGAGGCTGCAATGTCGGCTTAGCATGCTTATGTTCAGTCGAGGATAAGATACGGTTTAATTTTTTGGGTAACTTCTCCAGATATAGAGAGGATAATTGTGCTCCAAAAAAGATGCATAAGAAGTGTTTTTCAAATGAAACATCACGAGAGCTGCAGGAATGTTTTTATTGGCAAAGGAATTCTGACAGTTGTCAGCATGTTTATTTTGGATTCGTACACTTTTGTATTTAATAATAGAGATCTCTTTGAGGAAGCTATCGCAAAGCATGGTTATATAACTAGGTATAAGTCGAAACTCGTGAATGAAAGATGTAATTTTAGTTATATACAGAAGAATGTGCAGTATACTATTATGAAGATATATAATATTTTTCCGGAGTGTGTTCGAAATCTGCCACGTGATCAGTCTGTGAGAGCGATTAAAATATATTTGTTGAGCAAGGCTTATTATTCATTAAATGATTTTCTTGGGGAAACAAAGAACAATTTAAATTCAATTAAATTATTAGAATAGCCTGTTTTGGTGAATTTAACTGTTTATGTTTGTACTAATTATGTTATCAGCTAATTCATGTAAATTATGTTAACAATACTATGTTGACTGTGTATTTCTCTCCTCTTCTTTTCTTTCCAATTGTCTTTTTTTTTCCTATCTTTCCTTCTTTTTTTTGTGACTTGTGTTACAGATATTATATTTGAATTGTAATTGATTTTTTTTTCCGTTTTTCTTTATATAGAATTAAGTGTTTATTATGTACTTTCTTAACGATGTTCAATGCCTTATGGTTTTGGGAACAAATAAATAGTATTATTATTGTTATTATTATTATTATTATTATTATTATTATTATTATTATTATTATTATTATTATTATTATTATTATTGTTATTCTATGTGAAACAACTAACTAGCGCGCATATTCACAATTCGTTTGACAGCGACCCCTATTGGAAGTTCAGACACATTAAAAAATAACCCTTTATATTTTATTATAGAAAGTATATAAGCTGCAATATATGATAATCAGACGGAGCTGTATGACAAATAAGGCTACTGTTGCAGAAAGCTGAGGCCTAATTCTTTAATTTTTGTTATCCTTTTATCTTGAAGAACATATAATGGCATTATGTTTTGAAAATAATGTCGTGCAAAAGCCCCCCTCGATTTCCGCTGGTGGAATACATTCCAGAGCCAATTTTCGATTACTTGAATTGTTCTTTTGAATGGTGTCCTGAATGTTTCGTTTAAGATCAATAATTGTTTGGGGTTAAAAAAAAGAATTTAACATAATCCCATAAAAAATTATCCAAGGTCCAATCCAGTTGATATTACCATATTGCGAAATAACACATCCAGGAAATTTTTATTGCAATAGATCTTTCTCTCATCTGGCGAGATGTGTGACACGTCGCACCATCTTGTTGAACGAAAACGTTGTTTATATGTACATTCATCAGATTAGGTCAAATATATTCTATAGCGTATATTCCTGTACTATAGGAAAATCATTATTATCATCATTAATAATAATAATGTGATTTCTATCATCGCCTTCAAAAAACAAAGTTCTTTTACTCATTCAACGCAAAAACCGTACCGAACAGTGACTTGACAGTAAACCTGAATTCTTGAGAATTTTATTCGGACCAAATCCTGTAGTTATGATTGTTCACAAACTCTTTAGCCAGAAATGCGCTTTAGTATTTAAGAGTATTTTTTCTTCAAAGTGGGAGTCGCCATTTTTATGATAGATAAGAATAATTTCTGGACGCTCTTGAATCGTGTATCTTTCCATGGTCAAATTACACCATTCGAAAATTTTAAGAAAATTTCATTCGGCTATTTTTTTTCATGCATACTTGGTATCTAGACCGGGCTTGTATCTTTGGTCATTCTTTCAGCTGCTTTCCGAACGTTCAGCTCAAGCCCGACAGATGACGGTTTAAGGCCAGAAACCAATCTTAAGAGACACTTGCTGACGTTTTGGTGGTGGATGATGGTATGGGCAATTTCTAAGTTCAACTATACAACTTCTCATGTAAATCTTGGGTTTGCCAACTTGTTACAAGTGAGAATAAAAACAGAGCTTTGGATGCATATAAAAGCATTTAAATAGCATAATGTAAGAAAACCATGAATCCGGATAAGGTACCGATTTCATATCTTTTCAATTTTTAATCTAACACTTGGTTAACTTTACAAATTCGTGATTTTGTGAAATAAAATATAATTTAGTTTTATAATTAGATTTAATCATCTACTAATGATACTAACATTGTTAACAGAACTGTAATCGAGACTTCAGGTGATTTGGAGCTTTATGGTAAATCGCTTTGAGTTTAGTATTTCACACTAAAGCTTTCAATAAAAGAACTGAACTACCAATTTTATCAAAAACTATGATAAGTTTTTAATGAAACTTATCATAGTTTTTGCGAAAGTGAAAACCGTGCGACGCTTTTCGCGATGATATTTTTTGCAATATCGTCTAACAAAGTCCGCATTTTCTATTATTAAAAATGGCTAACTTGAGAGCAAATTAAATTTTTTTACCCAATTTTTAAAAAATTGGGTAAACTTGAGAGCAAATTAAGTAGTTATAGAAGAAGGGCGAAAATATTTAGTGAATTGGGAATGCAACTGATAAAAGTGTATAGGAAGTTGTAAAATGCGCGGCTTGTCTAAGGAATATTTGCTGAGTCCACACTGCGTTTCTTTGCAACGCATGTTACTGTGATAAAGAGACTGATGATGAAAAAAACTAAACCTACGATAACGAGTTAAATATAGGCAGATAATAAAAATTTTTGTTACTGTTTCATTGATTTCATTATCAAACTTCTAAATTTTATAAATTTTATTTTATTTTACGTTTAAGTATGAGTTATGCTGCCAAAGTATTTCCTAATCCAAAGAGAACGTGTATACCTATAACTAAAAATAAAATTAAGAGATATATACATGTCAATAATAAAAGCTACTGTGTATTTTATTACTTGATCTCGCCAAAATACAATTTTGTAAATTCAATTTTATTTTATATTTATGCAAAACTTTTGTTACGAAACTTTCCTAATTTAAAGTTAATGTGTCCAAATAAATAAAGTGTGATAGCTAAGCAATTTTTAAAAAAATTTTCTTATAAATTCAAAAATCTATATTAGGTCCTTAAACTTATACGCGACCGCTGCCGTAACAAATCACGCGGGTCTGCTTGAAGGTTAAAGAGATATTAAAATGAATATAACATTCTAACAAAAGCAAAAATTTGACATTTGACAAATGACAGTATTCAGGAGTGAACTTACTAGCCCGCCATAGTGACAACTTACAACGTCGCCATGCATTCCATATTCTATAAACTTTTCTGCCTACCCTCCTGTTATACACGTCAACAAATTTAAACTTTTTTTAGGTAATATTGATGAAAATAGGTGTATATGAAGTATTTTTGTACTCCTAAATCCTTTGAATGTCAAATATTGATATTAAATATTAAAGCTAAATACTAATATTTTTCAGTTGACTGATGAAATACTTGTCCATTCCTCACAATCCAAATATAACTATAAATACAAAGGACTACAAAACATCAACAGAATTCATTTATTAAGTGTCACGCGAAAGTTAGTTATTAGTGTTGGAGTTGAGTACCAGTGCCTCCGAGAGTCAAGTCTCCGTTACATATTACAAAGACAAGTGCGTTACGATTCAAGGCGTCCACTATTGTCAGTTGGCCATAACGATTGAAGGCGTTTGAAGACTCGGAAAGACCACACGAAAACTCAACGGAATTCCCCTTTTGTTGTTTTATTAGAAACTACTTTTATTTTGTACGTTATTTTTCATAAAGTAGAATTTCCTGTACATTTTTAAATAAATTAGTTCTTACAAACGGAACAACGAACTGTAAATATATCGGTCGGTGGTGGGAAATGAAAGGCGATGACATTTTTTTACAATCTAATTTTTATTTTATATAAACATGTAAAACGTGTTACATCTATTCAGAAACGTTACTGAGAATTATGTGAATAAAAAATATATTACATGAGATGTCATACAGCGACAAAACACTAATTTTGTCTTCTTGTTTTCTGTAACATCATCTCTTTTTAAAAACCAGCAGTTGTCTCCCAATATAGATGGGTTCCAGCATGCCTGAAAACTTGTTTCCATCGTCCTGATGTCCTGGTGAAACCACTTTCCCCGTTCGTCACTTACTGCACCCAAATTTTCCAGAAAAAATCCAAATGGGAGTTTAAAAAAATGCATTTTAAATCCATACGACAACCTACTATTTCGTAGACTTTCAAAGAATTCATCTATGAGATTTTTATAGTTTTCATCTTTTTTGTTGCCCAGAAATCCTTTCACTACACTCATAACACTTCCAAGCTGCCAATTTCTTTTCATTACATTTTTCTTAAAAATGAAAATCACCTAGAAGCTTCCTTATTTAAGGTCCAATAAATTTGCCTTTTTTTAATTTTGTATCACTTAACTGAAGAAATATTTCTTTCAGGTAATTGAAACCATTACCTTCTTTGTCCATGGCTTTGAAAAAGTTTTTTATTAGTCCAAACTTAATATGAAGAGACGGAAGAAGTACCTTTCTGGGTTAACAAGGTTGGCATATTTTGTTTGAAGTACCACGTTGAAATACTGTAATGTTCTTTTGTTGCCCTACTACCCCATAAACACAAAAATAGCAATACCACAATAACAGCTAAAACCCTCTTGAAGCCCTATCAATATAACTATATAACTATAAGTGTAACTATAACTATAAGTTGACTTTTAAATCCCCACAAATATCCCACTGATACTGTTCATATTTAACTCAAGTTAGTATGGCTGCTAAGTTCTCATAGGTTTCTTCCATTGTCACTAAATGTGTTAAAGGAATAGATGGGTATTTGTTTCCATTATAAAGCAAGACTGCTTTTTAGCTTATATTTCGACGAATCTATGAAAAGACGCCACTCTGAAGGTATATGTTCCATATTAGAATCAGTCATTAAACCATCAATATGACAAAGGACACATAACGATCCTTCCATTTTATAAAAACTTAAAAATGTTACATTCCATTTTCGGTAAAGTGAAACACTTGCATTTTTATCTAATAGGTTCCACTTGTTGAAGTCTGGAACCAAGAAGTTCGGATTTTTGTTTTGACAATCCCATGTTATATATCAAATCATTTAATTCATTCTTATTCTAATGAGTTATTAAATGAGGTTCATTGGTAGTTGTTAAACATTTTGGGTCACAACTGATATTCTCAAGAAATTGTGGATTAGATGCTGATAAAGAATTAGACCCACCATGAAACATGTTGTTCAGGTTTAAAGACGTAATCGGTACCGGTAGTTCCTCGCTATGAGGAACTAACCTAAGTATAGAAAGCAAATTTGCATTCTGAATGTTGTTCCTTTGCTTTTTTGAAATTCCTTCTGCACCAATAGAATTTTTCTTGCGATGTATCCACTGCACTAAATTTACGTGACAACTCACACAACCGACATGAGGACTTATGTCACTTAAAATATAAAAGATAGCTTTTTTGACTTCCTTTGATATAGATTCAGCTTGTGACTTTAAAATAAATCCTTCGCATATATAACAAAACTTATCCGCCGAATTTTTGCAAAATCAACGATTGGAACTTGCCATTTTTATATAAAATCGACTTAAACACTTAACTGTACTCTAAAGGAGACAGAAACAAACTAAACTATAGAAAAATATTAAATATATAAATATTTAAAGGTTCGTAAAATACTGTGAAAATATCTCCCCTATGGTCTTGTGGTAATTTCTACATTGTTCAGTCCAGTCAGGTACAAATAATTTCAATGATCTCATAATATATACGGAAAGCAGATACTTGAAAATGGGACGAGGTAGGCCATTTTTGTGAAAAGTTGTTTTAATAACCACCGAACTGAAACGCAAAAAGAGCATGATCATCAATGTTACAAAAATCATGTTGACATGTGTTATTGTCACGTAATATATTGGGATAAATAAGAACTCATAAGCAGTAGCATGCATTGTTTTACATTTTCTGGGAAACAACCAGAAAGGTTTGATAGAACATGGATAAATGAAACATTTAATATACGAGTTAAAATCAACAGGAAAAGTTTGTCAGCTATTTGAATATTTATTAAAAATGTAGGTTAGTAGGATAAGCGATGATCTGAATGATGAAACCATTGATAGACCGTCTATTATCCCTACGTCTTAAAAGTTTTTAAGCGGAGAAAAATATGATTCATTAATATTCTCCCTGCTTTTGATAGAAAATCTGCTGGTATCGTCATTTTATATTGAGATAGTTTTTGTAAGTTCGCCAAACTTTTAGATTAATTATCAACAAGAAACTTTGCGTCTTTGTAATATTATAATTTTATTTCAAAGTTGGGTGGGTCCTTGTTCATGAGAGGCTTAAGAAAATACTTTTAGAATGCGGAAAGTTTAATGGAAACGAGTTTCAAAAGTTTCTCGAAGCTTTATATCCATTTTTTATATATGTTTATCACTACATTTGTTAAACTATCAATTTTACATAAAAAAAAAATAAACACAAAGTTTACAATATTTTAAATATAATCTTCACAAAATGTTCTGTTTTACGATGCATGCCCCCTTAAAGGCTCTTCCTTTTCTCAGCGCTTATGCCTCAACTCGATTGTATATCTTGAATGTTGAGTTTTAGGTAACCTTTGTGGAGATATATGTTATGTCAACATTAGTTTTTCGAATAGAAAACTAATAACACTACGGACATATTTTGTGATTTCTTCAAAAAAATACGATCGTGCTACGAAGAATCATCAGGGTTTTTGACAAGATGGATAGTTCAAGTATGTTCAAGAATAACAGTATGTGCCAACAATTGGAATACACAGCCTCCACGAAGTATCAAATAATAACAGAACTCGTATACATTGGTGCTTCCCAGAATATGACGATTTCAGGAATCTGATTTGATCACAGGGATATCTATAAAGGTACTTGGATATTACCAGATATAGATCATCTGTTAATAGACTCGAGACACTTCTCTAATGTAAAGTATTAGAGAGTTGTTGCTAAAATCAACTACTTATTGCAATAAAAAATAAGGGCAAGACTTTCTAACGAAAATAAATTGACTCATGAGAGATAGATTTAAAAATTTTATATTATAGCTTTAATAATTAAAAATGCACTTCAACATAGCTTCCGACAACAATAATTTCTATTCAGTCTCAAAGATGGCGTCCACAAATCATCCAACTGAAAGCAGTAGTTTTCTATGGCATTAAAAGTATCCCATAAAATCATAGAAAATAATTTCATCTTGACAGGATTACAAGAAATGAAGAACTGTAAAAAAACCACAGGGATAGATAAAACAATAGGTAGCCACAAATAACTTGGAAGAGAATTTTTCAGTCATGCTCTTTTTCTTTTTGTGGCAGAATCAAAAATAGATTATTTATCATAAGTATTAAGTATTTCGCCAAATTAAAGGTAGGTTTTCTTTCATTACTAGAACGTCAAATATTGATACCAATATTAACTATACCTAAGAAGATAAGTATAGTTAATATATTTTAGATCTATACACCGCACTCTAAGCAGCACTTTTTCTTTGCCAAATTAGGGCATTTCTTTTCAACTCTTAGTGAAATTTTATTGACATTTTGCCTTCTTTAGTTTTAATGTATTAGTTCAACGGCGCCCTAATGTCAATACAATATCATACGTGCTTTATAGATTATGAAAAGGCCTTCGATAAAGTATGACATGATAAACTAATAGAGCTACCAAGGAGAAAGCAAATAAATAAGTTAAATTTGAGAATAATAAAGACCCTATACAATAATCAAACAGCTAGAGTCAATGTAGAAGGAGAATGTACAAAAGATATACACCTAAAACGAGGAGCAAGGCAGGGTTGCATCCGATTACCAACACGTTTTAATAAGTATTCAGAGATCATCATTCAGGAATCCTTTCGAGGAGAAACATCCGGCATGCTAGTAAATGGAGTTCATATTAATAATATAAGGTATGCTTATAACAGAGTCATAATGGCGGAAAAAATCGAGGACTAACAAAGAATAACAGAAAGGATAAAACAAATCTACGAGAAATCCAAAGAACTCTACGGATTGAATATAAACCTAATGAAAACAAAATACATATGTTTGACAAAATCACTCAACAACAACACATAGCTTTGTGTATCTTAGAATACCATATCAGTAACAACTGTAATTTTGAGTGAGTGGATAAATATAAGTATTTAGAAACTCAGGTTAATTCAAAGAATGACAACACCGGTCAAAATAAAAATAAGGATTGAAATAACTAGCAAGATTTTCTGGAATCTTTCTTTTGCTGTAGGACAATAGAGACTTAATTAAAAATCCGAATGATTCACTGCTACATATTCTCGATTCTCCTTTACGGTATAGAAGCTTCCACCCTTAATAAACACATGATCAAAAGACTCGAAGCTTTTTAATGAGGAGATGAAACGAACGATAGAGAGAAAAAGAAGCGTGGGCAGACCAAGAATGGCATAACTGCAAAATTTGAGAGAATGGTTCAACCTTACATTGAGTCGGTTATTTAGAGCACCTATGGACAGAACGAAATTTTAAAATAAAACACGGTTTTAAAATATGACAGTTCTAAAATAAAACAAGAGAAGGATTTTCTAAGACAATACAGACAGTAGATGCTTTAACAAGTAATAAAAATGCTGGTACTTCTGTTCCCTATTCTGTTCTCCTATACGAATAGTCGTACCGTTATGATTTTTTGCAGCTGATAGCTTTTCGGTATTAATTGACCATTTCAATTTAGTTTTTGCCTCGAATATGCACGAGCAACCAGATATGTTTTACTACTTGAAAATAGAAAAAAGCCTCGTATAGGTAATAGAATGTTGTTGAAGAATTGATCAAGAATTAAATAAGTGAATAGGAAAAGCAGGAAAGATATTAAACCTTATGAAAACTGCATTCTTTGAAGAAAAAAAAAGTACCTAAGAAGGCGAAGATAAAAGTCGTTCAAAAGGCAATATCACCAACGAAACCATATATACGAACCAAACGATATCAAACGATACCAAACGAACCAAACCTAAACCTGCCAAGTAAACCTCGACACAAACACAAAAATATTATTCAATAATAAGTGCAGTAGACATGAAATTTTTAAGAAATGTAGAGAGAAAACAAGTATAAATAAATTATAAAGAAAATGATTAGAAGAGTATTAAAGATAGTTTGGCGATATATGCCAAATACAGGGTGAGGAACGAAAAACGAAAAAATTATACGAAGCTAAGATACAGAGGAAAAATAAAAAGGAAGACCAAGAATATGTGCTTATAATATAAGGTCATTTTTATTTATGTGAAACAACATTCGATGGTGTTAATGATTGAAAACAGTTTCGGACAAATGTCGGTCGCGACTACTTCTGACAGCGCATTCTGTCAATCCGATTTCCGACCATTTTCCCAGCAATTGTCAATAGGCCAAATAGACCCCAAAGAAAATAATTTAAAGGGGTTGGGTAAACTTTGGTGATCAATTAACAGATCCGTTCCTCGAAAAAATGTTAAATTGTTACCTCAATAAATAGATTGTTAGGTTGGCTGTATGACATGTAGAGCCGTCCTGTTGGAACCATATCTCCGGCAGATCAAGACCATTCAAATTCGGTATTAATTATTTATCATGGCTCTGTAAACCATCTCCTAATGGAGATGGTTTACAGAGAGAGAGGTTTTTTTTTTACGATAACGTGCTTTCCAGCTTAGTGTTTTTTAGAAATAGGGTCCAGTGATGGCACCAGCGTACAATCCGCACCATACGGTGCGTATATTTTGGTTACAACGGTAATTGTTGGATCATTTGCAGATTATTTTCACTCCAAATGTAGCAATTTTGTTTATTAACGTAAACATTTAGCCAAAAATGAGCTTCGTCGCAATACAAAATTTTGCGGTTAAATCTGAGTTAAATTGAAATTGATTTTGAGTCAGTTCATAAACGTACCACGCAAACGATGGTATTGCGGCTTCAGTTTTTTGACAAGCTGGATCTTATAAGGTACCAAACCAAGATCTTTACGCAAAATGTTCTATATAGTCAATATCAAAGCCCCACTTCCTACGAACGGCGATAAATAGATAAATCTGCATCTTTAATAACACTGCCAGCAACAGCGGCGATATTTTATTCGAAACTCATAATTTTTGGTCTTGTTATTGTTTTAATATCGAGCAACGTGATATGCATTCGGAATTTGCTGAAGTTGGGCGAATACAATGCTCGGCTGGGCAGTGGGTAAATTTCGACAATTTGTAAGCGTTATTCCTGATTTTATACGTTCCATGATGATTTTCCATACTATTCTGAGTAATTTTGACACTGAGGCACGCAAACTCGCAGTTCGTTTGACAGCGACCTCTATGGGAAGTTCGAATTTAGTGCATTCGCAAAATCACCCGTTACAAGATACGTCAGGTGTCTATCGACTCTTCTTCGGATGCTCTTTAGTATCTATCATGCAAAGCAATGCGTGCTTGCATACGATACATTTATCAATGACTCTTCAGGCGTCACACCAATAACAGACGTCATGGTGAGATATCCATTCACAACATCACTCCAAGCTACAATTCGAATGAATAAAGGGTTAATTAACAAAAGCAAAGCCATCGATCATTCTCGATTGATATTCATATCGAAGAATGTAGATAGAGTGAGGTAGATGATTCTGCGAAGTCCTGCTAGCTTTGCAGCACGCTCCTGATTTGGATGATAATTTGTAATATTTCTATTCCATAAGGATTTTGCGCAGTGACCGGTATAAATTGATGATTATTTCATAATGGGGTAGTCAATAAACAAAACTAGCGATTCTGCGCCTGAGAAAATCTCCAACATTGCACCAGAGGTAACATACACTTAAGAAATAACGGTGTGGTGCAATATAGGCAAATTCGGAATGTCTGACCTTTTCGTTCGAAGAAGGTGGAACCATAGTAATAATTGATAATAGCTCGCTACCTAAACATATTTTAAAACTATTTCACTTCAGAACTTTGAAGATTAGGAATCAAGAAGAAGGATATTTGGTTTCAACAATATAGAGCCAGTGCTCACATGAATGTTGTTTAAGATACATTGTTTAATCGATCAATTTCTTACTTTACGATGTTCCGTGGCCTCCGGACACCGGTCATCGGATCTTTCCATAAGTGATTTTTATCCTTAAGGTTCTTGAAATCACGAGTGTGTGAAAATAAGCCTAATACATTAGAAGATCAATGTACATGATTTAATGAAAGAAATTAATGAAGAAACGTTGGGGAGAGTGGAGGCAAACTTACGAGAATGGCTTTAAAATGGCTTAAAATCCGTTTCCCGTGGATCATCTTAGTTAAAAGAATAAATTCGAGGTATACAAGAGATATAAGTAAAAAACATACAAAAGATAGGAAACTATGAGAAAAGATTAGAAAAGTAAAACAAAATGATATCAAAACTTATGTTAGCGGTAGAAAAATTAAGGACTAAAGGAAAACAAATCTTAGGTTAAAGCGTAAATTAGTACAGTAAAATTTAAAACGTATATCTATTTCTCATGGCATAACACTGATGGTATTACAATAAATACTCCTTCCATGAACGTGTTTTTTAAAATTATACTAAAAATAAGCATTTTCTGTCGCTAGGATGTTTAGCGGTAATAAAAGTATATCACCACCCACTCTCGTATTGAGCGACCTTTCAAGTCAAATAATGAGCAACTCAGCGATTCTAAAAATGAAGGATTTTTTATTTCTATATATACTTTGTGTCTAATTAAAGAACCCCTTTATCGAAACTGTATATATTTAAAAAACAATATTATACCTTGATTCCTTTTTTTTGGAAAATAATACCTGTCAACGGAACCTATAAGTGCGGAATAAATTGTTATTAAAATGATAAACGTTTTCACGAAGACACTTTTGAAGGCGTTTTTGAAAGTTTACATCCACTCTTCCTAGCCTTTCTTGGTCGATTTCTTCAATTCGATTTTCTGCTACCCCCAAAACCGATAGTTTTAATAATTGACTACCTAATGTCAATTCAGAAGAACTTTATCTCTCATGACGATGGACAAATATTCGTTTTCTTCAATATATCAAGCATTGTTTGGGTTGTTGCGTTTTAGTTACAGACTCACTGCTTTTGACGAAAATATCGCAGCTAACACGTGGTGTTATCGAGTCTACAACAGTATGATGAATATTAAACAGCATCGTAAAGAGAATCGATAGATGCCTGCCGTAGATTCTCTCTCGCTTTACTATCTGAGTACCACCCATTCTAGAAACGTCAGTTTGTGGACCATCTTGTACAAGATTGTATAAATAACACTACAATATAACATAGTAGAGAAAAATAATGCAACCCTATGAAAAATACATTTTATTGGATTAATTAAGTACTTTTTAAACAACCATTTTGTCAAAAATTTTATCTACTTTTGATACAAAAACATTATAATGAGTAGATCCACCACCATTCTCATAAAACTGAATACCTTAGCTATAAACCGTAGTCCCCTCATTTCATAATTCCTAGAAGGACATTCTAATGCGAAAGTTAAATTTCGCACTAAACACCTGACTCTTCTATATCCATCTTGACTGTCTAAATAAAATCTAAACTAATCACTACAGCAAACAGGGTTCCACCTCAGGTCCCATTCCATTCTTGCTCGGTCCCGTTCTAAAAGAGACATTTTGTGATGAGCTGAAAGAGTAACTGTTCTACAAGGACAATAAGCAAGTTTTTCTAACGCAAATACATATTGATTAATAGTCATTTTCTAACCAGTCCGATCTGTGTCTACTATATAAACATAACGCATTTGCTGAATAATTTTTTATCTATTTCCTACAGCATGTAGTCAAATATGCGATTCGTCGTGTTATAGGACACATTCAGAATGAGCAGAATATCAAACTCGGTTAACATTCTGCTTTTCAAACTATCTTATCTATGTTACCATAACGACAGAAGCAATAACGACCAATATTCTCGTTGTTTTACCAAAAGTTAAAGCTGGTTCTTTCATACCAATGATTCATCCGACGTGAAAATTGAAACGAATTGAAACGACGTGGTACACAAACGCGTAGCATTTTAACAGTTGTAACGGAACCACAACAATTCTGCCAAGCTTAGTAGTATACGAAAAATACCTCAGAGCATGATAAAAACAAAATTTTTAAAGTTTAATTTCTCTCATTAGGTATTTACAGTCCCATACTGGATCATAAAGCAGAACAAGCAAAAAATATATCAATTTTTGTGTTGTTTTGCAACTTTTGTTGCAACAATTGTTTGCAACTTTTTTTTCTGCTGATTCTATTGCAGCAGCTATTTCAAGCCCATAGTCGATTACTATTTTATACTGATCTGTTATTTTCACCTCATCTGGGCCTTCCAACACAGCAAAGCGGTTCAAAAATGCAATTTCATCATCGCTGCACCTCTGCAGTAGCTTCCCAGAATTCGGTTTGCCGTTCTACGATCTTAGCATTCTTTTACGTTCTCTTCGGCAGTTTATTCTAAGCTTTCCTTGTACAATTCATTCTATGATTACTTCCAACATTAAAATGTTAAGGACAGTACATTTGCAAAATATTGTTATATCGTTTGATATGATGTAGTTAATTTCACTTGTGAGACCAGGTGGGCTTTTTCATGTTTATTTTCTGCTATTTTTTTTCTCATAAAACAAGATCATAATTTATAGTCCTTGTCCCTCGGCAACATTAATCATTCTGTCATCTCTATTTTTCCGCTCATCACTCATCACACCATATGGGCCAGTTACATTTTCACGTTGTTCTTGCTTTTCCAATTCTAGCATTAAAGTCAGAACCAACATCAGGACTTTGTACCTGCACTTCTCATTGTCTAGAATCATCATAAAATATCTCAATTTTCTCATGACCATAGCTTATAGTTGGTGCATAAACTTGGAAGATTTGAAGCTTAAAATTTTTATTCAGTTGAATGACGCATTGGGCTAGTTGGTCAGATATACTTTCAAATTTTACAATACGGTCCGTCAACTTTCGGTTGATGAGGAAGTTAATTACACCACATCGTCCATTCTCCGTATCTTGAGTGTAGAGTACGTGACCAGTTTGTTCCAATTTGGTTAGCTCTTCACCCTTTCTTCGTATTTTACATAACCCTATGATATCCTAATGTATGCTGTCATACTCGATCAACAGTTCTTCGAGTCTTTCATCCGCTTTCGTTGTTCGAATATAAAAAGTTGCAATGTCCAAAGTCCAATTAGCAACCTGATCTAACCCAATGATTCTTAGCACTCTTAGGGCAGGTCCCACTGTCGTATGTCAAGGGGCAACTCCCTTAACCTTCGGGCAATAAGGGCCGTGTTTGAAAATGTAAAACCATATTGGGTGGTCGGACCATAATCTGCCACGCCACACTTGATAGTAGTATGGAACGCTAGGCATTGTGTAGTATTATTTTGTTCTCTAATGTACCTTTTGCTGGTATTGAAATATCTATTTCCATCCTATTAGATCGGTAACGATTAATGATTGATTAGTAATTTGGTTTCATTACTACATAACAAGAATAAAAATGTTAGGAAAACAATAGTCTTAATAAGGATTATGAATGTATTGATTTTAAGGCACCATGAGATATCTGCTTTTTCATCATGTCGATAAAGGGCCTCTAAGAATAACTTATATTACATGCAAAAATAGTCACAATGCAACTTAATATTTTAGATAGTTTCACAGATATTAGTGTGAGATCAACAATATCAACCATTTTCACAACTCAACATAACTATACAAAACAATCTTTTAGTCTAATTCCCAAAGAATCGATTAAAAGTATGATTGATTATTTATGAAACAAAATTATAATAAAAGTTAAAGTACACTTATGTTTGCATTTATTTATTATTCCATAAATACTTTAATCTTCCGTCATAAGCTTTTCCATTTTCCCATCAATAATAATCATACTTACATTATATTCTTTCAAATTAACAGTTCCAATATAAAACAGTTTGTACATCAATATTGTTTATTAGTTTACCGCCAGTTTCGTATAACTCAATTTCAATATGCTTTCTGACAGCATTTATATATGAGCTTCGTCTATGGCTATGCATACAAACATAATGAAACACATTTTTCATAAAATACAAATTTTTCGCTGTCAACAATTCATATTTTTAATGAGTTATACTCTACTATTCGACATACACTGGGTCAAAATAACAGTAAACGGTAAAAGTTATAAAATTATTATATGACTAGTTTATTGATACACAATAGTCCAAGGAAAATTGTCAGTCAGTGAAAAATGCCATTTTCAATATTTAAGTTCCGAAAATTATGTCATTCGTTGGGCGACGGTTATGTTAAGAAATGCCATTTGAGCAGTGGTCTCTTCTTGGGGAAACAATACATCATTCCTGTTAATTTGTCGTCTCCCAAGTTTTAATTTGAAAAACATTTCAAAAGTGGTTACGTCGTGAACTGAATTAACAGCTAGTGTGGCTTCAACTTTTTCGGGAGAAAAGGAATGTCGCCCTTGCTACAATATCAAAACATATTATTTTCAAAAATATTCAAAAACAAGGAAACATTTCTTTTCTTGTGCTCCACGTAAAATTCTCAATCCTTCAGGCGCCATCAAGCGCCAACAAGTATCTTCCGAGACCGGTTTCTGGCCTTAAGCCGCCTTCAGTCAGGCTTCGAGTTGTACGTTCGAAAGCAACTGAAGGATTGACCAGGGTCCTGACCATATTAATCGACCAAATCAGATAAAAACAGCATAGAAATGCAGCTTACGCCATCCGGTGGTTCGTAACAGTACTACTATGTGAAACCGTTCGGACCCAAACCCAGGCCCTATATTCAGGTACCAGATATGCATGAAAATACACAGTGGGCAAGTGGATAATATTAAAAATATTCAAAAACAAGGAAAAACAATTCCTGTGCTCCACGTACAATTCTCAATCCTTCAGTCGCCATCAAACGCCAACAAGCATCTCCCGAGACCGGTTTATGGCCTTAAACCGTCATCAGTCGGGCTTGGAATTGTACGTTCGGTACGGTACATACGGTACCTGAATACAGGGCTTAGGTTTGGGTCCGAACGGTTTCAGACAGTAATACTGTTACGAACCACCGGATGGCATACATTTCTATGCTGCTTTCATCCGATTTGGCCGATTAATATGGTCAGGACCCTGGTCAATCCTTCAGTATCTTTCGAACATACAATTCTGAGCCCGACTGATGATGGCTTAAGACCAGAAACCGGTCTCGGGAGATGCTTGTTGGCGTTTGATGGCGACTGAAGGTTGAGAATTTTAGGTGGAGCACAGGAAAAAAAAATCCTTGTTTTTGAATATTTTTAATATTCTCCACTTGCCCACTGTGTATTTTCAAACTTTTTTCTGACTGTGTGAGGTCCAAAATCGGCATCTTTGTTTATTAACTACCAGATTTAAATCAGAATGAGCTTTATCGTCCATGAGGATAGCTAAATCTTCGTTTTGCCTAAAACCCAACAAGCTTTTTGAGTTAATGTAAGGTGTTGTTGACAGTCATCTTTATTAAACTCTTGAGTAATCTTTAATTTTTATGGATAAAAGCCAAAAAAAAAGCTAATTTCGCGACATAATTAACCCATTTTAATATTTTTGTTAAAACCATCGACTAAATATTACGCAGTGGAATGACTTTAAAATTAAGGGATGCTTGTTGGGGCAAGAAATTATTCAGATTAAACCTCTAAGGTCATCATTTATTTATAAACAAAAGAAAAAACGCAAATACTTTTGTTACTCCCTAAGAGTTTGACAAAACTGTATTTTAGTATACTGCGACAATTCATCTTAGCCTACTAACAAACTACGAATGTACAATAAACAATTCTTCTCGTTTTTTGAAAATGTATTCCCAAAAACAAAAATTATAACAGATATATAACTAATTAAGTTTTAATGTTGCAACATATTATTACTTAAGCATTAAGCTAGTACATTATAATAAAATAACTAAAATAAATAGATGGAAAACAAATTTCGTTCTTCAGGTTTTGCCCGAAACTATGATTTATAACCAGTGGATGAAGAGAAGAATGATTTTGTATACAGCTTTTATTTCCTGCTTTTAACAGAGCTGCCAAAATCCGTGTGATGTATGCTGCACGTTTCAAAAAGAATCCAATCACGTGTATCAATAGAATGACTGATTCACGTGTGCAGCATCTAAAGATTCTCGACTTTGTCGAAGTGGATTTTTCAAAGGAAACACAGTAAAGCAAGACAAAATCAACAACCTACTTAACGCTTTTAAATTATAAAGAAAGAGCCACCTAAAATGATATACCTAATGCAAAGTATATTATAATTATATGTAATAATTATTATTTAGCATGTTGTTGTCTTTTCTTCTCTTTCTCTTTATATATATATATATATATATATATATATATATATATATATATATATATATATATATATATATATATATATATATATATATATATATACATATATATATATACATATATATATATATATATATATATATATATATATATATATATATATATATATATATATATATATATATATATATATATATATATACATATATATATATACATATATATATATATATATATATATATATATATATATATATATATATATATATATATATATATATATATATATATATATATATATATATATATATATATATACATATATAATGCCTTTTTGCCGAAGATTAGTATCATTATTGCCACAAATTGTGAACCGATTGTTTTTTACCTCTTCCTTCATTTTAAACAATTTTGGACGGAGCATAATAGATGAAGTCCGAGCGTACCATATTTGGTGATAATGGTAATAATTGGTAAGATATATGGGCAAAACAAACCCAATTGAAGCTCAACACTTTTGCCGCATACTGATTGAAACGGGTGGTTGGTCGTGTCGACGCCTTTCCTATTTGTTAATATCCATCGACTTTTTAGCTTTGAATCAACTTGACTAACTGAAGATAAATCAAAGTTGTGAATGTAAACATTGCAAATACAACAGAAATTAGTAGTATGTATATAAACAATTCCTAATCAAACATAAACTTCCGGACAACCCAAAATTTGACAGGGCAGGGATTTAAATTTCAAATATTTCTATTTCTCTATAAAATTAAAAATAAAAAGAAAATAATACAAATATTGAGGGGTAGCAAAGACAAAAATTATTAAAATAATAGAGCATGCTATTTCATTATAAGAACCACCGAACTTTAAAAAATAAAGTGACTAACACCCGTTACAAAATTTTGTAACCTACACCGTAAATCAGGGGTCTCCAAACTTTCCAGGCTTGGGCCCATACTGATTTCTCTAGTAAGGTCCAAAGGCCAAAACCGTTATAATTTTCTTGTCATTATCTATAATTTCTAAACTAGTCGCCTAGTACGCGTCCTAAACGAGCATACGCTTGCTAAATTCGCTAGTCTGGTGGGCCGGATTGATGACATTGGCGGGCCAGATTTGGCCCGCGGGCCGTAGTTTGAAGACCCCTACTGTAGATGGTGACTATTATATTCCAACTTTTGTGAGTCTGGAGCGATATTTTGGTGAAAGAATATGCCCGGGCTTAATATTCATCCTTTCTTTCCATATTTTTTCTTTACTTGACTGATAAACCTTTACTCGACTCATAAACTCTCAGTAGTATGTATGCAGTTTTTGATTTTTTTGGACTGCGTCCAATGGCACAACATTAGTCGGGAGTTGTACACCCCAACCGCTCGGTTCCACTCTCTCATGTGGAACACACAACAACCTGCGCCTTCTCCAAAATGAGCATTTTGTTGTTGTGTGTTCCTGTCTGCTGCAGGGAAGTAGTAACACAGTAACTGTGGTTGAAATTAAGAGACATACAATTAAAGACTTTTCAGACAACTAATTCGAGACCAGCTTTATTTCTTTCTCAATCTTTGCCATGCCATGCAAACGTTTAGAAAGAGCTACAGAAATATCCAATTTCAGTTTTTGGTAATCCTTGTATTGTTCAATTGTTCGAAACCTTAGACTATATTTGATGTACTCCAGCTGCAGTTAAAATTATGATCAAGTACATTTGTTTAGAAACAAATTTCTAAAAAAAAAACGAAAAAATAGTTTATTTATCTGAATTCTATGTCTACCTACCAATCACAATCACATGTACAAATTAATATAAAGTATAACCATCATCATCATAACTCAGCCATCGTCCATTCACTGGAGGATAAAGACCTCTTAACATGTTTCTAACTTGCGCGGTCCTGAACTCTCCTCTAGCAATCGGGTACATTATACTTAATTATGTCATCATTTTATCGTGTTTTCGATCTTTTTCGTAGACCTTTATAAGGCGGTATCCATCCTAGGGTTGATCGTCGCATCGCTTCGCTTGTTGCTTGTCCATCCCCATTTCAATGCCATAACTCTTCCAATTATGTCACATACTTTCGTTTGTTCTTTGATTCATATGCAAGCCTTTCTGTCCTGCCTTGACACCTATCCATTCCCTTCTGTGCTACGCAAAGTTTTTGAACTTATTGTATTGTGAGTATCTTCTCTGTTTCACTTCTGTGTGTCACAACGAGCAGGAAGCCCAGATGGACGGAATCATAAAATTTCTAATTAATTTTGTTTAAATATCTCATTTAGAAACTCTTTATGCTAGATTTTAAGAGCACCATAATCATTTGTAACATTTTGGTAATATTTATTCAGGCCCGCTATACATAATAATTAATATATGTATGTTTTTAAGCTCAATAATAAAAGTCAATAATTTAGTCATTACAAAGCTAATTTTTATAAAAACTGTTCCCGAATCGAACACAATCATTATATATTACGTTCCATGCTAGCAAATAAACAATGAATTACAGCTATATTATAATGGCCTGTGTTATCGTCAATTTACGTCATAGAAAACACTAAAACGTAAATTCTATATAATCGTCGACTGGAGGGCTTATAACCCGATATTGTTCCGAAAGAAACTTTCGTGTCATGATGCATTTATTAAACTCATAAACTAAATAACAATGGATGACAATGAATCAAAAGATAAAACTGTTACCCAACCATTCTTAATATACGTGCAAGGTTCATATATTTAATACTTTAGTACACAAGGAGAATGGTGAATATATGCGAAGCACATAATATGGCGCCACTACAATAGGGTGCTTTTGCAATAGTGCATAATAAAATTAGGTTTCAAAAACCAGAGTTTCGAACGACTAATTAAAAAAAATGCAGCCTAAATCTTGAAATAAGAAAAAAGTTTTTTCTGATAAGTTAATGTAATGGAAATATTGGAACAATGTTGTTATTAAACTGTCTGTCGTGATAGCCACTTTACTTAAAAATCTGATACGATACTACGATGTCTGTAACTACTGTTCCCGGTATAGATCTTTGGAAAGGTTACAGGTTTATAGTGTCCAATAAGAGTGTCAGAATTTTAAAACGAGGTATAATGATAACTACAAGTATTAATCCGGCAATGTTTATTTTATCTAAAAGACGAAATAATGACGTTATGTTTTCAAAATAATGTCGTTCTATGTGCCCCTTGGATTCGTTTGGTGATCCATACTGGAGACCCAATTTGCGATTACTTAAATCACTCACTTTTTCACAGATATCGCGTGGAATATTTTCAATGGTAGTCTCAATGTTTTGTTTAAGGTCAAACATTATTCAGGATTTATTTCTACAAACCAGGGATTTAACATAACCCCACAAAAAAATAACCCATGAGTGTGAGATCGCATGTTCTTGAAGGCTAGTTGACATTACCATCTCATGAAATCACACATCCAGGAAATTTTTCTTGTAATCAAGCGATTTTCTGGTAAGATGGGTGACAAGTCGCATCATTTTGTCGAAAGAAAGTGTTGTTTATATCCACATGTATCAGTTCATAAGATACAGTAACAAGAACAGTAACATGAACATGATTTCAGTAACAAGAACAGTAACAGTAACATGATTTCCCTCATCGTCTTAAAAAAAATAGCTCCTCTATTTTAAGGATAAAAAGTAACTGCTGAATCACTTGAGGATTTGAATCGGCCTAAATTCGGCACTTATGTTAGTTCACAAACCCGTTCAACCAGAAATACGCTTCATCGGGAAAAAAATTCTCCAAAGTGAAGGATCCAAATTTGCGAATGTTTGACATCGATAGGGATCAGCGGGCTGTAGTTGTTGAGTTAATTGAACTTAAGCCTTTCAACGAAGATCTTAATATAAAATTTTTCACCTAGTCGTCTGAGAAAGATTGAGTTACTAAGAACGACGTGGAATAGATAAATTCCGAACTTCTCTTACTCGGGTGGTCCGACGACGCACAGTTACTGGCTCATCTGCAACTGAGTCAGTCCGTTAAAATTGTTTGACAAAACAATAAATAAACTATTCGGTTGGTCGATAATGTTGACTATAAATTTCATGCCACATTTTATTGACACAATCTACTGAACAAAGCAGTCTTTAAGTGACATTTACATATAGTGCTGCCGCTATTACTTTTAAACAGTATTACCCCAACGTTCCGACAGTCTATTTTCTGTAAGTGAAACTGTAAAATCGAACGTGAAATTCCCTAACTACTTATTCACTTCTTCCTCAATCTACTCAATCTCTCACTCACGCAGCTAGAAAACTGGGTAAGATATAATAACTACTGAAAGGCCCACTACGTTGATTAATGGCTATTCGGTAGGGTTTTCGAGAAACTAATGGTCGATGAGAGCTGATGACTGTAGTTAAGCGATATCTGATCAAATCAAAGCGACTTTTATCTCCCACATTAAACTGTAGGACTAATCGCCAAATATTATCTAATATTGACTGAAGAGTTGCTAAGGACTTTAGGGATTTCAAACTCTTACTGGGGGCGCATCGAATGGTGGCCTATCTTCCTTTCAAAGAGAGAGCTAACAGTGTTGCCTGTTCCAGAGCTAGATGTTCCATTGCTTTGTTTGCACACCTCATATTCGATTGACATCGATCGATATATCGAAAAGTTTCGTTTAGAGGCGAAGGTTGAATCCACTGCAGAATAAGATATATACATACATATATATATATATATATATATATATATATATATATATATATATATATATATATATATATATATATATATATAGGTTTTTTCCATTAACGGTGCTCGAACTTTAAACGTATATAAAACAAGTTTTTTTTTTATTTTAAAGGGTATTCGATGGCATTACGTATGGAATATGATATCCAGAGGTCCAATTTTCGATGAATCGATCGCATAAATCGGGCTCGATATCATTGATGGCATTGGTTGGTTGACTCTTAAGGCATAAATCGTCTGTGGTCTATTCGCTAGACATATGATTTAACGTTGCCCCATTAAAAATAGTTTAATGGCGTTAAATCACACGATCTCGGTGGCAAGTTGACGTCGCCGAAACCCGAGATAACTATACCGTCGAATTTATCATGCAGAAGATCCATTGTTACATGCACTGTGTGGAACGTAACGCCGTCTTTTGGAAACCACATGTCGTAGAGATATATAGCTTTCACAGCAACATGTCTTTCATTTTAGGCCATAAAAATTTATTTATCATCGACTTGTACCTCTCGCCGGTTATGGCGGCGCCAACTTCATTTTGGAAGAAGTACGGGTCATTTTTATAAAAACTTATTGTTCTTCACCACACAGTGACTTTTTCTGGATGCATTTCAACTTGACCCATGTGGATTGTTATCTCCCCAAATGCGACAATTTTGCTTGGTGGCATACCCATTCATATAAAAATGGACCTCGGCGCTGAAGATGTCTATGCCTATGGTCGTTTATCTTCAGTTCTCGGATCAACTGAATTTTGTACGGGAGCGAGCTCAAGTCGCGACGCAAAATTCTCCTAGTTTTTGGGTGCGAGGAGTAATTGACTGCCTCGGGTTCTCCTGCACACTCCGTTCACTGTAGCAATATTTTTTGTAGACCACACGTTGTGACGACCCACATGGGTATTGTTTGATTGTTTAGTAAACCAGGTGATTCAAATTTGTCCACCAAATGACCAAAGTCGACTCAACAGTATGATTGCAAGCACCATAAAAATTAAGTAGCGCACGGAACGTAGCTCGAACTGGACACTCATTTTGATAGTAAAGTTTAATAATTTGTACGCATTGATCAACACTGTAACTGTCCATAATGATTTGCCCAACACTAGTTACTATAACCTCCAAATTTGACAACTATAGATTCATCAATATCGATGCTATATACTGTGAAAGTTGGAAAACCTTTATATACTCGAAAAATGTTTTAACGTTTTGTATTATATAGTTTACAAACAACATTATTTTTTATAATAGAAAAAACCATGAAACAGCTGATTTACAAATTATTTTATTATGCGCTTAAAAAAACTTAGCACGAACTTTTAGATACTAATGTATGAAAATATCTAAAATTAAAACAGTCCAGTGTCATTGAGTTCATAGAAAAGCACTTTTCTTATATATTAGACATTCTAGATTCGAGTACAGTTATTATAATGTGATATTTCAAGCTGCATATCAACAAATACTAAAACTGTAATGATTAGTAGCAAAACTAATATAACATCCTAAAAAACCAGTAAAATTAAATAATATTTATCGTCGACTGGAGAAATTATAACACTTTTTTTTACCAAAATAAGCTTTTGTGTTACAAGATCTTTATCGAACTCATAAAATGTATAACAATGCACGTCAATAAATTGAAATAAAAAACAGTAATCCAACTAACGACTCGCAATATACATATCAAGCTTATAGGTTAAATATTTTAGTGCTGCGGAGCTAAGTAAATACCAGTTAATTGCAACTTATATGTCGCGTAATGCTAACACAAATATGGTGGAGAATATATTCAAAGCGCATGTGATAGCTCTACTACAAAATAATTATCTTACTATATTATACCTTGAGGTTAGATTAGAAAAACAAAAGTTTGTAAAACAAAGTATAATTATAAATATTTTACAAATCGTTTATATTTGATAGCATTGAAACCTTGAGTTGCGATAACCTGAAAAATAAAATATTATCAAAAGTTATCAAAGACAAAATATGTGTAAACTTTTATTATTATGACAACTTTAGATCATATGAAAGATTGGGCGATTAATAGATTTTCCAATATATAGGATGAGGCAAATAAACGAGCAATTTTCAATATTAAATCTCCTTTTACCCCCTCAATGAGAGGCGGGACCTTAGGTTAATATATTTAGGTTAATCAACGTAATATGCGTTCGCTGTTAATACATATTAAATTATAATGATTTTATTCTAATAGTTCTACGATTCTTTTGTTGCCTGTTTAAGATTAACCGATGAGTCCAGTCACGCTATCAGAACGAACTTTAAAATTAAAAAAAAAACCGGTTCTGCGGTGAAAAAAGTCTCTATGAGAGAAAGAGATGTGGGTAAGCTTGCAAACAAATAGAGGATCAGAACAGCTTTGACATTATCCACATTTTTGACGCATCAAGAGTTCACTCGTACATGATTCAGGTAGTGCATGTAATGAGAAATCGAAATCTATTTAAACGCATAGAATTTTGTCATATAAATATAAAAACACATTGGACCATTATTATCTTTTGGCGTGATTGGTCCTTATCTTTGTAAGGGCAAAGGGGTTGAGGTTAAAGTGTTCCCAATAATACCATCTCTAAATACGGGGATATTTCTTGGCCAGCAAGATAACCAGATTTAAAGCTATATGAGTTTTATTTATGCTTATATTGTGTACAAAAAGAAAAGTCTACGTTGATCCTCAAAATATCCTTGCTGAGTTAAACCTCAGAATAATTTATTAATAAATATACCTGAATTAATAATAAATACACCCAAATTTAGCAACTAAATTTTTATAATCGCCACATTCCCAAACAAAACATAATACACTATTAAAGTAGGGGACATTTAGCTCAAATAATTGGCCATATCGAATGGTGGCTACAATCACATGCAGCTCTACCATCTTGCGGTAAACGGCCATAACAGACAAACTGTGCAAGACCGTTCCTGACCTATCTAACCTCGGGTAAATACCAGGTATGTTCAAAAAATAGTGAAGTGGGCTCGCGGAGAAAAATATTAAAATCAAAGAAAATTCACACGCACTCCACATTGGTGCTTTGTCGTTCCCTCGTCCGCCATCCAAAGCGCCAGCAAGTGTCTCCCAAGACCGGTTTCTAACCTTAAGCCGTCATCAGGTGGGCTCAAGCTGAACGCCTGGAGAACGGATAAAGGAACGGCTAAAGCCATGACCATATAAATCGGCCATGTCGAATGGTGGCTGCAATCACATGCACCATATCCTGAGGTAAATGGCCGCAACAGGCATACTGTGCGTTCATGGCCCGTCTAACCTCGGGTAAGTATCAGGTATGTTCAAAAAATAGTGAAGTGGACTAGTGGAGAAAGGTATTTAAAACAAAAAAAATGGGATGACGGGTGAAGGAATGACAAAGCCCCAACGTGCTCTCCACGAGCCTACTTCACTATTTTTTGAACATACCTGGTATTTACCCGAGGTGAAACGGGTCACTAACGTTCGGACGGTTGTCTGTTGCGGCCGTTTTCCGCAAGGAATGACAAAGCATCAACGTGGAGCGCGGGTTAATTTTCTTTGTTTTTATCCCTCAAGAGAAGCACTGGATAAGGGATACCAAAGGGTGAATTAAAAGTATTTTTCCCTTATAAATGATCGCGTTGAGAGGATGACTTTGAGTGGAGGAAAAATTTTACTATCCCCACTACAGATCCTCCACTATAGCCATCCTAAGATGTGAATACTAACAAAAATAGCATGATAAATAGTAGATAGACCGTAGTTAATTTATGGGTATACGCCACCCAATGCTGTTGTTTTTTCAATTTCAATTTATTTAAATAACCTTTTTACACAAATAGTGTGTTTTTTTTCAATCTTGATACAGTTTGTGGTAAGTAAATCATAAATATTATATTTTCTATAGTATTTTTATTGAAAACTTTGATTTTTAATTTTTTTAACATTTATTTATCGGTTTCTTTCATTTTCTATTTAGCTCAAAATGAACACGCTTTATCGTACTCCATGTGCATCTGAAGCAGAAGCGTTATATGGGACAGCTGATATTTTCGACGACAAAGAGAGTGAAAGCGAGACCGAATGGTTGAATACCGGTGAATTTACCTAACTAAATAAATATATTTTTTTTAATAAATCTAAATTATGTAATAAGTATCTGAAAGCACATTAAGTCCTCTTTTAAATGCCGTTGGAAGAAAGTTTTTGTCTATTAATTTCGCCTAGATATGATAGTTTGAATAGAACACTTTAATTTTTGCTGATTTTTTCGATGGTATTAGTACTAGATGGTAGTAATACTATTATTTTTTGGAACATTTTATAGATATAGTCTTTTTCTATACTGATAGAGGTTTAAATTAAAAAAAAAATTAAATTTAAATTTATTTAATTGGATAATTTAATCAAAAGATATTAATAATCAAAGACATACGGCATACCCATGTGCATACATATGGCATAACCCATGTGCTCCCGAATCGGGAACTGCTGAAGTACTTCTCTTGAGGGTTAATAACTTTCTCCACGAGCCTATTTCTCCAAAAAAATTTAATAGTCAAACATCAGTTAGTCGTTACAGATGTAATCAATTCTGACCCGCTGTCAAAAATATGTTTTGAAAATGTGAAACTCAATTGAAGAATTACATTATATTCCTCATAAATTCTATGAGGTTCTCTTTTTCTGTTAGTCTATATATAATTATTTTTATCGATAATTTATTCACTTATACTTTCAATCGTACTGTAGACAGAAATTGACAAAGGTTTAATAGAAATTTAATGGCGTAAAATTTTTCCTTCAATTTTAAAAAACTTAACTTTCAAAATACTATTCATATATCATTATTCTTAGTGCATCCAATATATAATTTTGTTTTCAGTATTTCCTCAGAAATAACACATATAATCATCAATCTTGTACTATTTTATGACCCTGACATTTTTCTAGGAGCTCAAAAAATTTTGATAATCGTTAGTATTTGTTTTGTGTCTGATAGTATTACACCTTTGTTTTATAATTTTGTCATTTAAACTTTACCATAGTTATTTCAGTGCAGCAATACTTTTATACGTTTGTTTTTCTCAATTGTGCCTAGTGTCTCTTTTCTATTTCTCAATTTCTTGATTTGTTTCTATTATTCTATAAATTACGTCCAATTTCTTCTTTTGTTCTGTTAATTTTAGTTGAACTCATTGTTTTATTTTTTGTATTTCTTTCTTGTGCACAATTTCTTCCTGGCAGTTATTTATTCCTTCCATTATTTGTTCAGTGAAAGCTTCAAGATCAATTTGAGTAAGCCGATCCTTATAGATATTCAGCTTAGTAATAAACAGTTTTTGATTTTTTTTGGTATTTCATTAAATGGTCTTTAGTTGGACACTTTTTTGATTTAATGAGTACAATAAAACTATATAACTTATCTAATTATAGCACACTTATTACGTGCACACAACACACGTGCACGTGAAACACAATTTTATCATACTTATCAATAACGTTTTAATAAATGTTTACTGCCAATGCTTAAAAACTATTACAATAAAACGGTAAAGCAAAAGTTAGTCATCAGCAAAATGTTTGTTGATTTAATGTTCGGAAACATAATACAATAGTTATAAATCAGTAAATCAACTAATGATTACAGTGTAATAATAATGGCTTGTGCTAAAGTCACATATATATATATATATATATATATATATATATATATATATATATATATATATATATATATATATATATATATATATATATATATATATATATATATATATATACATATACATTGTTTCCTATTACGGCGAGATTCAAATAAATTAAAGACAACCACAGATCCGGCTGATAGAGTAGTTGTATTAAATTTTCTTTTTTGCCCTAGTAAATTTAAACTTGGCCAATTTGTGGGGTTAACAGAGGGGTAAGTTTTAAGTATTTTTTTTATACAAGAAATCTATCTTTTAAGATGAGATCTGTTACAACAATATACAAAGACGAGATCTGATCTAACATATAAGTTAGCTTATACAAAATATACACACAATTCGAGATCCGCGAGTGCTGCCAGAGTGAATATGCGATTCCAAACACCTACAGGTATTATGACCGAAATGAAACTATTTTGTTAACGCAAGCATTAACGAGGCCGATTTTCTGTTCTATAATGATTAAAAGGGGATTTTTATAAATGCTAGAATGATTTTATCTAAAAAGGTGGATTTTCATAAATGACAAATTCTAATTTAATAACATTCCTTATTATACATAGACCTAAGAAGTTAATGGTATCACCTTTTTCTATTTCAGCTTTAAATATCATCTTCCGGAGTATGTTGTTAATGTAATTTAAGTATTTTTGTCGATCTGCGTTGTCTCGGATACCATATGTCAAAATATCGCCCATGCACTTAATTTAAAAAAGAATTTTCTTTCCATTAAGAAAGATTTCTATTTGAAAATGTTATTGTTGAAGTGAAAGTAAAGATTATTTTAACTTTACCTTTAAAGTAAAGTTTAGACTAACGCATAAATTAAAAAGGTGAAGGATTTAATCTGTAATTAGCTTACTTAATGTATTAATTGTTAACATTTTTTCATTTAAGTTACTTACTTTTTTTTATTATAGCTTATATAGAAAGTTTAGTATAGCTTAACTAGGACCAATAAATAATTTTAAGTACTATTTGAATGGCGTTAAACACAAACACAGTCATTAAGCAATTTATAAAAGTCAAGTCTCCTATATCAAGCTAATTTAATAGATGTTTTTGAAATATTAATTATATTAACTTTTTTAGCCTTATATTTATCTAAAAGAATTAACTACGTATTTTGCAATACATATATACCATTTCTAGTCTTACTTTTTGAATTTGAATAAATTTCTAGTCAACTGCTAGTTTATTGCGTTAAATGCTATATGCTTTATTGAGGTCTTCATGTTGCCGTCACATGCCTTCTGCCGTCATTAGAATCGATCAACGGATTGTCAACTTATAGCGCTTAAAGTCACAGTACCTTTTGTCATCTCGTCACCAAAACACGACGAAACAAAGAACTAATATGAAATGTTGTTTCAAGTTCGGTAATATTTTTACAGAAACATTTGAGTTGATGAAAAAACTTTATTGTGATGATTGCTTATCCTCCGCACGTGTATTCGAGTGATATAAGTGGTTTCAGAACGGTTGTGATGCTTCAAAGGCGACTCAAAACCAAACCGACCACAAAACCAAATATGACCAAATACATGATTCACGAAATTTTGCCAAAGGGTTTAAATAGACGGAAAGTCTGTGCTCGACTTGTTCCTCACGCCTTAAATGAAGATCAAGAAATTGCTCGCGTTGAACATTGCCAGAATTTTATTGATATAGCCAGAGGAAACTGCCCATTCTTGAAATTGATTGTAACAAGGGACGAGACTTGGTGCTTCAAGTATAATTCTCAAGCAAAGCTTCAAAGTGCTACGAGAAAGTCCCAAGGCTCTCCGAAATCGAAAAAATTGCGTATCCAGAAGTCACGATAGAAGACAATGTTGATCTGTTTTTACGATTCTGAAGGTATTATACTTCGGCAATTTGTTTCACATAGTCAAAATATAACTGGCAAATCTTATCTGGGTGTTATAGAGCGTTTGTGGAAGAGAATCGTTCGGGTTAGTACTAAATATCGAGCACTGGGAAGTTGATTTTTGTTGCACGATAATGCACCACACAGCACCGTCGCTGTTCGTGATTTTTGGCATCAATATCCTACGTATTCGCCTGATTTATCTCCGTGTGCTTATTTCCTTTTCCCGAAACTCAAATTGGCCGTGAAAGGAATGTTTTATGACGGTGTTACACAAGTCCAAAATGTCATGATGAGGTCATTAGAGCGATTTCGTAAAACGTCATAAAAACTCTATGTTAGCACTGAGTGAACAGCGGTGTATTGATGCGGAAGGCAAAATAAGTAATAGTTTTTTTTTATTAAAAAGTTGCGTTATTTTTCCGCCATACTGTGTATTCACATTTCAACCTTTCAACATTAATTGTTTCTTATTTATAATGGTAATATATTTGCATAAATGACAACTAGACAGGTTGTAACCACTTGTCAAGGTAAAAATTGTGTAAAAAAATACTTCATAAGCTTTCAAAAATTAGAATCATTTTAAACTAATCTCATAAAGATATAATTAACAATATTTTGGATCGTTTAAAAAAATTAAAATATTCTGTGAGATGTAAAAATTGCTGACAATAATACATCGGCATCAATGAAGCCATTTCATGTTCTCCAGTTTATTATTTATGCCTTTATCAAATTGACTAACGTCGTCTTGCAAACATATATTTTGTTTATTTTGAGTTATATATTTTGTTATATTGATGATGTTATATTTTTTTATATTTGTATAAAAATGTTTTGCATACATACGTATCAATTTAAATGAACTATATCGTCCGTTTTCTCAGAAAGCGTCCTAACTGACAAAAATTTGGAAACTATTTATACATCTTATGTCTTATAACCCTATGTCTTATAATCTATGCAATATATACCACAATTTCCTCGACCTAGTTGTAAAAGCAAAATTAGCTGGTCATTTGCAAATAAGTTGAAACACTTCGAGGAAAAGGTAATCTGTTCATGTGTTATATAGGTCAATAAGTTCCCAGTTTGACATATATTGTAGATGGTTAGTGGTCGATTTTGCAAACCTTCAAACGCATGTGTCAAAATTTCATAACAATCTGTCTACTAGTTTCTGACTTGATTTAAGTGACGCCACTTTTGTTATTTTCAAAAGAATTAAAAAAAATATTCCTGTGTTGATTAAGCATTGCTTTTTGATGAAGAAAATTACCGTTGAAGCAAAACAATGGCTTAATAAACATTACCTGGACTCTGATCTGGAAAATCAACCATAATTTATTGATATGCTGAATTCAGACGTGACCGTACAAGCACCAATGACGCTCTAGACGTCCAAATGAGGTGGTCACACCATCAGAAAAATTCACAAAACTATTTCGCATTTTTGTCAAACCACAGTTTCCCACAGCATGTAAACTTTGGAATTCAATATTTTTTTTCAGATAGTTTTCAGAAAATTAAAAAATAAATAACGTGTAGTATTTTACTATAAGATCTATAAACGTAATAAACTATTAATAATTCGGCAAAAATACAACACTTTTGATAAGTAAATCACCAAAATCAATCCAAAAAAAGTCTATCAGCCCAAAATGTAAGTAAAATTGCTGCCCCCAATTAAAAAATAAGCCTAAAAGGCAAAAAAAAACATAATAAGCATTACACTAAAAAATAAACATTTTTATTAGTCTAAATGATGTTAATCCTACCGAACCAATAATAAAGTTAAAATTATATAATAAGCGAGCATTAACAATGAATTTTTTGTTATAAAGAAAACTAGACGTATTACGAAATCAATTTCATTAAATGATAGGGAAAACTTTTTTATAAAATTTTATAAAAGTCACACTATTTGAATAACTTTCAGAAAAATTGCCAGGCGGGAACTAAAAAATATAATAAACGTTTTGCTTTATTAAAACACATTTCTCATAATATAGAAAGCTATAAACATAATAAAATATTAATAAAGAAACTTCTTGGAAAATACTTGTTATTTGGAAAGATCATTTTAAATAACTTAAAACAGTTAAACATCAATTTGTCTTCAGAACTTTATTATTTGTCAATTTGATGTTCTGAGCCAGAACATATTCATTAGAATATAAAGTTTTATGTAATAAATTAACAAATAATTACAGTAACTTTGTAGTGGCTTGTTCTAAAATCGATTTACTTCATAAAAAACTCTAAAAAGTATTATATTCATCGACTGGATGACTCATAACCCGTTATTGTTCCGAAGGAAGTTTTCGTGTTAGTAGTCATTTATTAAACTCGTATAATGACTAATAATACATGAGAGTGAATTAAAAAAGAAAATTGTTGCCCAATCCATCGCGGTACATTAATATACATAATTATCTAGGAAGGTGAGCAAAATATATACCAGCAGATGACTGAGTTGTATGTCGCTCATATCAAAATTCACACAGTTAGGAGAGAATATATACAATACACGCAAGCTGACGTTATTACAATATGACTCTTTTATGACTCACATAACAAAACATATAGAGAAACAAAAGTGGATCAACTATCTGAATGAACTTCACAAAGAAGAAGAAAGAAACATACAAATATATGTAATAGAAATACCAGATATATCAATAACACTAGATCAAGATATACACATTGAAAAACAAGGTATCCACCACTAAGACCTAAGACTACCATTAACGCTTCCACCACCAAGACACCAGAAAAATTTAAGAAGAGAAATATATTTTTCTAAAATAGACGACATTTTATTCAAATATTCATATTTCTAATAATCAAAATTAGAAAGCAGCAAAAATCCTTAAGAAGAATGTAAGAGCTGAATATTTTTAAAGCAAGATAGATAATAGTGATTGTTTACAAACAAAATGCTTACAAAGAAAAATCAGTGAAACAATCACGTAACATGAGAACCATCTTGTACCGATGATGTCTTTATCAGAAGATAATTCACGAAAACTATTTGGAATATGATACATTTACATCCATCTTATTGATGACCTTAAAAAAGCGTTTCAAGGAATAAAATTTGTAGGGAACACATATTCACATTCCATTATCAATAGAATGGAAGCAAAAACTGAAGAACAGAAAACGAAATAAAAGAAGGTGGAAGCAGTTGTAAGTCAGACAGGTCCATTATGACAAAGAAAAGTGCTTTAGATAGAGCGAGCATAACTAAGGGTAATAGGTCACATCGAAGAAGGTGTTTTAATAAACCACTGTGGAAACGATCTTCTAAGAATGTTGCATCAGATTAATGTAATAGTAAAACAGCTAAATATGATAATATGTCACCAAGGAAAATTATGATAGTGGAAGTTCCAACAAACCTAATCAGATGCAAGTCAGAACAGGAATCATCAATAACCGAATAGGTGATGTAAAAGAAATATTTGGGAATCATTTTATAAATTCATGGAGTTCGATACTTAATTATAAAAGCAAACAGAGCATCAAATTGCCTAAATAGTTCTGTTCGAAAAAAATATTTACATACAGAGAAACAGAAACCTGAATATATAAAGCAATAGTGAGCTCCATACTAATATATATGGCAACACCAAGCTCAGATATATCAAGACTTGGCGGGTTTTTAAGAATATAGTCCAGTAAAGGGGGATTTTAAATATCCACTTCTAATGGAAACCTGCAATTTTGACAAAAAATTAGTTTTCATATGTACACCAAGTACCAATAGTCGAAAATGAAAAATTGAATTGCAGGGGTTTAAAAAATAAAAACCACCCCAAAAGTCACTTTTTTGCAAATTTCTCGAAAAATATAAAAGTTAGTTAAAAATTATTTAAATAAACTCGATAGATAATAAAATTATCTAGAAAATCGTCCTAAATCACTTTCCACGAAATTGCAATAGAAAATGAGATATTTACAATTGAAAACGGATGCTATTTAAAAATATTCAAATTCGAATAAAAATCCCCCATAGTCTACGCCTTTGGAACTCCGCAGTAGAGAGAGAAGAAATATGTATACTGTACTCTCTCTGTCACTCTCGCAGTGGCACAGTATAGCTGATCCGCGATCACATCATTGACACTACGCATGTGTCGTACCGTTACTGAGCCTTAGTGGAATAAAGATAGCACGGAAACACACATTATATATTTGTTTAAATATATTTTATATATATGTATATATATATATATATATATATATATATATATATATATATATATATATATATATATATATATATATATATATATATATATATATATATATATATATATATATATATATATATATATATATTTATATATATATATATATATATATATATATATATATATATATAAATATATATATATATATATATATATATATATATATATATATATATATATATATATATATATATATATATATATATATATATATATATATATGTATGTATATATACTCCTAGACAAAATTAAGGCAACAATATGGAATTATCCAAATAATTAATTTTTCTTTTTCTTATGCCACTTTTAAAGTTTATCGATTGTATGAATCGATTCATATGAATATTTTGTTTCGTTGTTAATGACAGCACTCAAAACAATTCGTTTAGATTTACAGTTTTAAAGATTTTTTTAGAAGATAAACAGTTTTATGCAATACTTGCAACAGATTTTCTTTACAATTAAGCTTATAATTCGTTACTTTTTTGAAAGTATTACGTTTTTATGGTAGATTGTTTTATTTGTGACTTTCTGAAAAATTGGAAAAATGAATCGAACAAGGAATTTAACTGAATACGAGGTAGTGCGAGCATTACTTTTATTGGACGAAGGATATTGTCAGAGTTATGTTGCCAATTTGTTAGGCAAACTTCGTTCCACAATAAGTCGTATGGTAGGACATTTGACTGAAGTAGGAACTGACTCTAGAAGGCCAGGGCAAGGGCGAAAACGATGCACTAACGACCGAGATGAACGTTTGCTTGGATAATATGCGGAAACAAAACTGCCACTAGTTCTATGATGAGAAACGAACTCGAAGCTACCCGCAATGTCGCAATTTCATCTAGAACAGTTAGAGGATGGTTAAATGAAGTTGGATTAGACAGTACGAGACCAGCTACTGCGTCCTTGTTTACTAAAGAGAACAGAGTTGCTAATTTAAATTTTGCTCGAAATCATCAAAATTGTCCTGTGGATGATTGGAAACAAGTTTTCTTCACATATGAAACTAGGGTTAGCTTAAAACATCCAGATGGTCGTGAGCGAGTATGGCGAAGACCAGGAGAGAGGTTGCTACTTGCAATATCTCTGCAAGGATTCCATTTGGCGGTGGCTCTGTTATGTTCTGGGGTGGCATCTGCTTTGATGCTCGTACAGAATTAGTTCCTGTGCGTACGAGATCCATGAATACTGATGACTATCTTGAGAATATTGTAGTATAACATGTGATGCCATTCGGCCATTTTTGGGACCCAATTTCTTGTTTTTGCAAGACAACGCACGACCTCACATGGGTATGGAGGTACTCGATTATCTTAATCAAGTTAGTATACCAATTATTCAATGGCCACCAAAAAGCCCGGATCTGAATCCGATCGAACATGTATGGGATTACTACCTTAATCAAGTTAATCAAGTTGGTATACCAATTATGCAATGGCCACCAAAAAGCTCGGATCTGAATCCGATCATCGAACATGTATGGGATTACTTCAAAATAAATGTGAAACGAAAACGATTTTGTTAATAGGTCTTAAGAATAAGAATAATTTAATTTTAATATATATATATTATATATATATTTAATATATATTAATTATATATATATATATATATATATATATATATATATATATATATATATATATATATATATATATATATATATATATACGTGCTAATAATGTAGATTATGAGAATGTTATGTCAATTTAAATAGATATAAGTTTCCACCAAAACGCCCGGATCTGAATCCGATCGAACATGTATGGGATTACTACCTTAATCAAGTTAATCAAGTTGGTATACCAATTATGCAATGGCCACCAAAAAGCTCGGATCTGAATCCGATCGAACATGTATGGGATTACTTCAAAATAAATGTGAAACGAAAACGATTTTGTTAATAGGTCTTAAGAATAAGAATAATTGAATTTAAATATATATATATTATATATATATTTAATATATATTAATTATATATATATATATTTAATATATATTAATTATATATATATATATTTAATATATATTAATTATATATATATATATATATATATATATATATATATATATATATATATACGTGCTAATAATGTAGATTATGAGAATGTTATGTCAATTTAAATAGATATAAGTTTCGGTGATAATAAATTTCGTTTTAAATTTTGAGGCAAAAATTTTTATCCTAAAAATTTTTAGGAGGTAGGAGTAATTTTTATAACGAATTTATCACATTCATCTTTTAATTATTCTACCACTACTGTTACTACGGTCAGAATTTTAAAATACTTGTGAAACTTCCCGTAAATGTTCATCTTTTGCCGATAACTTAAGGATTCCCTATTTCCCTTTAACAAAAATAACGCTGATGATCACAGCCACTGTACCTATGCTCTGATTTAAGTGTTTTAATATTCTGGCTAGTAACAACTCGTGTTGATAACGATGTTAAACATTCTCGATATTCAACTGGTTTGTGCGCCAACAACCAACCATAAAATCTTTATTGTTTCTGTTTAGTCTACTGTTGGTTAAATCTACGTGCTGTTTACTAGTATTACAACAAAGATCACAATAATTTTCTAAGCCGTCCATTATTGCAAAAGAAACTTGCATGCACGTTAAAAAACAGCGCTACAAAACTTGGAGAACAATAATGCCCAGACGCATGAAAATATGATATCATCTTCGCAACACACTGCAAATGAAGTTTTCAATTCCCTAAACGCTCAGCCTCTATGAATTGAAGCGCAATAGTTGCCATATCAAAATATTTAATAAATAGTTGTTCAGTTAGACCGTTATACTTGAATGATTCTAAGTTATTTACCAAACATGCTCTCATAATAAAAATACATTATATTCTTATTTATCTATTAGATTCACTTCATCGTTTATATATTCAAATATATAAACAGTCAAATAACGACCGATTGCCGAAAGGGCCAATATGTGAGCACGTAATGCTTGAGAAAATGCTTTACCACTCATCATGTTTTTGATTGATTCATCAGTATAGACCAAATGTCCTCCAAACCACTTCCATCCATAATATATCCTATAGATCCTAAGAACGACTTGTGATTAACGTGTGGAACCCGCCTAACCACACAACGAAGTTCTTCATATCATTATTGCCAGAAATTATTTCGCAAGCTTTGATTAATAATGACTGACCAAAAGTCACTACGAATGTTTTCTGATGTCTCAGTTTGCAGTCTTTCGCCCCATTTATTATTGCTGTATTACTAGAAGTATGTTTCGAAGGAGGTTCATTTATAAATGACAAACACACTATTCGCGCAAGTAGATCTTGAGATAAATCTTGACATATAGTTTTCATGAAACCTCTCCAGCTTGGAATTTTATACTGGAGTTTAACTCTTCCCCACGAATACAATATATAATATGGTGTTAGTAAATCTGACTTTTTAAGTATTAATGTAGAGACATCTTCGAAAATAATTATTTTTAAACCAGTAGCTTGTGAACTCTGAAATTGAATCTTATCAAGGGAATTACACGATGCTAATTGGGAAGCAGACGGCACTTTTTTACTAGAGGAGCCTTCATAACTCACATTACCTTCTGGGGAGTACGCAACAATTCCTCCAAGACAGTAAAATGTTCTTTTGCCATCTACAGTTTTTACATTGTGATCTGTGTTATCAAAAACATATTGCACAAAAACATCGCCAATAATCATCTTGGAATAGTCCATCTTAGATGAAGCTTCAATTAATTGAAAATTATAATATGATGCAGATACTCCTAATTGTTATAGTAAATATATAATCAATCTTGAGCCACTATTCTTATATGACAGCAAGTTGAAAATGTGAATTAAAAAATTTAGGTTGGATACCTGAAATGAGCTATATTATGGCGCTTGACAAAATCAGGGGATCACTGCTGATTTTCCGTATAAATAGATCATTAAGGAAATAGTTCAATACATTTGGTATGTCTAGTACTACAGTGTCAAAAAAATCATTAGACGCGTGATAAGACTCAGCATCATATTTTTTGTTAGCCCTCGATACATTGTGTGATACAGTGTTATAAGTAGAGAAGAGATTTTTCAATTTCAAAAAATTCATAAATGAAAAACCTCTAATACTTAATTATTAAATTAATTAACGTTACAATTGATTCGTAACTTTAATTACTTTTTTGCCTTTCAAATGATTTATTTACCACAAATAATTATATGTCTCTTTGTGGATCAGACCTTGACGCGGTAAAAGGGTTTGAGTAGGACAATGAAGCTTTGTTTTGTCGTCTGGAGCATAAGTTCCTGGGAGGGTCACCCTTGGTCAAGGTAAAGGCCTCAGACTAACATGATCCAAAATCTGTCAAACGGCATTGGATCAGCGTTGCAGATTACGGTCCATGTCTTCAACACGGCGTTTCAACATGACAGTACAGCTTCAAATACAGCCCTCATGCCCCAAGGCCAAGGGGCAACTACCTACGACAGCGGGAAGACCTGCCCCAAGGCAGAGGGTGGTAAAAATCACCGGCTTGGATCAGGCTGCAATTGGACTTTTGACATTGTTACGTTTTGCGAACAATGAATACGGGCAATGAAAACGTAGGCCCAACTTCAAGAACTGTTGATACATTGAACAACATACATTGGGGTACTATTGGGCTCTGTGAAACACGAAGAAATGGTGAAGAGTTAATCAAACTAGAACCAACTGGACACGTACTCTACACCTGAGGTACGGAGAATGGACGATCCTCATCAGTCGAAAGCTGAAAAACAGTGTAATAAAATTTGAAAGTATATCTGATCGACTAGCCCAATGAGTTATTAGGCTGAATAAAAATTTAAGTTTCAAATCGTCCAAGTTTATACACCAACTATAAGCTATAGAAATAAGGAAATTGATGTATTCTATGATGATGTGGCCGAACTTCTAGACAAGGAGAAGTGTAGGTACAAAATCCTGATGGCTGACTGTAATGCCGGAATCGGAAAAGTAAGAACGGAAAAGTAAGAAATTTTAATGTTGAAAGTGACCGCCGAATGGAATGAGCAAAGATTAACATAAACTGCCCAAAAGGGCGCAAAATAATGATGGGCAATGTGGCAATGTGGCAATGGGCAATGTGCATTCTGGGAAGCTGCTGGAGAGGGGTAACGATTTTGAGATTGCTCTGTCGAACCGCTTTGCTGTGTTGCAAGACCCAGAGTAGGTGGAAATTACAGACCAATATGAAGAAATCGCTAACAATGGGTGTGAAACGGCTGCTTTAATGGCACAAGAAGATAAATGTTTCAAACAGTCAAAAATCTCCATTGAGACCATTAATTTAATGAAAAAACGACGGACAATGAAGAATGCAGGCAATCTTTTTGAAAGGGTTGAGTACGTTGAGCTTTGCACAACTATAAGAAAACATATTCGAGAAGAAACGCGCCTATTCAACATGCAGCTAGTGCAAAAATGCAGCTAATGCCATGTAGTGAGGTGATGAGACGAAAGATGGACCAAGGCTATCTTGGACTTAATACCGCTTGACCGCAAAGGTCCACGGAAAAGGCCGAAAATACGATAGACTGATGATCTCATATTGGACCCGGATGGCAGAGGAAAACACAGGACCGCGAGAGTTGGAAGCATGCTGAAGAGGCCTTCATCCTGCAGTGGATTGACATGGGCTAATGATCATGATAATGATGATGATTTATACATATATACAAGGTGCGCCTCACCGAGAACAGGACTTATATATTAATGATATATTATTTTTTCGGTAAAAGGCATTATTTTAATTTCAAAATAGTCTCCTTGTGCATCAATACAACGTTTTGCACGGTCAATTAGGTTGATGAAAGAATTTTTGAGTTCAGCCAAAGATATGTCCTTCAGGACGGTGGTCGGCGCCTTTTAAATGGCTTCAATGTCGGTATAAAGCTGTCCTTATAAAAATAGATTTTTTCGAAGAGGTGAAAGTTGCAGAGAGCCAAATCAGGCGAGTGTGGTGAATGATTAATGGTTAAAATGCCATTTTTGATAGAGAAATCAGTGGCTTATTTTTGGCATTGTGGCGGAACACGATGAATACGTGATAACGGAAGCTTTGTAACACTAAGATAAAATACAGCATTGATCATTTGACCAGGTGTAACGAACTCCTTGTGCCCAATTCCCTTTGAATCGTAGAAACAAATCAGCATTGTTTTGATTTTTGACTTCTCGAGAAGGGTGTTTTCATTCGGCACTTTGACGTTTGCTTTCTGTATTATGTTGGATATCTGTATTATGTTTCGTCGTCAGTTAATTTGTGTAGAACAAAGCGTGTACAAACTTTCCGAAGTCCCAAATGAGCGGTCAAAATACGATGAATTGAATATTTGGACATGTTCGATTCCAGTCTGATCTATAGCAACGAATATTTTGGCTTATTTTTTAAAAATTCACGCACAATTTCAGCGTTACTTTGAGTAACCACGGAATTTTTCGGACCAGGATGTTCGTCGACCTTGATGACCTTATGACTTTTTTGAATCGTTTAAACCACACGTGGGCTCTGCCACGGGATAAGCAATGCTCACCATACACTTGTTTCATTAATTGAAAACTTTGTAATGAAATGTTTTACCAAGTTTAAAATAAAACTCGACACTGATACTGACACTTTAAGTACGATAATTTGTCTTCCAATGATCTGAATATCATGAAATTACATGACTTGCTTGATTGCGCCAAATTTAAAAAAGAAATTTTAAACTATACGTACCATCATGAAATTCAAATGATTTTTCATTTTCGACAGTTCATATTTATTATCATCTTTTGATTTACTTTTTTTAATTAATGATAAATGATAAATGTCCAATAAAAAATTGGACTAGCTAATTTTTTTTACTTCAGTAACTTTATCTGATTACAAAGTGTGCACAATTTCGCAGATTCTAGTTTTATAATTTACCACTCGCAGTTGATCAGTTAAATATATTATTGAGCTGCATAAAACGAACAATATATTACGAGAGTAATATATTGAGAGTAATATATTACGAGAGTATATAATAATTGAGAGTAATATATTACGAGAGTATATAATAACTCCAGAGTTTATAAATAATTATTTGATTCCATCAGTTGCAAAATTTAAGAGTTCCATGAAAAAAGATTGACAAAATAAGAAATCATTTAACATATCAAAGCCAGTAAAAGTGCTATCTTTATTCCACTAAGACACAATAAGAGAACTACATATGAATAGCATGTGCCTTCGTGAGAGTGACATAGTACACTACATATTTCTTCTCTCTCTAGTCCCGAGCTCCAAAGGCGTAGACTCCTGGGAGATTTTTATTTTTATAGATTTTTAATGCAGGTAAAAGACCAGGTAAAAATAGAATGCCGTTTGAAAATAATGAGAACAATAATGATAAACTTTCATTCATTATAACAAGACAGAAAAAAATGTTTTTGTTTAATTTGAACCATAAAAAATGTAACTCTAAAAATGTAACTGTTTATATCTTTTCAAAAAGTTAACAAAAATAACATTTTTTCTCTAGAAAAATTGGTTGTGTTAAGGAAATACAACTAAAAAAAGAAACGTGTAAAAATATTATGTTGTTTATTTTTTATGATTTTTTTCCTATTTGTGTATTTTATAGATAGCAGCCCGTTTTCAATTGCAAATATCTCATTTTCTATTGAAATTTCGCGGAAAATGATTTAGGGCGATTCTGTAGATAATTTTATTATCTATCGATTTTGTTTAAATAATTTTTAACTCACTTTTGTATTTTTCGAGAAATTTGCAAAAAAGCGATTTTTGGGGTGGTTTTTATTTTTTTTACAACCCCTGCAATTCAATTTTTCATTTTCCACTATTGGTATTGGGTTTACATATGAAAACTAATTTTGTGTCAAAATTGCAGGTTTCCGTTAGATATGGACATTTAAAATCCCCCTCTACTGGACTAATAACTGAAATTAATATACTGCGATGAATGGAAAGGAAAACAATTAGCGAGATAGAATATGAAAAGAAGAAATAGAACTCATATAAGAAGTAGCAAATAGTTTGAAGTAAAAGTTTACACGCTGTAGGCGCGTGGAATGGAATAATCATAATAGCAGAATGCAGAACTCAAGAGTTGTCAATATAAGACAAAATCACTCTCCATTGAATTGAAAATCAATAGGCCTCCCAATGTAAATCTGGATTAATATATAAGAGGAGATTTGATTTTATGAATCATAATTTAGAAGAGACTGTATAATACTGTATAATTATGCATCTTTAATAAACCAATTTGTATTTGTATTTGTCACTCATTTATATCCTCAATACTACCCACTATATAGATAATACTACCCTATTTGTGGTATAAGAAAGATTTTTTTATAACAATTACAGAAAAGCTTAAATATTTTTCTTATTAAGTAAAATATGGTATATTGTATACAGTCAAAACACCTTATTCGTGAGGAAACGTTCTGTAAATATGCCGCGAATACCGAAACCGTGAATACGGAATGGTCATTTGTATGGGATTATATAGAATATGTTCCAGGGTTGCAAAATAAAGAAAAATATATAATAAAAGCAATTTAATGAGAGATTTTTAACAATATTAATAATTATTGTCAATAATAATAATAGAATTTAGCATTTTTTTGTTTTGCCGTTTTTAAAAGGTCTTCAATTCGGATTGTTATTCGGCTGTGGCATTAACAATTTGCCTTTTAAAAACAAAACTTCTTTCCATAGACGGTTCAATTTTTATGAAGAAATCACAAAGCTCATATGCCATTCGTAAACCTTCACTCAGGTTCCTTAAGTTTAATGTCACCGTTTCAATGCTCGTTGAGGCTTCCTCTTCAATGAAATGGGGATTAAACATTTCCTTTAAGTCAGTTTCAGTCAAATCTTCACCTTGAGATTCAAGCAATTCTTGAATGTCACTTCATTTTATTTGTTTCAAACCATCTGGTCCTATGCC
>JARFXV010002001.1:0-59817 GCA_031761425.1 Cosmopolites sordidus
ATATATATATATATATATATATATATATATATATATATATATATATATATATATATTCTATTATTCTATTATATATAATCTAAAAGAACATTAAAAACATTGAATGACGCACAAATAAGAGAGTAAGTAAGATTCAGTATAATGGATCATATTCAGGTTGTCCAACAGGCCATACAAAGGCACAATGAATACACCATGCCACTGCACCAGGCTGTAATTGACTATGAAAATGTATTTGACTCAATATCGAAAGCAAACCATAATGGATGCATTGCTTAACCGAGGGATAGACAAAGCTTATGTGAATCTACTGGAATCCATGTACGATGAAGCTACAACGACAATTCACATGGATGATGTTGAAGTTAAAATCAATATAAAACGGGGGGTGACTCAATATCGCCTATTCTTTTCATAGCCTGTCATGAAGAAATATTCCGTAATTTGATGATATCGCAGATGATATCGTTCTCCTGTCACAAGACTCAGGTAAACTATACAAGAGATGCAAAGCAATTGTAATTTGGCTTGAAAATAAACCTGAAAAAGAGTGAGGTTATGTTCAAGAAATTTGCTGAAAATAGAAGAATATCTGTCTTGAGCAAAGGATTTCTTCAATGGAGAGTGATGCTGCCCGGGAAGTGGAACGGCGTATTAAGTATGGCTGGCAAGCATTTGGCAGGTTCAGCATATGGTTCCTCCCATTTTGTCTGAAGAAAAAAGTTTTAATCAATGTATGCTGTCTGTTTTGACATACGGAGGTCAAACATGAATACTCACATCACAATCAGTTCAAAAACTTCGGATAGCATAGAGGGGACTGGAAAGGTGTATGCTTGGCATTACAAAGCGCGTCAAAAAGACCTGCTCAGAGGACATACGAATGTATACGACATTATTGGAAAGGTGAAGGAATTGAAATGGAGGTGGGCAGGCCATATAGCGAGGCGATATGACCTAACCTAACCAAACCAAAGCAATCCTGGAATGGATACCGTTTGATCATAAACGTCCCCGAAGAAGACCTAAAACACGAATGGATCGATGATATCATCAAGTATATTGGACCCGAATGGCAGAGGATAGCGCGAGTTGGAACCATGTTGGGGAGACCCTAATTTGGCAGTGGATCGACAATTGCTGAATGATGATTCTGTACTGGACTAGAAACTCTTGCCCCACCCACTGTGCTCACCAGCCTTGCCTCATTCCAACTATCACTTATTTTCTCTTGTTTCGACGTCTCATGCACTTCCCATTAAACACTTCAACAATTACAGAGATGTGGAAAAATAGCTTGACGAATGGCCCACTTCAAAAAATGTATTGTTTTTCTGGGAGGGTGTCTACAAATTGTCAGAGAGATTTTACTTTTCTCCCAAATTAAAATTATTTTATTAACCCAAAAAAATAAATTAAATTATTAACCCAAATTATATATATTATATATTATATATATATATATATATATATATATATATATATATATATATATATATATATATATATATATATATATATATATATATATATATATATATATATATATATATATATATAATTGAAGAACAGTTTGGCATTAAGAAGTTTTTCTCCGCTGAACACCAAACCATGAGGCTGACAAAAGAATTCCTTACATTCCTCAGTAAATTCAAGAAAAACTATGGTGAGGTTTCCTTTATAAAAGTGATTCAAATTAATTTCCCTTTCCCCTTTAATTATTAATTATTATTATTATTATTTAATTATTATTAATTCCCCTTTCAGGAATGGCCAGAAGTCAAGCTGAACAGTTCACTATCCTTTATACTATCCACTGCAGAGGAAATCTGTCTGGGTTCATCAATTATACATAGTAACAAAATTTTAAATAACAATATCTTTATTTAACTGTAAGATATTTTTCAGTTAAAGGTTTAGTTTTTTCAGTTCCATTTTCAAAAGAACAAGGTAATTTTTTACAGTTTATGAAAATGAATTACGCTTATTATAAAGATAGTTATTACAAAGTCCATCTATGGAAGTTATAGTAAGCAATACAAATTAATTAATTGTGGAGATGGCTGAAGTATACGGCTAAAATAAGAACATGTTAGATATATTAACTAGAAAACATAAGTTTAGAAAATTATTGAAAGAATCTTTTCAAAGGGAACAAAAAATAAACAAATTTATGGTAATACCATTTGATGTCCAATTAACAAGAATGGTAGACAAGACCCTGAAAAAAGTGGACAATAAAGTAGTCTACAAACCATATAATAAGTCTTGGATCCAAAGAATAAAGTAGATCAACATGAAAAATCGCGGATTTACAAAATTATTTGTCAAGATTGAAATCGAAGGTTTATTGGGCAAACTAAAAGATCACTATTAACCAGATATAAAGAACATATTGCCCACATTAGATGTGGTAAAAATGAGAAATCCTGTGTTGCCCAATAAGCATAACTCGATCATGAGCTATGAATGCATATGACGGCATTCAAACAGCAAAATGTAAAAAAAATCATGAATTGCGATAAAATAACTAATTGAATTAGACAAGTAACGTTTGGTAAACTTGGCGGTTCATAATTTTTAGACGCTTCCTTAGTTACTGTTGTGATATATACAGAATATAGTTTAGATTTAGAATTAGACTGAATTATCTCTTGATGATGCTAACATGGTTAGTGAAATGCGCGTCGAGAAGTTAAAGGAATTTGATGTTTAATGTCAAATCTCTTCGAGTTTAGTATTTCACATCAAAGGTTCCAATAAAAGAACTGATCTTCGCTTATTACGTTAGAATATGATATATTAATAATGACTTTCAAATTAACAATTATGTCATTACAACCGCATTTTATATTAGTGATTAACAAGGTTAGCAAACAGAGACTGTAGTAAAGATATAATTTCGTCAATTCTTCTATTGAAACCCTTGGCGCGAAACATCAAACTCAGAAATATACCATTAAACACCAAATCTCTTGTCATAATTTTCTAAACGGGTATTTTGCTAACCATGTTAACATCATCAGGAGAAAGTTCAAATTAATTCTAAATGTAAAGTGTTCTATTAATATGATGACCGTATCTAATGAAGTGTATAAAAAATATGAAACATGAAGTTAAACATTTAATATTTAAAAAAGTTAGCCGGTTGAGTATTCATGGTTTCTTAGATTTTGCTATTTGAATACTCTGATATGAATTCAAAGCCCTATTATTATTCATACATTTAACAAGTCTTAAGTACTTATTTTATGATCAAACTTGAGTGCCTGCTGGGCAATAGTTCATTCTCTCACATATTTCTCATCTCTCCCATATCCCATATATAGTTAATATTGATCGATCCTTGATCGCAATCTTTACAACTAATTTCATAAATCCTTGATTTGTCATGTTGGTCTACTTTATCCCTTAGGTTACACATGAATTCTCTTATCACATAGTTTGAATACTACCTTATGATCCACTTTTTTCAAAATTTTGTTTAGCCCTCATGTTAATCAATTATACATAGTAACAAAATTATAAATAACAATATCAATATATTTACTAGGTACAATCAGTAGTATACAATCATCAAATGGTATTACCAAGAATTTGTTTTTAATCTGTCTATCTACAATCTACAATAGTCTTATTATAACCACTCACTTCGGCTACTTCTCTAATCAATTTTATTTCTTGATTATAACTATATTTGTGAGAGGAAAATTAATTAACCTATCTACCATAAAGTAAAATCCACTAATAAATTAATATAATAACCTGTTATACCTTAAAGGCAGAATCACCCAGTTACCTTTAAAGTTAGACTAAATTAAAACCAGAAATACATTTTCCCACCATTAAAATTAAACATTACTAAAATTAAATAATTATTACTTTAAAAATTAAAAATTATTAAATTAAAATTACTTTTTTGAGATCCAAGACCAATTGTGAACCAAGACTAACAAAAATTGATATTGAATTTTATTCTTTTTATAACTACTAACTTAATAACTAAGACACATAAAACAAGTGAAATTGAAAACCGTACAGAAATTTTAATTTAATGTGAGAGAAGAAAGTGGTTTTTTGATTAAATGTGTAGCTGCATGTAAAATAACGAAAGTATGGCAATGTATACAATGTATTTTTCAATTCTATTTTTTATATAATCACACTATAACTTTAAACAATAATGGTAACATTAAATGAATACTTAATATTCTCATAATTTTTGTATTTCGATGACATATAGCTACTCAAGAATTATTCAAAGCTCTTTATCCACGATTCCCTTATTCGCGTTTTCAGTATTGGTGGATTAAAAAATTGGGTCCACCTCTTGTATTCGCGGGTGAAAATTCCTTTATACAAAAAATATATTTATATACAAAAAAGTATATTTAATTAATATTTTTACCGTATTATATAGAAATTAATATAAATTATTTTTATATTCGTTTTGAAAACGGGAGAAGACCTCCCGAAATGTTATCGTTCAAAAGTTTGTATTTATTTAAAAAAAAATGTAATTTTTAAATTTTTGTTCGTTAGGCAAATTTATTATAGTAAAAGAATCACTAAGAAATACTCGTCAAACACGACAATACTCGGCAAACATGACATATTGCAAAAAGTGTCAAAAATTATTCAGCGGACTCAGCCCCATCGGATTATCAATTATTTGGATCGATGTAGCACGGACTTCCGACACCGAAACACTTGTTATAATATTAACATTAATTTAGGAACATATACTTTTTATGAAAAACATTTACACATTCATAGTATTTTACCCCTTAATTAGCCTCCAAAATTTCAAACATTCCTTGCAAATATTGATTCAATCTAATCGAAGAAAAAAACTATGACTGCGTTAATAAATACGAATAAAAGTGAAAACACCTTGATATTTGTTGAAAGGTCAAAGTATGCCTTTGTCACGGAAGCAAATATCTTATTTGTTTTACTAAACTGCGATAACTTAATGAACAAAAAATGTATTAAAGGGAAACTTTGAAATTTAAATTGTCATCGAAAAAAGTTTTGAAATTCTAGGTAAAATTTCCACAATGTAAAATACGCTAATGAAAAAAACCGTAATCAATTGTTTTGTAACCTTCCTTTTTAGTTAAAATTGGTGTATTTCTGAAGTAATTTTAGTAATATTAAAAGGCATACAACCTTGCTCTCGCCGTTTTCCTATAGATGGCGTTAGCGGTAAGTAGTCGTCGAAATAAATACATAACCCCATATCACTGGTAGTCGATTTGTGTTTACACCATCAAATTATTGTTAAAGTTTATTTATTTCTTTAATATGAATAAATCTGCGGCTGAGGCTCACAGAATGGTCTCAGACACTTATGGTAAGGCCGATAGGAGCGAAAGAACCTGTTGTAAGTGGTTTCAACGCTTCAAAAGGGGTGATTTTCAAATCGAAGACTGGCATAGCGGTGGAAGAGCGAAATTTTTAAAGATGAAGAATTAGAGGCATTGCTTAATGAAGACTCGTGTCAAAGTCAAGAAGCTTTGGCAAGATCATTGGGAGTGACTCAACAAGCAATTTCAAAACGCCTCAAGACCTGGGAATGATCCAGAAGGAAGGATATTGGTTGCCATACCGAGAGATGTTAAACGCCGTTTATTTTCTTGTGAACAGTTGTCTGAAAGGCAAAAAAGGAAGAGATTTCTGCATCGCAATTGTGACTGGAGACGAAAAATGGGTTTATTACGACAACCCCAAGCGTCGCTTCGCTTCCACGCCGAAGGCCAAACCGATTATTCACGGCTCCAAGGCTATGCTCTGTATTTGGTGGGACCAGCTCGGTGTAAACACTGGGAATCATTATCGAACGCAATTAATGCCTTTGAGCGGAGCATTGAAAGACAAACATTGCAGGCAAACATTGCATTGCAGCATAACAATGTTCGGCCCCATGTTGCAAAAGTGGTCAAAACATACTAGGAAACGTTGAAATGGAAAATCCTACTCCACCCGCAGTATTCTCCAAACGTTGGTCCCTCTGACTATCATCTGTTTCGATGGCACACGGCCTGGCTGACCAGCACTTTCGGTCTTATGCAGAAGTAAAAATTGGATCGATTCATTAATTGCTTCAAAAGATGACCAGTTTTCTCAACGCGGGATTCGAATGCTGACTGAAAAAAGGGAGAAAGTAGTGGCCAACGATGGAAAATACTTTGAATTATAAATATATAACCAGTTTTTTACAATAAAGCCTTGAATTTTGAAAAAAAACAGCGGGAACAAAGCTGTATACCTTTTAGTTACAAAAGATTTTTTTAGTACATTGATATTTGAAAACGTACCAATGATCTAAACTATTGGGTTGATGGAAAAGTTTGTCCCATTACTTTGTGAAACATTTTATTTACTAAAATAATGTAAATTATGGTATTTATGAAAAATTTTTAATTATTAAAAAATTACATTTAATCAATATAGTTAAGTACTTCCCAATAGGGACGATAGGATTTTAACATCTAATAGCAGTTATATTTGATATCCAATTCGTGACATTTGCTGTCAGTTGTTTTCAATAAGGTTTGCCATTTCACCATGAACAAGTCGTTGCCCCAACGTTTGGAAATAGTCCAAACATTTTATATAAATTCGAGAAGTTTGTTGCTATTCAGAAAGCATTTTGTTCAAAACCCAGTCGTCATTCTGCTCCTTCTTACCATCCGCCGTATAATTGATAAGTTTGAATGTGAGTTTAGTGTTCATGACCAAAAGCCACCGTCGCGACTTCGTAGTGGCCGTAGTGAAGAAAATATCGCGGCTGTTCATGAAAGTGTTGCCGAGAACGATAATGTGATCCGCGCCGTTCTCAAGAGTTGGGTTTATTCAGGATGACCATCTGACGTATTTTGTGTTTGGATCTCATTTTATATCCATACAAGATATAAAATGAGATCCAAGTATTAGTACAAGAACTTAAGCCAACTGATAATCGATTACGTCGAGAGTTCGCAGATTGGGAGTTGGAAGCAATGGAAAACGATCCGGATTTTCATCGCAAAATCATCTTCTCCGATGAGGATCATTTTTGGTTAAATGGCTACAATCAATACAGTCGGCTACAGTCAATAAGCAAAATTGTCATTATTAGTGTGAGTCAAACCCACAAGTGATTCATCAGGTTTCATTGGATCTCGAAAGAATCACTGTTTATGTGGATTATGGTACGGTGGGTTATTATCGGGCCGTATTTTGTTCAAGAACGCCGAAGGACGGACCGTCACGGACGTGCGAATGGCGAACGCTATCGTGGCATGTTATCCGATTTTGTCTTTCCAAAAATTGATGCGGATGAACTATATTTTTAACAAGATGGCGCAACTTGCCACAAAGCACGCATTATGATGGACTTATTGAGCAAACAATTCGGAGAATCGGTCATTTCACGGAACTGGCCACCACAAGATCTTGTAATTTTAAAACTTTAGACTATTTTCTTTGGGACTATGTTAAATCTCAGGTTTACACCAACAAACTCAAGATTCTTGATGAATTTGAAGCCAACATTCGAGCAACCATAGTCGCCATACTACCCGATTTGCTTCACCGAGTCATCAAAAATTGGGCCAATCGGACCAACCAGTGCAAGAGTCAAGAGAAAATGAGCACCATTTTCGGCCGAATTCTCTGTGTTTTATTTCAAATTCAAATCCTATCGCTCTTATTGGGAAACCCTTTATGTTACGTTCAGTTGGCCTTTTCCCATCCCCAGGTAGCAGCATAATCACACGTTCATAGAAGTTCTGAGATTTCTGACTGTAGATTTTTCCTCCAGATTAATTTTCAAGTCCTCCAAGGAAGTAAAGTTTTCATCATCTATAGACGCAAGGCGCAAGGTCGGGAGAGTACGGTGGATGGACGAAAGCATTTCAAGTCAAGTTGTAAAAGTTTGTATCGACCAAAGATTCGTGTAATCCAGCTATGTCTCGATGGAACGTAATGCTCATCCTGTTGGTTAATTTCGGCCACTTCTGGTAGATTATTCGTTTTATTCCACTTAGTTATGAATCTTCCAATTAATGGTCTGGTTTTCAGGTAAGAGTTCATAATAAACGATTCCTTTCCAGTCTCATCAAATGCATACAATAACATTCTATGTAAACTGGCTTTTGCGCTTGGTGAATGGCCATCTTCGCACACCATGATCCCTTACACTGAACATTATTATACATAATCAATTTCACATCACCCCTAACCATTTTAAAATTGATCGTTGCGCTTTAATAGAGAATCTAAAACAGAAATTCGGTGTATGAAATTTTCCTACGTTAACTCATGCGGCACCCCATACATCGGCCTTGTAAACTATTCCAAGTTGACATAATTGCCGTGACACTGTCGACTGATTGATCCCAAAAATTTTTCCAATTTCTTGAGTCGTTCTATGTCGATCGCTTTCAATTACAAGCAATATTTCGTTGCCATCGTCAAGATTAAAATTGTTTTCACGAAACTTTCTCAACTGCTTACGGCCGGTGAAATCGTCCACAGCACCCTCACTTTTTTGAGTCTGCGAAGCATTCTAGCTTTTTCGTAAATATAAGAGCATATATTTAAAATGCACCTTATTTTCTGCCATTTTTAATGTTTAAAATTTATAAATAAAATAATGCAACATCGAAACTTTACACGCGCGAAGTAGATAAGACTTCGATCTTTCGATGTAATACCATCTAACGCTAAAAATGAGACGAACTTTTGCATCATCTCAATGCATGAGGCAATGTTCTTCGATAATTTACTATTGGTTCAATAAAAAAAAAAAACAAAAAAGTTATTGTAGAAAATTGCAAAGAATTTTTCAAATTGCGATAACTATTGACGTAAAAACATGACAACATAAATTACCATATATGCTAACAACATTCACTGAATTGCATTATATCATCCAATACTGTAATATTGCTTTCACATATGCTTGTCATTAATTCTATTTGAAAACACCAAACCACCTTAAAATAATATATACAGGGTGTATAAGTTTTAATGTGCCAAAATGAAAAGGATGACTCTTATCTAAGGATGAAATTTATTTTCAAATAAAAACTAAGAAGAAATAATATAATCTCATACCTTGAAACACCATTCCAAATGGCACTTTTCATTAAAGCCATACAAATTCGTGAAGTTGAAGCTATGATTTATAGAAACCTTAACCCGAAGAAAAGTCCAGGATTTGACCTTATAACTGGACAAGTCGTTAAACAATTACCGGAAAAAGCATTAGTTGCCTTTACACAAATTTATAATGCAATACTTAAGAGTCGGCCATTATCCGTCACAGTGAAAAGTAGGATAAATCATCTTGATTCCAAAACCTGGTAAATCGACGGAGGAAGCATCATCATAGAGACCCATTACACTTTTGCCTGTCTTGTCAAAGTTTTTTGAGAAGTTGTTCCTAAAGAGACTGAGGCCATTGCTTGACGAACTAAATATCATTCCAGAACACCAGTTCAGATTTCGCGAAAGGCACGCAACCATCGAACAAGTGTACAGGCTAGTGAAAAGTATTAATAACGCTTTTGAAGATAAAAAGTACTGCTTGGCTGCTTTCTTGGACATTACACAAGCCTTCGATAGAGTATGGCACTCAGGCCTACCATACAAATTTCAATCAAAATTTCCTACACTATACTATCACGTATTGTTATCATACTTGACGAACAGATACTTCCCTTTCAAATATAAAGGAGAAATAACTGACATACATCTGTTAAAATCAGGAATACCTCAAGGTAGTGTTTGAGCCCCATACTTTTTGAAATCTTCACTGCTGACGTACCAACTACACCAAATAATACGTATATAGCCACCTTTGCAAATGATACCACGATTATGGCAATAAGCAAGGTACCAAGATATGCATCTCAAAAACTTCAGGAAGCTCTTAATAAAATAGAAGAACGGGTAAAAAATGGCGTCTAAAAATCAACGAGGCAAAATCTCAACAAGTTACTTTCACCTTAAGGAAGGAATCATGCCCGAGTGTAACACTTAATGGACATCAACTCTCCTAGGCAGACTGTGCAAAATATCTTGGAATGATACTTGACCGAAGACTAAACTGGAAACAACACATTTTTATGAAGATAAACTAACAACTATCGTTGGTTAACAAGTTAACCATCTACAAAGTAATCCTTAAACCCACATGGAGTTACAGCACCTAACTGTGGGGTATTGCGAGTGTATCCAATATAGAAATATTTTAAAGATTTTAGTCCAAAACCCTGGAGATAATTATTGATGCTTCTTGGTTTGTGACAAATCAAAATATACACCGCGATCTAAAAATAAAGCCTGTGCCAGAAGAAGCCAAGTGCGTGAGTGCGAAGTATCTATCGCGACTTGAAGTGCACCCCAACTCCCATGCTGTCAGCCTCCTGGATAATAGCCAAAATACGCATAGACTGAAATGCTGCGATCCTTTAGAGATAAGCTATAAAATTTAAGATATTATGATACTATTATAGTTATAGAACCTAAGTTCCTGTATATGTTAGGCCTTTAATGCAAGTGCTCTAACCCCTGAGGCTTGGCAACTCGCTGCCTTGCCCTAAGTGTTGTAACAGATGCTTATTACCTTTTCATAGATTGCAAATATATGGGAGATTAAAATAATAATAATAAAAACGACTTTTTCAGAATAGACCAATTTTCATGGACCTTCGAGGTATTAGGAATTTTGTGCCTTTTCCAGATTTCCTAGGATTATTAAAAAAATGCTAATAATAATTCCGAATTATTTGCCCTACATGAAATGTAAGCAAAGAGAGAGCTTTATTTCTTTTAAAATGAAATAATTAAATTACCTCCTTAAATACATTTTTCCAAACTGTTAAACTGTCAAAGATATTTTCTTGCAAATTTTACTTAGATAAAAAACCCCTATAATAAGAGAACGATTTAATACCAAAATTCAGAAAAAAAATTCTCTAATTCGTTCGTAACAATCAAAAATATATTTAGTTTGAAGATACTATTCAAATGAGCTGTAAATTTCGTTACATTATTCAAAACTGAATTAAAATTCTCGTAGGATCGACCAATAGAAAGTTGAATTTATTAGTGGTGTTATGAAGAAACGAATAAAATATCGACAAATAAAAAAATCTCAAATATCTGGAAAATCGATATAAACTAAACTATAATACAGAGAAACTTTTTTGTTGAAAATTAAATTTAGAATGACACTTTAAGTTTGGTACGTTGAAATTTGTAAAAGCTATAGTTCGCGAACTCAACGGTAATTTTGAAACAAGATGTTTATTTTCTGTCTCAACAAAAACTGAAATTTAAAGTGGTTTTTTCAACATACAGTAATCCCTCGTCAAACGTGATTTTGTCTTGGAAAATCGCCTAGACTAAGTTTTCAATCGAATTATGTAGGAGTGTGGTCCGTGAATGTATCATCATTCAAACTATTGTATGTATCAATTAAAAAAGTTGGTGATTAGGGAGAATCTTTTCATTTTTGCGAGTTTAATTACGTAGTTATATGTAAATGTCCTAATTTTAAAGTCTAATGGCATCCACAGGCTAAGATTTTGTTAAAAGGAAGCGAAATGTAATGACTCTTGGTACAAAAATGCAATTGTTAGAATGTCTTGCTGAAGGTGAAACGTATGTGAGTGCCGCAAAAAAGTTTAAAGTAAATGAAGCTACAGTAAGAACAATAAAAAAGAATGAGCAATCCATTCGGGCCAGTGTCTTATTAATAATGTTCCCGGCTATTCTGAATCTCTAAAGTTTGCTGATCCAAACATAGAAGTTTGCTTCCTACCTCCTAACACTACATCACTGATACAACTATTATATCAGGGAATAATAGCAGCGTTTAAAATATATTATGTCAAGCGAACTTTCAGTTATGTATTGAATAGCATGGAACAAAATATTATTCTCACTGTTACTGACTAAGGGTTTGCATTACATTTATCAAAGAACCAGTGGATGAGTTATGTCCATCAACATTGAATTCCTGTTGGAGAAAGTCGTGGCCAGAGGTTGTGGCCGATACGTCAGCAGTTCCTGACAAAGCTACAAAAATTGAAAACATTGTAAGAATCTTACACCAAATTCATGGCGATAGTTTCGACGAGTTGCATCCAAGTGACGTTGAAGATATAGTTTCTCACGACAATGAACTATCAGAATAAGAAAATATTCTGGAAAATACATCGGATGTCGAAGGCAATACAGCCAATGAGATCCCCGACGAGGCAACGAGTGCTAAGATGACTTCAACATCTCTAACGTTAAGTAGCTTACCAAAAAAAAAATTAGCCGCAAAACAATTGCAATATTTGATTTATGATAAAGACCCTTCTCTAGAAAGAAGCCTAAAGTTTTCAAATTGTTTGAAAGTGTAACACCAGAAAATCCCAACCGCGGCCCTCTATAAAGAACGGAACCCCAAAAAGTATTACAATATCCTCTGGTCGAGATTTTAAGACAAGAAAAATGCGTTTATTCAAATCCTTTTGATAAAACAAATTCGTGGCTCTAGTTGACTAACATGATGACTTGTAAACAATATATCATGGTTGAATTTGAGATCGGAGAAGATATGCAACCTGGGGATATATTGGCGTCAGTCCTGTTTTACCAAAATATTGGTCAAAACAGTCATTAGTGAAACAGGCATACACATAAATGGAAAAACAGATAGTAGGGTATGCAGATGACCTAAATATATTAAGACGATCGAAAAAGTAATTTAGACAGACCTATGATAAAAAAGGAGTAAGCCAAAAGAGTCTGTCTAGAAATAAATATTGGCAAAGCAAAGGTAATGGAAAAAAGGTTAATGGAAGAAAAGAACAGAACTGGATAATCGGCGATGACAACATTGAGGTGGTGAGTGATTTTTTTTATTTGGGAAGCAAACTAGACCAGAGTTTGGGGAGCAGACAATAGAAATCGAAACATATACAAAGAAACACGAAACTTAAGATCTATAAAACACTCATTCAGCCGGCTGCGAGACATGGACCCTCACAAAGACAATAAGAGATGCTCGCAATATTTGAAACAAGAGAATCAAATAAATCAGCTTCTCTTAAGCCGCATCCTCACTTGAGCACGAACGCGAATGAGGCAAGCCGAATCAGCACCGATCGCGATCCACAACAGTTGGATCGCTACGAGACTGTGCGGCAAATAGTTTAAGCGCGTTTGGCGCACCTCGTGCGGCACCGGCTTGTTTCATGCGCGTTCGTTTGCGTTCATTCGAGTATGCTAATATAATTGGAAAGACCATCTATGCCTGTTTTTTACGTTTTTTATTTTTTAATAATCTATAATTTTTTTAATAATATATATGTTCATTCGACATTTTCTTCATAAGGAAGTCAAAAATTGTATCGTTGCAGATATTTTTCCCGATCCGAGGCATCCGGTGCGGGCGGCTTTAAGCCGCGTTCTCACTTGAGCACGAACGCGAATGAGGCAAGCCGAGCCCGCACCCGCCGCGGATCGGGAAAAATATCTGCAACGATACAATTTTTTTTTCTTTTTGTTTTTTTGGGTCTTTCGCCACGATCTAAAACTCAAAAAATATCAAAAATGATCTGTTCTTATGTAAATAAAGAATCACTGGGTAAAAACAAAAAACCAAATGGAGACAAATTTCTCAGTGATTCTTTTCTGTAATAAATTTGCCTAACGAACAAAATATAAAAATGTTCTAAAGTAAATACAAACTTTTGAAGGTTAACGTTTCGGGAAGTATTCTCCTCCCGTTTCCAAAACGAATCTAAAAATAAATTATATTAATTTATATAAATTTTGAAAGGATAGGAAGTAAATATATTTTTTTGTGATATCATGACTCTTACATTGACAATTAGTGTTTGATGACAGTGTCATACTACCAAAAAATATATATAAGTGAGATTTACTGTGTGATTGTTTACTGTACTGATTATGTATTGAAATACTTAAATGTTCTTAATTGTATTCTTTAGAATCGGGGACCATATTGAATTTAAATCTACCGAAGGCATATCAATATAGTTATTTTTATTTAAATTAATTATAGCAGTTTCTTTTAATCTTCTGTATTTTGATACGGATTCTTTTAATACCGTTTTGGAATTATTCCAGTTGATTTTATGACCCGATTCCCATGCGTGTTGACAAATTCTAAATTTATAAAAATCGCCCTTTCTAAGAAGGAAGGACTCTTTTATTCTAATATCTAACGGTCTAGATGTCTCACCTATATAAAATTTGCCACATTCGCAGACAATTTTGTAAACCACATTTTTGGTATCCTGTTGTGTGCTATTTGGTTTAGATTTTGCTAATATAGATCTAAGAGTATTTTTTGTTTTAAATGTCGTTTTTATGTTGTATTTATTTCCTACTCTTTTAATTGTGTTAGAAATACCGCTGATGTAAGGAATTGTGAGGTTAATTGTTCATATAAATATATGAAAACGCCACAATAATTCAGACATCACTTAGATACAATTTTTGATTTTCTCGCCGAGAAAATGTCGAATGAACAATTATCAGCGGCTTGTGTCAATTTTATATACATTTATAACTTATTAAAAAAATAAAAAACGTAAAAAACATAAACATAGACGGTCTTTCCAATTATATTAACATATTCGAATGAACGCGAACGAACGCGCATGAGACACGCCGGTGCTGCCCGAGGCGCGTTAGACACGCTCAAACTAATCGTCGCACAGCCTCGTAGCGATACATTTGTTGGATCGCTACGAGATTGATCGCAGCAACAATACGCCAAATATAAGGCCACAACAATATTGACATTCATTGTTAACCATCCGTAGAAGCTGCAGTGTAGTGAAACGCATTATGTTTTAGAGAAAAATATAAGTGGAAATTAGACAACTTTGTTTTATTTATACAACTTGAAAAATAGTTTAGAATAACAGGTACGCTGCGAATTTTAAAGACAATCCAGCTAGATCATATAATAACATCTAAATATGCCTCTAGGTGGCAAAATTGGCACTATATTGCCTCTATTTTGATTACTACAACCTTATAAGTACCAACAAGAAAGTATGTTGCGACCACAGTGGTTGAATGCACGTTCCGTAAATTAATCCCTACAAGTTGAGTGACTTTAATCTTACTTTTGCAAAGAAATTTTTTGTTTTGTCTAACATAATTTTTTTATTAAATTATTAAAATTGATTTCAAATTCTTAAACACATTGCATCAAAAAGTAATATAGCGACAACATGTATTATATTGTCCAGTCTAATACATAAGTCTTGTAATTATGAATATTAAATAAGGTGGATGCAAACCTCCTATAGCTCATTTAGGGAAATAATGGTTGCACATCATCCATCTAGAGATATCTATTGCCAATTTAAATCTATAACAAAGAAAAAATCATTTCAAGTTAAAAGCACTCTCTTTCTTCCTCTAATCCTATTAGAATATAATAAAAATACGGTTAGCCGGTGGATCACGTTTTGTGAATTCGCTGTCAAGATAACATTTAGGTTTGTGGTTCTGGACAATGTTGCCGGTCTAACACCATTTTCTTCGCCGTCTTCGTTTATGAGTTGGGCCTTCAAAAGTTTTGAATTATTTTTACTGTATTCTTTGCTGTTTTAGCTATTTTCTAGTTTAGTTTCTATTTTTATGAGGTCTGTAGTAAAAAAATCGGCGATTATAATTGCAAAAAAATGCCAAAATCGTTAAACAGTCTGTGTACCATAAGCAACTTCTCCCGTCACTTATCAGTTATTTTGAACAGGAACGAGATAATGGGGCTCCTTTTTTGCCATTAAACGCTGAGAGAGGTATGTATAAATAACTTAGTAGGTCTCATGGTTAACTAGAGTTTTTTAGCGAGTCTCAGCTGCACTAAATATTAGTATTTATTATTGCAATTTCGAAAAAGTTGAAGAATAACGAAATCTTAAAATTACCGAACAAAAAGTATCTACATCCAAAACGAGTAACTAATTTGGATCATCTTGATGTAGGATCAAATCGCAATCAAATCTATAAAATGTATGAAAAAGTGAGTAGATTTACATGGTAATATTGTATTTTTATGAAATTTTACTCAACGTTATTGAAAATCGTTATTCGGTAAGCAGTAATTAAAAAGACAGGTTTCTGTTTCATAATGTTCTTTTTAAAGTGTAAAAAAGAATGTGGCAGATGATATGGCTGAAGAGTATGGCCACAAAGTGTTACGTCTGCCTCTTTATCATTACATATTCAATCCTGTAGAAATGATATAGGGGTGGCCAAAAATAATTACAGTAGTCACATAGGTAGAGATGAAATAAATATTGATTGAGAACTGTTTGGATATTTAGAAAGAAGCTTTATCAACAGTTACACCATCCGAAAGTATTAAAGAGTATTTGATAGACTAGAAGTTAATCCCCTAATAATTTACTTATACAGCGATTCAAATGTTGAAAGTTATTTTAGTGATAGTGAATAATTAAACTTCGTGTGAACTAAATGAAAAGCAACTGTTTAATTAAAACTTTTAAAGAACAAACTTTCGTGTTACTTTTTTATTTACAGTTTTATCAATCATACAAAAGCCAAAGTCTGGGTATTTTGGTATTGATGTGGCAAGACGTAACGTCGGGAAGTTCAAAGTTCAATTCATTAATTTTTGAGGTAATCAGATGAGAATTGTGCTGCGTTGCCTTGCTAGAGGAGGACTTTTTTACGGTTGACTAAAGCTGAATATTTTTAGGCCAGAATAGCATGTACTCACTCAAGTTAAGCTGAGAAGAGTTTTGAATTTATCGCCCTACCATCACGAATCAGCTTAAAGTGAATTATTCCTTCAAAATTTCACCAAACACACATAATGACCTTTTTGACAAACATTTGTCGTCTTGGTCTCCGGGCATAATCCATTAAGATTGTAGAAATAGACCCATTTTTTATTACAGGTAACAATCCGTTTGATGAACCGAAAAGCTGTAGGGTTTTTGAAGAGAGTTTTACACACTTCAAACTGAGGTGTGATTGCTGCTGCTACAGCTCTTTGGCACCATTAACGATAGCATGGTATACTTCTAATTCCCCTGAAAGTTTCCCAATGTTTGTTTTAGTATCTGTAGTCACAGCTACTCTTAAAACATCGGCATCGAGAGACCGTGGACGACTAGATCTTCCCCTATCGCCAAGACTCATGTCTCCCTTTCGGTAGTTTTTGAACCAGAGCCGTGCGGATTGATACGCCACCATCCCCCTCTATTCGCAAATCTAACCAGCGGAGTTAGTCGCATTGAAACCTTTATATATGTAATATATATAAATAATCTCTTAAAAATGCCGACAAAAATTTCACGACTTATTTCATTTACAATTTTAATGATTTTTAAAAACCCGTCGACTGAATATTTCGCAGTGCAATAACTTTAATACTAAAGAAGGAATATTTATTTTTTCAACCCGAAGTATATTCCTTTATTGATAAACAAAAGAAAAAACGCAAATATTGTTATAAAAGCCTGGTATTAAATGTGATCAGAAAACTATTCAATGTGATTAGTGATAAATCGGCAGTACCTATTTTTTTAGGTTTGATACTTCTGTAGACTTTCTAAATATCCACAAATATCAATAAAAATAAATGTTTTTAATTTAAAACTTCTACAGCGATTCTCTCAAGGAGTTATTAGTAAAGGTTTATCCATTTTGTATTTCGGAAAGTAAAATTAAAAAAGCACACAAAGAATTGAGATTTCGATGTTTTTTTTTCATTTTATTGCTTGGACTTTGCCATTAAGTGTGAAATACAACATTTAAATGTCCACCACGTGACCCTTGCACAACTCAATCCTTTTGAGGCAATTTTCGATGATTTTTCCGAACATTTCGGCTGGTATCTCGGCCATGACTTGACGAATGTTGGTTTTCAACTGCTCGACTTTGAGGATTGTCTACGTAAACACGATATTTCGCGTAGCCCTACAAAAAAAGTCCAATGGCATCAAATCGCATGATCTTGGAGGCCAATTGATATTACCAAATCTCGAAATTTACTTGACCTGGCAAGTTGTCACACAATAAAGCCAAAATTGGTCGTGTTGTGTGACTTGGTATCGGTTATCATACGGCTATAGCGCTCAGAATAGACTTTAACAATCACTCCTTCATTGTTTTCGAGTACTCTAAGTACGATCCAATGACACCACCAGACCATAACGCGCACCAAACTATCATCTTTTGTGGATGCAATGGACTCTCCACAATCACTTGTGGATTTTCAGGGCCCCATATGTGGCAATTTTGCTTATTAACGTATCTGCCGAGCAAGAAATAGGCCTCATCGTTGAAGAAGATTTTGTTCGAAAAATCAGATGAATGTTCAAGCACCTAACCGGCGTATGATCGGTGTATTCCATGGTCGGCGGGCTTCAATTCTTGCGTGAACTGAACTTTACAATTGAACAAAATACGCCATAATGTGACGTAAAACAAGACCACAGACTGTGAACGCGGAGGAATCGATAAATTTGGGTCTTCAGCCACTCTTTCACTAACAACAGCAATATTCTCCATCGAGTGAGCGTTACGATGATGTATGTGTCTTACCACATTCATAACAGACCCAGTATTTTCAAATTTCTGGACTGTTTCGGCAATTGTGCGTTCGGAAGAGTATTATGGAGATCACATTCTGTTCGCAAGGCGCGAAAGGTGGCTACGGCAAAATCATTTTTGTAAAAACAAATCTAAACGCGTTGTTCGATGGTTAAGCGACCCATATTGTAAAATGGCAAATCTTAAACTAAAGAAATTACACTTTGGATGACATTTAAGTTTGACAGTTGTCAAAATACAGGGCTGAATTTTCCGAATCACGAAATAGATAACCCTGTAGTAGTTATCAGTAGTTATTTTTGATTTCGAATTAATTTTTTCTTTTGTGTGTATAAGCGTGTGTATAATCTTTATGTGTGTATAAGCGTGTAAAAAAATTATGTATCAGGTACTTTTATTCCATTTAAATGTTAATATAACAGCTCATGCTATAGCCTCAAATGCCGACCGCGGTGGTCTGGTGGGTTAGTCCATGGCAATCCAATGGTCCCGGGTTCGAATCCTGGTGCGGGCATGGATGTTTGTGTGCGTATTTGTATGTGTTTGTCGGTGTTGGTAAGTCACTAAATAACGCCTTTGAGCGTTGACGTGACTTAAATTAAATTAAAAAAAATATATATATAGCCTCAAATAATGAATGTTTATTGTAGGTTAAAATAGCAAGGGCCTATTTGGCTGAAAAATATAAATAAACTGCCACACGTTAATTATTTAAAAAAATTGCTCCTATGGAAGTGTATAAATGTATTAAAAGAAATAAAAATTAGAATAAGCTCCAAACTCAATATAGAAATAAATACAATGTTATAAATATAAAGTTATATAGATATAATGTTATAAATATAAATTTATGCAGATATAATGTTATAAATATAATAAATATAATGTTGTAAATATATTAAATATAAAATAATAATTGTCACCTAACCTTTCAACAAGTTCTGTTTTATTTCTACGTTGGGGACGGCCATGGCATTTTAACCATCGTTTTAATTGAATTTATAATTATGTGCTTCTATTATGGCATGGACTAATAAAGCACCATCAATTAATTTTTCCTTTAGTTGCACTGATAATAAGGGCAACAATCCTTGTTATCCAGCCATATTTATAAAAAGTGCCCGATATTTTCATGTTAACGCCTCATCAACATGGCGGACACGCTTGCGCGCAATTAGTCCTGATAAGGTCCATTCGTTTGAAAAAACTATTATCAGATAAAAATTTTCAGATGTTCGAATAAATGAAGCAAAATTAAGTTCGAAATAAAGGATTGAATTTTTCTTTTTAAAAATTGCTAGCGCGCGGCTCTTGTCAAGAATTAAAATGACCAGTTAACAATAATTATAATTTATTGGACTTAAGTCAATGGGCGACCTCATGATACCCAAACTTGTTTAAGGCATACATCAGAACAAATGACGTCTAGACATTCCACTAATGCATTAAACTAAGGTATAATCATCAATTTAAAATAATAAGCAATATATTGCATTTTGTTATCCAATGGAGATAATAAACAAAACAGAATATCACACATTACCAAACCTATAAAATTGTTAATAACGAAAATAAAGAATATATATTGATTTTAATAAAATGTACTTACCAAAAATGTGATAGGCTGAATATTCTGAAAGATTCTTGAAAATTGATTTAATAAATGATCCTTGGCACTATGCAATTCCTACCATATATCAAATAACCTTGACTGTTGCATTGAAAGAGGAGATACAAGACCTGAAATAAAAAATCAAAAAATAAGTTATAAGGCGTATATATTAATTTACGAGGATATTATGAAAAGTCTGATATTTTTCCAATAGATGGCTGTGCGATCACAAAGATGATTATATTTCTAAGACGTAGCTTCATTTATACTAACGCTCCTTAAATCTCAAGTGGATATGACATTTAGTTTAGTTTTGACAGTATTCAACAGAAGATCAGTTCGATATGTTTGCTGTCACGGAGAAAAACGAATTTTGTGTGTTCATTAAACACTATTCTTTAGGTGGAACCATTGCGCGAATCGAAGAAAAGTTGAAAAAGTTTTATGAAAAATATGCTCCTTCACATTCCATGTTTCACTGAGTTTTAACGTAATTAAACCAGCACGAATAGCGCTCCGCACTCAGGACGCCCTATTGACGAAATGGACAACAAAATCCACGACATCTTGTTGGTCGGTCACAAGTGAATGTTAGAGAGATTGCTGAGATGATAACAAATACGTACTTAAGATCCTACAAAAACATTTGGGCATGAGATCATGGGTGATCTATTTTTTTATTCTATTGTTATAGTGTTCTGCTGGAAAACCTCAAACCTCATAATGTTCAACAAATTGAAAATATTTTTTTCTTTTATCCTTCGGGGAGAAATAATACAAATTTCGAAATACTACTGGTAATGCTTGGATTTAAACCAAGAATATTTTCCAATAAGCATCAAAGGTTTTCTTTAAACGGAAAGCAGCCGGCGTCAACCTGATTTCAAAACAATCAATTACAATTTAAAAAAAACAGTATAATATGAAACGTAAGCGAAAGACCTGGTCTCAGTGAAAGAGCGGTATTCAATAGACATGTATCTAATATATATGCCACACATAGCTTCTTTCAATTCTGTCAATTTTGAATGGTACACAAACATTTCTTTGCCAGAAGCCTTTGAAGAAATAAGAAAAAACAAACAAAATAATTTCTTTTTTTTTTTCTTCACGTCCATGAAGGATAAACTACGTTTTCAACGATAAAAGACGCCAGAAGAAGCGGTTGATGCGTTCAAAATGTATGTTTTGTAGATACCTCAATGAGAATGGAAAAAGTATAATGAAAATTGGTTCAAACGTATGCAAAAGTGTATCGATCATCGCGGAGAATATTTTGAAAAACAATAAATTAATTTTCAAAGATAAATATTTGTTTTTATTTATTTTTCCGGATACATAAATAGCAACGCTCATATTTTTGATAAAACTGTTTAATGCAAACATGGCAATAACAAAAAATGTGAAAACAGTAATTAAAACATGTTCAATAAAAGTTTATAAGCTGCAATATAACTATATAACAAATTTGTGTTTATATAAACTACCCGTATATTTATTTCCTGTAAAAACAAGAAATTAAGATAGCAAAGTCTATAACAGATATTCCGTCTTTGTGTTTAGGTTAGAATTAAATTTAGATAAGACATAAACAGTCCCTTCAATGCCTATACTTAAAAGGAAACAAACAAAATATCCCCATTACTGTAAAAAATAATATTACATATTATAAATAAAGTGATTGAAACTTATAAAATCTTGGGATACTTGTAAAATAACTCAATCAAATCATCTTAATGTCTACAACCGATTAAGTAGCTAATTTTGAGACATTTAATAGTTAGTCCAAGATCTTCTTAAAGTATACAAATTATTCCTTTGTTTTCTGACTTTGATGATCTCTTTGACAAATTCCAAAATGTTGGGTTAGTAAATAAGTTATTTTTTGATGCAAGGTCACCCCCATACACCTTTTTTGAGGTAACATTGACGAAAATAGGGTAATGATAATAATTAAAACACTTGGTATTTGTTTCACAATATATTCAAGATATTCTCTAACATGTTTCGGCCTCGCGACCATTCTCAAAGAGAGTTATGTATAAACTAAACTAAAGTTTCAAAGTGCTGTCTAATGGAAGTCGGTTTTTTCATGTCGTTAAATTTATTACACTATCAATAATTGGAGTATTTCCGAAGTCTAGCTGGGTGTTTGTTAGGTTTTTGCCGTCGTATATGGCTTTTTTAATTTCGAAAATTTCCAGGTAATTTAACAGCCTGCTTTTATTGCAGCTATGTATTAATTTGGTATTATTAATGTTAAAAAAATGGTTCTGGTCTATACAATTTTCGGCAAAGCCCGTCTTTCTCTGATTGTGTAAAATTGAATATTTATGTTCTTTTAGCCTATCATTGAGCGATCGGCCCGTTTGGCCTATATAAATAGCGTCACACATATTACATTTAATTTCGTATACTCCAGATTTGTCACAAAATTTTGCTCTTTCTTTGTTATTGTTTAACATCGATGTAAGATTATTCTTATTAACAGAGATAATATTAATATTTTCGTTCTTTAACTGATTTGTGATTCTTGAACTTAATTTGTGAATATAGTTTATAGCATGCCAATTTTTAGAATCTTTTTCGGGTGTTGCGGCATAAAAATGTTTGGTGTTGTTTTTCTTAATCTTGTTTTTTATCATTTTATCTATGATGCTTGGCTGATATCCATTATTCCTTGCGATATTTTTGATAATATTAAGTTCTTTTTCATAGCTGTCTTTTTTAAGTGGAATCGTTAGAAGTCTGTGGGTCATACTATGAAAAGTGGACATTTTTACATTCCATGACTGATTTGAACTTGCGTGAATAATTGTATCGGTATACGTGGGTTTTCTAAATATTTCGAATTCTAATTTATTCGGTGTTCTTATTATTTTTAAATCTAAGAAATTTAATGAATTATTCGTCTCTGTTTCTATTGTGAACTGGATTTTTGAGTTTACACTGTTTAAATATTCAAGAAATTGACCCAATAGTCTTTCTGTACCGGTCCATATGCAAATAATATCATCGACATACCTGGCCCAAAAATGTATGTGTCTTGTATAATTAGTGTCGCTAAATAAATTGTTTTCAAAATTAGCCATATAAATTTCTGCCAGGAGGGGGCTCAGGGGGCTTCCCATTGGTAATCCATTCGTTCGTTGGTAAAATTTTGAATTGAACAGAAAATAATTTTGTTCGGTACATACATTGATAGCTTCTATGAGAGCATTTTTGTGTACGATTTCAAGATTGCATTCATGAATTCTTTCAGTGAGGATATTTTTAAGATCTTGTACCGGAATGGAGGAAAAAAGGCTTTTTATATCGAACGAAACTAACTTTGCATTGGGAGGTATCTGTATGCTTTTTAATTTTGTTGTTAGTTCTATTGTATTTTGATTGCTTTGAGCGAGTTGAAATCGATAAATAATGGTAGATCACTGTTGAGTTGTTTGCAAAGTTTATATGCAGGAGCATTTACATAAGAAACGACTGGTCTCATTGGAATGCCATCTTTATGCAGTTTAGGCATTCCGTATAAGACTGGAGATTTTGGGTTCATGGTATCTAGTTTGGATTGCGATATATTTAAGAAGGTTTCATTGTACGTTTTTGTAATTTTCTTTACAGCGGTATGATATTTTTTTGTTGGGTCGGTCTTGAGTTCTCTACAGTTTTCTGTGTTGATGAGTGTGTTCATTTTTAGTAGGTATTCATCTTTTGTTAGAATAGTAACAGTATTACCTTTGTCAGCTTTGCAAAGAATTAAATTGTTTTGGTAAATTTTGTTACGTAATTTATTAATTATTCTGAGTTCGTTGGAATATTTATTTTTTATTTTATTGTTTGCTATTATATTTGCAATGTTATATTTTGCTAATTGGCTTTTATTTAAACTACTTAAAAGATTCTCTAAATTGGCTGCGATACTCGATATCTTCATTATCTCACTATCTCGAAATACTTCAATATCTGTGGATTTGACGAAGTTTGGACAGTATTTGAGGCCTTTTTCTAATAACTTAATTTCTTCATTATCAAAGTGAACATTTGTTAAATTTACAACTCTATCATAAAATCTTACTGAACTAATTGAATTGATATTATGAGAATTTAGGTGAGCAAAATTTTGTGACTTACATTTTCTTAGGGTATTTAATTTTCTTAGCTGTATTAGGTACTGTTTATGTGTTGCATCCTTCACTGACTCGCGCACTGTCCTGTCAAAGTATTCAAATTCGAAATAATTTGATTTGTGTAGCAGTTCTGTGTGGACTAATTTAAGATGTAAGTTGAGATTATCCCTGTTTCTGTACCATTTGGATGCTTCTTCTGCTAGCCAATGTTTCCGAGCTGCATTGACAGTGCTTTCTGCTTGAGGTGAGTGGTTATGACATGAAATCTTCATAAATTTTGGTTGGAGATCCTCCTTTTGACACGTTTGAATAAACCATATGTGCAAAATTTTGTGACAAATCTGGAGTATACGAAATTAAATGTAATATGTGTGACGCTATTTATATAGGCCAAACGGGCCGATCGCTCAATGACAGGCTAAAAGAACATAAATATTCAATTTTACACAATCAGAGAAAGACGGGCTTTGCCGAACATTGTATAGACCAGAACCATTTTTTTAACATTAATAATACCAAATTAATACATGGCTGCAATAAAAGCAGGCTGTTAAATTACCTGGAAATTTTCGAAATTAAAAAAGCCATATACGACGGCAAAAACCTAACAAACACCCAGCTAGACTTCGGAAATACTCCAATTATTGATAGTGTAATAAATTTAACGACATGAAAAAACCGACTTCCATTAGACAGCACTTTGAAACTTTAGTTTAGTTTATACATAACTCTCTTTGAGAATGGTCGCGAGGCCGAAACATGTTAGAGAATATCTTGAATATATTGTGAAACAAATACCAAGTGTTTTAATTATTATCATTGTTACTATGTTTCACCAAGAGCCAACCGCGCAATCAATCGAAAATAGGGTATATAAAGTGTTTTGTAGTCCTAAATCTGAAAATGGTAAGCTAATTACAGAAACAAGTACAGTTTTTTTTCTTACAGGGGGTCGGTGAAGGGAAACAAAAAGAGAGGGCATATTTTTACAATCTAATATTTATTAAATATAAATATGTAAAACGTGTTAAATCTATGCAAATATATTACTGAGAATTATGTAAATATATTACATGAGATGTCATACAGCGACAAAAACTTTCACTTTTTCCTGTTGCGCTTTGTAGCATCATCACTTTTTAAAAACCAGCAGTAGTCGCCCAACATAGATTGGTTCCAGCGTCTCTGGTATCTGGCTTGCATTGCTGTAATGTCCTGGTAAAACCTCTCTTCTTGTTTGTCGCTTATTGCACTAAAATTTTAGTGGAAAAAATCCAAATAGGAATGTAATGCATTTTTAAGGGCATGCGACACCCAAGTATTTCATAGGCTTTCAAGAGTTCATCTATGAGGTTTTATAGTTGTTATTTTACTTCTTGCCCAGAAATCCTTTTACTACACTTTCAAAACACTTCCAAGCTTAACACAAACACTTCCATCACTTAATTGCGGAAATATTTCTTTTAGGCATTTGATACTATTACCTTCTTTGTCCATGGCGTTGACAAAGTTTTTCATTAGTCCAACTTAATATAAGGAGGCGGGCGAAGCGCCTTTTTTGGGGCATATTTTATTTTTGAAGTACCAAAGTTCCCAAGTTCAAAAGAAGTACCAGGTTCAAAAGAAGTTCTATGAGGCCAATCTTTCTTATTGTAATGTCCTTTTGTTGCCCTATTGCCCCATAGGCACAAAAAAACAGAAATAATTTGTAAAACCCCCTTGAAGTCTGGGCAATATACCTATCACTTTAAAATCCGAACAATTATCCCACTGATACTGTCCATATTTAACGCGATTTAGTATGATTGCTAAGTTGTCATAGGTTTCTTTCATTGTCACTGAATGGGCTAAATGAATAGATGGGTATTTGTTTCCATTATTTCATTTTGATGAATCTATGAAAATACGCCACTAGGAAAGTACATGTTCCATATTAAGCTCATTCAATAAAAACCATCAATATTACAATAGATACATGGTGGATCCATTTTATAAAAACTTCAAAATGTTACATTCCGTTTTCGGTAAGGTGAAATACTTGCATTTTTATCTAACAGGTTCCACTGTTGAAGTCTGGAACCAAGAAGTTCCGATTTTTGTTTTGACAATCCTAGGTCACGTACCAAATCATTTAAATCATTCTGAGTTATTAAGTGAAGTTCAGTGATAGTTGTTAAAAATATTGGGTCACAACTGGTGTTCTCAGGATCCTGATGAATAAGTAGAATCACCGGGAAACATGCTGTCCAGGTTTAAAGGCGCAATCGGTACCTGGCTATGAAGAACTTGCCTAAGTGCAAAAGGCAAATTTGGATACTGAATTTTATCCCTTTGCTTTTTTTTTGAAATCCCTTCTGTTTCAGTGATACGAAACCAGCAATCACTTACATGGTCAGTAGGTTCTCTGCACACCATAAGAATAGTAAACGGCATAGAATTTTTCTTGCGATGCATCCACTGCACTAAATTTACGCGACAACTCACACAGCAAACATGGGTAGCCCAAACTTTTATAATGGTCTCTAATTTTGCACTTATTTTGACGTCCTCAGATCTAGTTTGTGACTTTAAAATAAATCGGCCGCATATATAATAAAACTAATCCGCTGTATCTTTGCAAAATGGACGACTAGAACTTGCCATTTTATATAAAATCGACTTAAACACTTGACTGTACTGTAAACAAGACATAAACAAACTAAACTATAGAAAACTATTAAACTGCCCTTAAATGTTCATAGAATACTGTAGAAATATCCCGTCTATAGTCAGGAACAAATAATTTCAATGGTCCCATGATATAAAGGAGAAACAGAACGTATTAGGCCATTTCTGTGAAAAGGTGTTTTAATAACTACCTAAATTAAACGCATAAAGAGCATTCCCATCAATGTTATAAAAATCATGTCGACCTGTGTTTTTTCTAATTGGATTCCTTGGGGTAAAACATTATCCTTTAAAGAATTTGACCACGAATCATCAAATCACTTGTTTTTAATCTCTCGTTTTGCTAACATACGCTAACACGCTAGTTTCGCTAACAATTTTAGCATCAACGGGAGATGATTCAATTCAAACTGAGTGAATGGTTCAGTTAATTCGGCAAGATTGAATCATCGTCCGATGCTAACATAATAAATATGTTTGAAATTTAGATTTTCCTGATCATTAAACTTAAAGTAATATAATGTCACAGCAAAATTTTACTTAAAAACACGTTATAATGTAAAACGTTAATATTTTAACCAGATATAAAATAAAAATAAAACAAATATCGACATATCATCGATATACAGGAAAATACATGCAAGGTTATAATGATATTATTTTGAAGAACACCTTGAAAAAACTGAGGTGACACAAAATGCTTCCTTGATGTAAATATTTCTAAAATATCCTTTAATATATTATCTCGATATGTGTAATTCAATAAAAATAAATTATTCAAAACAGAGTTCAATACTTAAGTTTATATGAGGGTCGGTCGAGAAATTCTCGGTCTGACATAGATATTGCGCAAGTTGCCCAAATGACTAAGATATATGTCAAGTATTATTCGATATACGGTGTGTCACATTAAATTCAGGCGAGTGCGATAAGTTGCTGCTTTATGACGATCGAGTAAAGCAATCAAGTTTTCGAGTTCGAGCTGTTAGGTAAGCTCTAATCCTGAAGGGAATCTAAAAACAGTTTACAGTTAGTTAAAGTAAAGTAGTTTAAAGGATTCCTTCTCTTGATTCTTGTTAGTAAAAATGTACTGTTGGTAAAAATGACTACTGAATTTAAACGTGGTCGTACTTCCACTGAAGATAATGAACGCGCAGGATGCCCAAAAAGGACAAACAGGACCACAAAATCGTCACCACAATGTTAATATTTTCTAAGCTATATATTTTGGAATTCTTCGAAAAGTTCTTGGCTTGACAATGAAAATATTTTAGAAACCTTTTTAACGTAGTCTTTTCGATTGTGTTAATACGTTTAAGTCATCAGCATATCCTACGATCTGTTTTTCTTTATTTATCATTATTCCGTCGACTTCTATGTATGATTTGCTGATGACTTCAACACCATGTTAAGCAGAACTAGTGCAATCCATCCTCCAATTGTAAATCCAAATTTAACTGTAGACTGTTAAAGAATTCTTTCTACTGTCTTATAGTTAAGTCTGCTATTCGACTATTCTTGGTACACGATCGTACGCCTTTCGAATACCCAAAACTAATCATCTAAAGTTATATTCTAAAAACCAAAAGAACTCTTCGTACAACGCAATAATACTAAGCATTTCACTTTTTTTCATTTTGTAGAATTTTTTGTGTATCATTACACTACATCAACAACAAAAACATAATGCAACCTTAATAAACATATATATTTAACAAACAAATTAATTGAAAATAAAGTTGAAACTGTTCAATATGAATGAATTATAAATCAAATTTACGCGTTCTGTTTTCTGTTACAAATAAATGAAAAAGTAGTACTTCCATATAACTGCACAACTTGTTGATAAATAAGAAACCAACCTCAAAAAACAGTTTAGTTTTTGTTTGCACCTACGAAATTGGTAAAAGTAAACCTGCTAAAGTCACGCTGATAGGTGTGAAAACAGTCAAAAATTGCAATTACCGCAATACCGCGTGAAAAAGTTTCCCCACGGTTACTTCCTTATCGCCAATTAAGTTTCTGAATTAATGGACCGCCTATCTTTATTTGCTTTTTTTATTTCTCGCCGACTCGCTTGTAATGACGGCTTAACTATGACTCATTTAACAATGTAGGTAGATCTCGTAGCTTAACAAATGAATAATTCTAATAGAGTGTAATGTATATTTTGCTCATAATACTTGACCCGAATTCGTTTATATAATATCAACGAGACTTTTCAACGAAACACACGCCTTTATAAACAAATTATTTCAATTTGTCAACATAATACATTAGTATTGTATTAATGAAATACACGTGCGTAAACAGTTATGCACATATACAGCAGGACAAAAAAAAATCATAAATATATATATGTGATATATGATCGGGTTCAATATACTTAACGATGTTATCAGTCCATCGTGCTTTCGGTCTTCTTCGCGGATGTTTGCGATCAAGCGGTATCCACTCCAGGATTGCCTTGGTCCATCTGTCGTTCCATCGCCTCGCTACATGGCCTGCCCATCTTTAATCCCATTTTAATTGCTTTACTCTTCCAATGATGTCACAGGCTTTCGTTTGTTCTGTGATCCATGCGCAGGGCTTTCTGTTTCGTCGTGTAATTCTGTCTTCTGTCCCCTCTGTGCTACCCGAAGTTTTTGAATTGATTGCGATGTGAGTGTCAAGGTTTCACTTCCGTATGTCATAACGGAACGTCAGAATGTCAGTATGTCAGAAAGCACTGATCGAAGACTTTTCGTTCCAGGCAAAGTGGGAGTCTGTTCTTAAATACTATGTTGAGCCTGCCAAATGCCTGCCAGCCACATTTAACACGTCGTTCGACCTCCCGGGCGTTATCCCCCTCCATTGAGATCCTCTGCCCAAGATATATAAAGTGGTCCACAATCTCCAAATCCCTTCCTAAAATTGAAATTCTGTTCTTAAAACTAACTAAAACTGAAATTCTGAATTTATTGAACATAACGTGACTTTTTTTCAGGTTTATTTTTAAGCCAAATGGTTCGCCAGCCCTTTGCTGCTCTTGTATGCGTCTTTGCAGCTCCTCTGGGTCTTGTGAAAGGAGAACGATATCATCTGCAAATCTAAGATGGTTTAAGTTTGCACCATTGATATTTACACCATTCTGTTTCCAATCCAGTTTACGGAATACTTCTTCAAGGCCAGCCGAGAAAAGAATAGGCCTCGTTTTACGTTAATTCCCATTTCAAGATCTTCAAGGTGAATTGTTGCTGTAACTCTATCATATATCGATCCTAATTGGCTTATATATGCTTTGTCTAGCCCCTGGCTAAGCAGTGCATCCATTATGGCATGCTTTGAGATAGAGTCAAATGCTTTTTCGTAGTCGATAAAAGACAAGCACAGTGGCATGGTGTATTCGTTGTGCCTTTCTATGGGCTGCTGTACAACTTGGATGTGATCCATTGTACTGAATCCACTTCTGAATCCTGCGTTCTCTTGGTTGTGCGTCATTCTGTTTTTTTTAATATCCTTTTAGATATTATCTTAGTGAAAACTTTGTACATTTCTGATAGGAGGCTTATTGGACGGTCGTTCTATAAATCTTCCTGTGGTCCTTTTTTTTATGTAAAAGGATCACTTCTGCATTGTTCCATAGGTCAGGTACTTTTTGTTCTTTGAGGCATTTTGAGTATAATTTTGCAAGTGTTTTATGTAACGTTGAACCACCGGCTTTTAGGAGCCTTGTCGTTTTTCATTGATTCTATAGCATTTGTTACTTCCTCCTGTAGGATATCTGGCATTTGTTCTTCCGTGGGTATTGTTGTCTTTGATTGGTTCTGATCTTCATATAACTGAGAATAAAATTTTCTAACAACCTCTAATATTTGCGTACATGCCCTGCACACTGTGCCATCCTCAAGCATTAAGGCATAAATTTGCGTTCTTTTCTTTCTCAGCTTCTGCTTAGCCTTATTAATTCATTTCTTTTCTTCCAGGGTTTTTTGCACAGCTGCATGTTGAACCGGCGCGTGTCCTCTCAGATTCGTTTTCTTATAGTTTGGCAGAGCTCAGCGTACTCGACTCTGCTAAAAGCACTCCCTCCATTTCTCATTGTCCGCCGTTTCTTCATTAAATCAATGGTCTCACTATTGAAGCATCCGATTGAAGCACACTGTTAGTGATTTCTTCATATTGAACTGATATTTCCATCTCCTCTGGATCTTGTATCATAGCAAAGCGGTTCGACAAAGCAATCTCAAAATCGCTAGGCTTTGGCTTTCTTAACGTTCTTTCGCGCCCTCTTCAACAGTTAATCCTAACTTTTGCTCGTATCATTCGGTGGACACTTCCAACATTAAAATTGTTAAATACACTACAATTGGTAAATATTGTTTTATCGTTTTGTTTTGCTTTCTCGACATGAAAGAAATACTTTCTTTGCATCGGATCGTGACTGGAGACGAAAAATTGATATATTTCGAGAACCCAAAACTCAGAAAATCATGGGTTGATCCAGGACAACCATCAATATCGACCGCAAGGCCCATTCACTTTGGAAAGAAGACAAAGGGTGTTGTGTACCAGCTTCTGAAACTAGGTGAAACAGTTAATACCGTTCGCTACCGTCAACAAATGATTAATTGGAACAATGCATTGATCGCGACCAGAATGAGCTACAAAACGCGGGACCAGGGACACCATTTCCGTACTTGACTGCCTAATTCCGACTACCGCTTATTTTCAATGAAGTATCACGCACTTTCCATTACACACTTCAACAATTAAAGAGATGTTGAAAAATAACTTGATGACCACTTCAAAAATCTACCGTTTTTTCTGGGAGGGCATCCATAAATCGTCAGAGAATCCATAACAAATTGTATATATATATATATATATATATATATATATATATATATATATATATATATATATATATATATATATATATATATATATATATATATATATATATATATATGAAGGAAAGGAAAAAACGTCAATATTTCAGCTACATATTCAGGGACCGAAAATTAACAAAAAAAGTTCTATAAACATGGGCCCTTCTCTCAATTATTACAGAGATACAAAGGTAAATAAAAATTAAAATGTTTATGATTTTTTAATATCACTTCTATAATAAATAGTTACGACTACGTTTTGTAGTTTTTAAAAATATTACTATTTACTTCCAAACACTTGTCAGCTCTCTTATGAACAGCTCGGGTTGCTCTGTGAATGGATTCAAGTCTGTTCCTTATAACTGCTGCTGCATTTACTATCCGGTCGAGTAATGCATGTCTAGTGTCTACTTTAGTTGCAAATATCAAAGACTGACCCTACCGTCAAAGACAATAATCCAGAGAATTTAGGTCTGGTGATCTAGCTAGCTAATTCCACCTCGTCCAATCCACGGGTTTGGGAAGTTGTTTAAGAAATTTCTCACTTGAAAGCTCTAGTATTCAGGGGCTCCATCATGTTGTAAGTACAGGTTTTGTGGTACATTAAGTGAAATATTTTTAACAGATTTTGCAAATGATTCTGCAGAAAATTTAGATAAACTTCTCCTATGAGATGACCGTCGAATATGAATGGACCGATTAATTAATTTTTTAGCATACCATACCACACATTAAAGAAAAATCGATGTTGAAAATTATGTTCAACCGCAGTGTGAGGTTTTCATCGCACCATCGATGTTCTTTATGAAGATTATTTATGCCATCATGAGTGAACTGCGCTTCATCGGTGAACAGAACATATTTGATAATCTGCAATTTGAATTTATCCAGTTACAAAACTGCATCCTTAACGAAAATCATCATAATGCAAATGTGGCACCGGTTGTAAATGATATGGACATAAGCAATTCATGTGAAGAGTCCTCCAAGCAAATGATTGTGTCATTTGGCAAATATCTGCAATCCGTCTTGCACTTACACTTAGATCATTTTCAACGATATCAAAGATCGCCTCTTCTTGTTTAGGATCAAGTTTCAATTGCCGTTCAGATACAATTCTCGCACATACCAGATTCTACAGCAGTGATAAAAAGTTACTCAAAAACACTTCTATCTGGTAGTCTTCAATTTGGGAATCGACGCTGATATTCGGAGACTGCGCAAGTTGAGCTTCCGTTACAAAAACCATAAACAAATAATATATCAGCATATTCACGATGAGCGAATAACGAAGGCAAAATGAAATCAATAAAATAACTTTAAAACAATTTGTGAATGAGAAATTAATAATTAACTGGTATAAACAATGGTTGCTTAGCAGAAAAAAAAGTAAAGGTACATATTCTCAATCTTTATTACATTTGCCATCCATAAATATGTTTACCCCTGTATCTCTGTAACAGTTTAGAATAGGACCCATGTTTATACAATTTTTTTTAATTAATTTTCGGTCACTGAATTTGTAGCTGAAATATTGACATTTGCTCCTGAATCACCCTGTATATATATATAGATGGTATGTCCTGGTTTGCTTCTAAACTTATGTTTGTGATATTTATCGGAACTAATAAAAGTAATAAGTTATTGTTTATTGTCATGTATCGTAGAATATTATATGATATCAATAAAAAACAAGTTAACTTTCACATACAAAACAAAAAAATAGTTGTAAAGCAGCTACAGACACGTTAGTTAATAACAATCTAACAGTCACAGTTATTTATTAATAGAACTTAAAACTGTAAATTAATTTATGAAACTACTATTTATTTCTATTGTGCAATTTAAATTGTGCAAATAAATGAATTGCATTCATTTATAGCATTGTGCAGCGTATAGGTAAATTTCTTTAGTATGATTTATAACATCGCAAATATTTTTTTCTATTACAGTATTTTTTTCTATTACAGTAGCTTAGAAATATTGATTTACTTAATATATTTAATTTTTTTTTTATATATTCACTTATACAGGGTAATTCCTAAGTGGAGACTTTTTTTAACAACGTAGAAAACTCGATAAAATAAACATTTTTTTCTTACTATTTTTACCATTTTTATATGGTAATACCATTTTTCAAAAAACTGAAAGATATAAAACTTACCATATTAATTTCGAAAACAACATTCATTTCGGTCCTACGCCTTGGTTTGGGCGAGACGTACCTAAGAGTAGGTGCATGTGCGTAATAGTGATAAAGGTCTTCTCCTAATACTCTCACCAACCTGTTCTATGCGATCAATAAGTTCTACCTTTGTATTAACTGGCGTTTTAAAAATTATGCTTTTCATGTAACCTCATAAAAATAAATCACAAGGGTTAAGATCTGGTGACCTAGGCGGCCACACAACTGGCTCTCCATGACCTACGCACTTATTAGGAAAAGTTATGTCTAAGAACTCCCGCACTTCACGCTTAAACTGGGCTAGCGCTCGATCGTGTAAAAACCACATGGTCTGTCGGACATTCAAAGGCACATTTTCCAGAAGACCGGGAAGATAATCTTGTAAAAATTCAAGATAGTTTTTGCCCGTCAAACGATCCGGTAAGATAAAAGGCATAAAAAGAATACCGTTGACAATTGCCACCTACAACACTTACAGAAAAATCTATGTTGAAAATTTGTTTGCCTAAAAACATGAGGATTATCAACTATATTGTGAATTCTATTTCGGGTAAATAAAGCCTCGTCCATAACCAAAATGTTTCTGGTAAAGTTTTCGTTCGTCTCATGTTAGTGTAAGAGGCACTCGCGGAACTGAACTCTGTTAGGGTGGCCTTGTTGCTCTAAGGCTTGAACATCATGTGCACATGAAATGGGTAGAACTGATTTTCCCGCAATGTCGTAAAAACTTTTTTTTTCAACTTGCCGTGTTATTTCTCGAATACTTGTTGGTTTTTCCTGGACCAGATTCAAAATTTGTTCCTCCCATTGCACGTTTTCAGGTACTCTCGGCCTTCCCGCATGCCCTTCACGATGGTCCCTCAAATCACACGTGTGTCTGGTTCTTTGCACAACCTGAATAAATGATTTCGGCAATAGATGAACCTAAAACGAAAACGTTCAGCGTATAGCTGAGATGCAGCATTGGCATTTTGAAGGCAGTCTCCATAAATTAACAGGACATCAACAAATTCACTATTCTCATACATGTGAGCCATTTTATCTTTGCATAAATCACGGTAGAAATCCACGTTAAAATTGACAATAAAGAAGATAAAAAAATAAAAAGATGCATGATTCACAAAAAAAACGATAAACATTAGTAGCCTTCTTTTCGTTTGAGTTCGTTTTGAATTTGCGGGCGATAGATTAAATTTGTTTAAATTATTTTTACCGGGATTCAATTTTTTAAAATTCATTAAAGGCTGTAGCAGCCTAATTTTAGATATATTTAAAAAATGAAAATAGAAACAATGTTTATTTTATCGAGTTTTATACGCTGTTAAAAAAAAGGCTCAACTTATGAATCACCCTGTATATTCCTGATCATCAATCCGGGGTTAGAAACATCCACTCTGCCATTAAAGGGACTCTTAGATTTGTGGGTCAAATAAATAAACCCTTTCAAAAAACAAGCTACTGAGTAGCTAGCAATCTTTTGCGATGCGACGCAAGTCTTTGATAAGGTTTGGTATCAATCTATTTCATAAACTCAAAAAGAATCTACCAAATGACATGTTCATTCTGCTTAGAACATTATAATAGAATATAATAGTTATAGATATACCAGAATAGAATATAGATATACCAGAATTAAGTCATATAAGATTTGGAGTCCTTCAGGATAGCGTGCTTGGGCCAATATTGTATCTAGTCTTCACAGCTAATCTGCCAAACTAATGAAAAAGTAGAAACTATCTCGACTTTTGCTGATGACATTGCCATCATAGCTAGCTAAAAACTGTTACCCTAATGTAGCAACAAAATTTTGAAAAAAAATTAGATCAAATATAAAAATGGGCGAAAACATGGTGTATTAAAATATACGAGGAAAAATCAAACCATATAGTATATACAGAAAACCACGAAAAATCACCTCCAATAAGACTTAACAATAAAAAATACCCACAATGGAATGTGTTAAATATTTAGGCTTACACTTAGATCAAAAACTAAAATGAAAATTGCATATTCTCCTCGGAAGAAAATTCAATCTTTCAATTAGAAACAAACGTGTGGCATATAATGGGATCTTTAAGATCACTTATTTTATATCGCTATATTATTTACAAAAGGTCCGTTTTTTAGTAAGAAGAAAAATACTGTAAATGTCATTAAAATATATTTTTTCCATATTCGACGTACTTTGATTTACCTTTTTACATAATTTCCATTTTTATTTAAACATTTGTCATACTGCTCAATAAGTTTTTGAATTACGACGTCAAAGAAATCTGCCGCCTGTGAACAAGTTCAATCCATGATTGCAGTTTTAACTACTTCTTCGTCGTTTAACCATTGACCACCAAGAAACTCCTTTAAGTACCGAAACATCACTGGGTAAGGGTAAGGTAAGGGTAAGGGTAAGGGTAAGGTGTTGTTTTGTATGGTACGCCGGAATCTCAAGATAACACTATACGCATCAGAATTAATTGTTGTGCCTCTCGGCATAAAATCCACTAACAAAATCCCTTTCCTGTCCCAAAAGACAGTTTCCATGATCTTCCGTGCTAAAATTGCCTGTTTGGCTTTCACTCTGGTTGGCGAAGATATTTGTTGTCATTCCATTGACTGTTGCTTGAACTCAGATACCCAAGTTTCATCTCCTGTAACGATGTGGTCTAACAATTCATCTCCTTCCTGATTGTATCGAGTCAAAACGATAAAGCACAGCCCAATCTCTTTGTTTTGTGATCATTAGAAATCAGTGTTGGAATCCACCGATAAAACAATGTTCGATAATTCAGTTTCTCCGAAACAATGGTGTACAAAATTGACCTTGAAACTTGTGGAAATTCACTTGACAACTTTGAAATCGTGAACCGTCGGTTCTCTCGAATTTGTTTGCCCACATCATGAACCAAATCTTCAGAAATCAGAGGAGGTCGACCAGGGCGTGACTCATCATGCATATTAACCCGCCCGTCTTTAAACATTCTCACTCACTTTCGAACTTTACTGTCACTCATAGCATTATCACCGTAAACCTCAAAAATCAAACGGTGAATTTCGGCTGCTGCCAAGTTTCTTGTACTCAAGAATCCAATTATAGATCGCATCTTACAGCCGGCGGGCGACTCAGTTTTCTTAAACATTATAAACTTCTACAGCTTAGCATACAGACAGACGATACGGCTGCAAATGGCGAGTAAACACGCGCAAGCCATGCTGCGGCGATTGCCCGTCATTCTCACCCTCATGCACAAATGGACGTTACTTTAAAAATACCCCTCATATATGACAGGTGCCTGAACCTATAGGATTCATCAATGGGGTATAGCAGGCATATCCGATATTGCGATTCTCCTGAGATTTCAGACAAAAACACTACGTACAATTATTGATACTCCTTACTTGGTCACAATTAAACACATTGATTCTTGGATATTCCTACAGCAGAATCAATTAATACAGTACACGCTATCTACAACGACTTGAAAAACACCCCAATCTACTAGCTTTAAGCCTCCTAGTCAACAGCGAAGAAATCAGAAGACTAAAACTTAGAAAACTATTGAACTTACCATTTTTACATTGAAATGAATATTACAGATTTATTAGAGTTGTATTCATTAGAATATAGCTATTTGAGTCTTAGACCATATATGCTTACTGTTTGTATTAATACAGAGTGATCAATTCTTCTACTGGAACCGTCGGTATGAAACACTAAACTCGAAAGATTTACCGCTAAACACCAAATCCCTTTTTTTTAAACGTCTCGACGCACGTTTCGCTAACCATGTTAGCATCATCAGGAGATGATTTAATCTGATTAAATTATAGTATTATTATATGGTGTTTAGTGGTAAATCTCTTATTTTGGAAAAAACGTTAAATAAAAAAAATAAATACAGCCTGGGCTATACGAGATTTTTTTAAACCTCATAACAAATCAATATAATTTTTATTTTTTGCCAGAATGTCTCTTGCTTGGTACTTTATTCAATAAAATGCAGTTGTTAGACAAGGAAGGTCTGAGTTGTAGGACGTCAAAAAAAGTTGGGCAAGTCGAAATCTACAGAACAAACCGTATTTTTATTAAATTTCTTTGTTAAACATATTTAAGTAGATCAATTATCATGAAAACTACAAGTTTTTTTTATTATATTAATATGAATTAAGGGAATTTTTCAGCTTATTTCAAAAGGCGATGAGTTAGTTGGTATATATAGGCCGCTTATGAGCGTTTTTAAAACCAAACATATATTTCTCATTTAGGCACGTCAGTATTCATCATTTATTATTTCTTCTTGCTTCTTCTTTAGGTGTGGCCTGTTTGATTTCGATATCTTGATGATGACTGCCAACTTTATACTCACCTTCTCGGTGGTCTTTCTACAAACCTTATTCCTTGTGTTATTTTTTACTCTTGCTATTTCTGGCAGTATAACCTCTTTCATCAGTTCGATACGCCCATTCCAGTATGTTTTCTGTTTTTCATAAATTTACATTTCTCGCATCTTGTATTGTTTTTCATTACGCCCTTTTCCTTAATGTATAGCCTGTAATTGTTATAAATGTCTCAATCTCTGTGGTTCTCATATGTTTCTCATATGTTGTCTCATTCCCATATGTTTGTTATATCTGCTCGAATTATATTATATATTTAAATATTATTATTCTTATTTTGTACTTGTTTTTTCCAAAATATATCAAGGCATCGTTATATTCTTGTTATTTTAAATGTTTGCCGTTGTGCTTGTCTCATTACTTGTTCTACCATACTGCTGTTCTAGTTTGCATCTATTCGGGTCTTCATCGGCGATGATCATATATTCCATTTTAGTATTCGTTACAAAATGATGAAAAGTTACAATTTGTTAAACAAAAATATATCTGCCTAACCATGCAAAAGTGCAGAGCAGATGGTTACATGTTGAATTTTGTGTACAACTGAAATCTGATATGGCACCTATGTTTCTTCTCTTTGCACTTTGTTCATTTGTCTTAAAAACCATTATATTGTGGACCATGACGTTTTAAGCTTTGTCACTAATTCCTGGATCGTTTGTTTGGTTTCAGCTTCAACATCAGGTCTTCTAGATTGTATACTCTATTTCTTCTAATAAGGTATTGTGTAACTCTATTATATCCAAAGCGTTATACATATTAATAAAAGAGACAAATGATAATTTGGAAAATTCTATGGATATCCCGCATAACTATCTAGTGGCAAATATTGCGTCTGTTGTAGACCTGTTTGTTTATTTTTACATAATTGCTTGTAGTATAATCCTTCATGTATATGTCACACATTCGTTTTTTGTAAGTTACGTAGGTACTTTATATGAGGGTACAATTGCTAATATCACATATGCGTGTTTCGTCTAATTATGAGTATGGAGGAATATAACATGCATTATGGTCATATTTTGTTATATCGTTTCAAAAAGGCAAGCAAGTTATGAAGGTTTATGAATACCGACTATATAGGAATGCCAAGTAAATATGACAGTAGGCGGCAGATACTCTTCTATGAACCCAATAGATGGCAGGGACGCAAGCCTGCCTACGCCAGCCACGCTTCTCTACTAAAACCATGGAGGTAACCTATCCCAACCCCACATATCCCACATCTACGCCATATTTTCTGGCCAGCGAGAAAGATTATGGCTAAAAAACCCTTACAAGCAAATAGCGAATATCGAAAATAATGGATTTGGTCCTAAGGTGGGCAAATTCCACCTCTCCAAGGAGGGCTGCCCCGCGGAACGGTGGGGCAGAAACTCGCTTGCTAAACCAAAATATAAATCAACCGACTACTATAATGCTGTTCCTACAATGGTAGAACTTTCTTATCGGATGAGAGAATGAAGGAACTGGAGGAAGAACTGTGAAAAATTAAATGGGACGTCATATGTTTCAGCGGGGTTAGAAGGAGAGAAGAAGACCAAATTGCTCTACATTCTGGGAACCTACAAGAGCCACGAAAGTAAATATGAGAGCGGTGTGAGTTTGATTGTTCACAAGAGGCACCTTGGAAATACAAAAGAGATAAAGAGCATTCACCCTAGAATCTACTTAATCATTAGCATTAGCCTTACTATCAACTTAATATTTAAACTAAATACAAGATATAGTTTAAAAAGTATCCAGGCTCGTGCCTCAACATATCAACTTAATATTTGAACTAAATACAAGATATAGTTTAAAAAGTATCCAGGCTCATGCCTCAACATCTACGAAATCTACGAAAAGGATGTGGAGGACTTGTACGATGACCTTGATATAGCTTTGGAAGAGAGCCCAAACCATTACACTCTTATGATAGGCGATTTTAATGCAAAGATCGGGAAGAAGCAAAATGACGAGGAAAGTTCACTATGTTATTGTGGTTACGGAGAGAGAGATGAAGGAGGTGGTAGATTATTGAACTATCTACAACATAACATTTTCGCGATGAATTATTTCTGAAACAAAAAAACCACAAAATAAATGGACGTGGATCAGTCCCCGATGACAAACACAAGAATGAAATTGACTTATGATCATAAATATGAAAAAAATAGTCCATGACGTCTCGGTACGTCTCGTACCGAATGGTGAAAACTAAGCTAGTGTTAAACATGAAGAAAGAACGAAACTCATAGCCAAGACCAAGTACAGAAATTGGGAATCACCCAAAAAGTTGGATTTTTACCAAAATAAAATAGAAAAGAACTTGGAAGGAATAAGACACATGGAAAATTAAAGTTTAAGCATAGAAGAACTGAATGCATCTAAAACAAACAGCATCAAAGAGGCTGAAAAATATGAAAGACGAAAGGATAAGCCAAAACACCAAAGAGCTTATGAAGCAGAGAAACGATTTAAAAAAGAAATATGGAATACATTATCCACGTCTCAAAAAGTTAAATAAATAAATGTCTAGCTATGAGAAAGGATATAAGAAAATTTAACTCCGAGAACGTAAATATTATATAGAAGAATAAGAGCCTAAAAGTTCTCACACGAAAACTTTCTCAAGGCAACAAAAACCTTTGCAAACTGGTGGATAGTGAAACAGGGCAATGTTAAAACTAACAGAGAAGAAATTCTAAAGATGGCAATTCATTAATGGTAAGTAATCAATTGGTAAAAATGGTAAGTAATTAATTCATTCTAGAAATATTTTATGTCAAGTTATATAAAAGGCAAACAGAAAGAATGTTAAATAACCAAATTACCAGAGTTTTAAATCAAGGATCAGAGCACATCCAAGATATCACACTGGGCAAAGTAAAATGATGGAATAATCACAGAAGCTATCAAAATGGGAGGAAACAAAATATTACAAGCATTAATAATTCTCTTCAATGAATGTCTTTAAAAGGGAACATCATCGCAATGGAACAATGCAATGCTGATATTACTACATAAGAGGGGAGGCATAACGAATGTCGAAAACTGTCAACCTATCAGCCTCCTATGACATATATAGAAGTTGTTCACAAGATCATCACAAATCAACTATGCATTAAGCTAGATTCATACCAGCCGTGAGAACAATCTGGTTTCAGGACAGACTCCAAGTATTAAAAAGTCGATGGAGTATAATAAAACTCTAATCAGAGGACCAGTACACGATGTTAACAGCTCTATCAGACTGCAGAATTGACTACCGCTACACTGCACTTATCAAACCCATTTATGAAAACGCCACTGTAAATGTTTGACTCCACGACAACATAGATAAATTTGATATAGGAAGAGGTGTTCGCCAAGGCGACACCATTTCATCAAAACTTTTCAATACATTACTGCAATACATGTGCAAACACACACGATGGGGCGGCTTAGGAGTGAACATAAACGGTGAAAACCTAACTCCTTCAGATTCGTCGACGATCTAGTCTTAATAGTTAACGGTCTGGATAATGCTATTATGATGTTAAATATCTCAATGAAGTCTCCAAGAAAATGGGACTCAAAATCATCTTCGCAAAAACCCAAATTATGACAAACCTTCTACTTGGCGGAGGTGTCTACATCGATAACATCAGAGTAGAGGAAACTACATCTTTTAAGTTCTTGGGACCCGAAATTAGAATCAGCAGAGCCAGCCAGGCTCGTGAAATCTCCAGAAGAATCAGACTTGCGGGGGCTACTTTCAGAAATCTGAGATATATACTAAAGTCAGAGTTGCAAGGCTAGTTCGAGGATAAAAATTTTCAACTAGTATCCTTCCAGTTCTCACGTATCGTGCAGAGACTTCAACAATGACAAAACAGACAATTAGAAAGATACGGGTGACACAACAAGTAATGGGACGGACAATGTTGAAAGCTTCTCTCAGAGATCGAATACCAAATACAGAAATACGCCAATGAACTAAAGTTATTGATACCGTAGAAAGAATAGCGATGTTGAAGTGGAACTAGGCCGGTCACGTTGCGAGAGCGGTTGATGACAGGTGGACAAAACGAATCCTCGAATGGAGACCAAGATCGGAAGCCTTCACAAACAGAGGACGTCCCACCACCAGATAGACTGATGACCTAAAATGTATCAAAACAAACTGGATGCAGGCGGCGCAGGACCAAAAACTGTGTAAGCTCTTAAGAGAGACCTACGTTCAGCAATGGACTTCAATGGGCAGATGATGAATTGGATGGATCAATGGATGGATATAGATATAATATCTAAACAGAGCGTTAATGAAGCACTCAGTTCCAGTTACTCAACCACAATTATTTCTTGAGAATATCGTCGATAAAAATTCATCACTATCAGTTGGAATATCATCAATAGTGTTATAGTACTTAATTTATTCATAGTAGCATTCATAATTCGTAATAAGGTAGGAGTCCATTTGCATTTTCTGGAATATGTTTCACGGCTCAATTATGTTGGTGCTACAGCCAACTCGAACATTTCAGTAGCCATCAACGATCTACTGTAAAAACCATAAAAGACACGATTCATTTTTTAAGAGTATAATAAGAGGAATATCTTGAAGCCAAGATTGAGTCGGAACAATCATTTTCGATAGACACCAGGATAAATTCGGAATTATATATAAATTGAAAGAGGCCACATATATAAAGGGTCTACCAATAAGAATGATGGAACTTCAAAATTATAAAACACAAATTTTGTTTGCTCAAAATCGGTTCCGATTGCTTTATTTAAGAGATTCAGACATGCTCTTTATGATTTTAATAAGAGTTCAGCCAAATGGCCACCCCGGTTTCTTTTGCAGACGCGGATAATTTGGCACAAATTTTCGACGACCCTGGCCCACATTTGTATGGTGACTATGCCTTGACGAATGTTTGTTTTCCAGTCGCCAATAGTCGCGGGTTTATTGTGTAAACAATAAGCATTAAGGACCAAAAGAAAAGAACGTGCCGTGCCTAGCACGAGGCACCATACGGACAATAACCCGCATTCTTTCACATACTCGGAGACCCTTCCCATGGTCTTCGGTGAATGAGTTACTTTTGTTTATTTATTTAGGATGTTTATGACCAAGTAGGGCCTGAAAGGCCAAGAGGAAGGATGTTTGGCGATAGTATGAAATAGACGCTTGGTCCGAACGCTTGAGTTTTATTTTTCGAACTCCCAAATTTACAATTGTCCCCTTGATAATGATGTCCCTTTGAGAAAATAATCTAAAGGAGTTAAATCGCATGATCTCGCCAGCTAAACAATGGGGCCATTTCGTGAAATTAACGAGTTGCCGAATTTGACTCGCACTAAGCCCATGTTTACTCGGGAAATAAGCGGTGGTGCGCCATCCTGTTAAAAATAAAGGTCATCCGCATCGATTCCATCAAATTCTGGAAAAAAAAACTCTTCAGCATAGCCTTGTAGTGCTCGGTATTGATGGTAACGGTGGCTCGTTCCGCATTTTTAAAGAAATAAGGACCGATGACTCCTCCATACCAAAATCCACACCAAACTGTGATCTTTTGCAGTTGTAAAGGACTCTCATGTATCGCGTGTGGATTAGATTTGAACCAATACCGACAATTTTGTTTATTGACGAGGCCATTGAGCCAGAAATGAGCCTCATCGGAGAAGATAATTTTGCGATGAAATTCGTTGTCGGCTTCCATCATTTCAAGGGCTCAATCGGCAAATTCACGACGAATACGAAGGTTGGTTGGCTATAATTCTTGTGCCAGTACCATCTTATATGGATGCAAGCCTAAGTTCAACCTCAAAATTCGCCAGGTTGTCATTGGCGATAGGCCTAACTCTTGCGAACGGCGGGCAACGGAGACGGTGTTGTTTTCGATTACAGTTGCTTGAACGGCAGCAATATTCTTAACACTTCTGGCTTATTTTTGTCGTACAAGCACCTTACTATCGTGGAGAGTAAACTCCCTTTAAAATTTTCTAATAACATGATCAATAGCTTATTCAGAAGGACCCCCACGACGAATACCACGATGGGTCTAAATTGCTCGTTGAGTAGAACGAGGGCGTACCACGAATTTGCGTAATAAAAAACTGTACAATTTCCAAACGTTCTTTTAACGTGAAACAAACCTTGATTTACCTGCAAACCTTTCGGAAAACAACTGACAAGACATATTAAAAATAGGTAAACAAATATGGCCGCCATGAGCAGTCAAAATTCCATCATCCCTAATGGTAGATCATTTTGATGCCATCTGTGATTCATTGCGAAAATACCATTAAAACGATGAATTTTTGACAGCAGTAGCTACCAGTTATGAAAAGTGTATCGTTTATAATATCGATTTACGTATAGTGGTATTAAAAAGATGTTATCTGCCACATAGTAGATTTAGAGCATTCGCTCAAAAATGCATTCGAATAAGCACACTCAAAGGGAATAATCTCTCAGAAACCGGTATCACCATTCCAACTCCGATTCTCAACGAGAATATTATATAATATTATATGTATTCACTTATAAAAATAATGTTAAAAAATAACTACACTCTCAGATGTTTTAGGTATATATCATAATAAAACTTGTAAAAACCTGATTAGAGGTTTTGATTACAATTTATTTTGGGCAGCAAATAAATTGTATGTTATTGCAAAGTTTTATGTGAAGGTGGCACATCTAAGACATTCTATATCAGATTCACTGAATTTAAAAAAATGCATTGTTCAGTAAACTGCGAACCAGTTCTGTGATAATATACTAAAACAGACAATGGCGTTCGTCAAGTTAAACTAACATTATCGACCGTACAAACGCAATGAACAATAACGTGTACACGGTGAGACCTTTAATAAATGGTCAACAGAAATTTTTTACTATGAATACATCTTATTTCCTTAATCTAGCACTACATACTAAATATCCTAAAAGCTTAAAAACGGTTGTCGTGGATGAGGTTACAACTGAAAAAGAAATTAATCAAGAAAGGGAAGTTTTTTCAAGGTACTCCAAAAACAACCAGACCATAAAATTCACGTTGTAGAAAGTCAAAGATTATGAAAATATCAGGGTTGTTTAAGAATTATTGTCTCTTAAAACAGTATCCGTTAACTCAATTATTTTTTGGGCAGTTGTCATTCACTTGCTTTATTGTAGAAATTGTTTCAAGTTTATATGCTGTTTAAGATTTTTTTCAAATTTATGTTTTGTTTAATATTTATTAATTTCAATATGTAATGGTGATGCAACCTCATTAAAATATTCGGATTCTTCCGATTCGGGCCTTGCGAATATGCACAGGTGTAGTGCCGAAAGTACAGTACCAAAAGTACAGTACCGAAGAAAGTACAGTGCCGAAACTACAGTACCGAAGAAAGTACAATGCCGAAAAAACAGTACAGTACCGAAAGTATAGTCGTTATGAAAGAAAATGTTATTTGTTCCATGACATGTTTATCATTTAGTCATTCATTGAAAAATCAGAGTAAAAATTAGAGCAAAAATTTGTATCTCTTCAGTAGACAGTGTTCAGTAGACTTTGCGAAAATGTTGCATCACGAATTATATCTTGAGTGTCTGCTCGTTGGGTACCTAGAGTGTGGTAAAAAACGAATTAAGACAAATTTTACGTAAATTAATACAAATCTGTAAAAGTTTACAGGCAAACTTGTGACGGTGAATAAAACCAGTTTCCTTGATCGAGGGTCCAAAGTAGAAAAAATGGAATGACGGCAAAAAGGTTCAGCGCTTCCACGTTACAGGTCGATGAGGTCATGCTAGCAATTTATTTTTTTTAGAATTCTAATTAGGTTCTTTTTGTTGATTATTTACCATGTGACCACACTATTACAAGAAAGTATTATGCGGATTTTCTGTTGGAAGCTTAGTTGGGGAAAATTGAATGACTTGTTTGGTTCGAAAATTTTGAAAAATCTCGCTATACTTCAGGTTTGGCCTTAAGCGATTAGATTTTGTTCCCTAAGTAACAGGTGTATTAACGGGGAATTTATTTTTCTCTCAACGAATATGTAATCGCTGCTGTGAATGAGTATTTAACAGGAAAAAAAATATTTTTTTTATCCAAAGTATAACCTCTTCGCCGGCCGCGGTGGTCTGGTGGGTTAGTCGCCTGCCTGGCAATCCAAAGGCAGATGGTTCGATTCCAGCGCTCGGATTTTGTTGTTTCTTTAATTTGGTTGTTTTTCTTTTAATTCTTCTGTCCGTCTTACTTCTTACCCTACACACACTTATATACACTCATATATACACACACGCCCACATATATCCACACCTAAATGTCTGTAATTGTTTCTAGGCAAGAGTGTAAAATCCGACAACAAATTACCCCTCAGTCACGCCAGTTAAAGGCTTGGTAAGGCTAGATGCCTTATGAGAAGTGTTCTACGTTGGTCACTCGCCAGACGGTAGGCTTCCTGATAGACTTATGGGTAGGCACATAACCAAGGGTTGACAGCCTGAGGGGATGCTGGCCTGGGTTTGTTAGCGTTCGTTAGCTGATGACCGTGGTTCGAAACCCACGTTAAGCTGTAGGTCCAGTCGCTAAATAGCCTTAGATGCTAATGCGCCTCTAACCGTAAATCCTTTCCTTTCCTTTTCTTCGTCATCGATATATCATTATTTTATCAAATGCATTAATATTTCAGGTGATTACGTCGAAAAATAAAATTGGTTCAAACGTCTCAAATGATTCCTTTTATGTTAGCAACAATAATCCGAACTTTCTTCATATTGATATTATATGAAAGCATGGAACATAAATAAAATGTTTTTTCGTAGCACAAGTTAAAAAACCTTCATTAAAAACAAGGTTAATTCGATGGTCAAATCTGATCCCAACCCGGACAATTAATCTCCCTCGGAACCTTTCTACTTCACAGGTTGTTTCCAAGGATAAGTATTGGCGTGTATACTATTATTGTTATAAATATTTTCAGATGCAATCCCTTTTTGACCTGTTCTTTTTCTATTATTGTATAATCTGATACCATGAAATCGTTTGACAGCATATTGTACGGCTCACCCGTAACACTTTCACAAAAACACTGACTATTCAAATATTGTTGTATAAGTTTGATTTTTTTTACATTTTTACAATAAACTGACTGTATTTTAGAATATACTACAATAACGCCATTTAAAACAGTAAATATCTACTTTGGTACAAGGAAACACCTACTACAAACTAGAAATATTAGATTCTTTTGAAATATTTACATAAAAAAACCTTAAGTGCCAAGGAACCGACAATGTATCAAATAAAGAGGGAGTGCAGGTATCTCCCGGGATTTAATGCAGTAACATGTATTGTGTGGTAGAACGGCAAGAAATCAGAGCAAATATAGACAGCCGCCTTTGGACCGACCGTGAAACGCTGCCGCAGTTTTTTTGCGATTAGGCCCAACATTACCATATTTACTTAGAGTTATGTTATTAAATGGCCTATTCCCGATAATTTTATTTAGCAACTTTAGTTTTCTTGTTGGTGTTGCATAATAAAGTGAATAGTAGAAGTAAGTAGAATTGTGTTTTAAACAAAAAAAATCAATAATTCAGGAGATAGAAAGTGGTGTTAAACAAGTCGACATCTGCAAATCAAGGGCTTTGAAAAAGACAACACTGTCCACGATACTGAAAACAAACATAAAATATTGCAATTCCGCGGAGTTTCGAAACAAGGTAAAAAAAAATCGCCAATCTGTTCAAAAAAACATCGATGAAGCATTACTTCAATGGTTTACGTATCACAGAAGCATGAATACTACAATTACTGGACCCATTCTTCAGGCAAAGGCTGAAGAGTTTGCGAAAATGTTTAATGATGCTGGATTGTCTTGCGATTCGGGTTGGTAACATAGATTCAAAAAGTGGTATAATATAATTTCTACTAAAATTTATGGAGAAGCATATATCTGGAAAAGGCGATGGATTGGGTTAAATTAAAGATAAGTTCCACATTTTAGAAACTATGACGCTAGCGATGTTTTTAACGCCGATGAACTTGGTATTTTTTATAAACTTGCACCAGATCGCACAATGAGCTTTAGGGTGAAAAATGTATCGCGGAAAAACTATCAAAGGAAAGAATAACCGTTCTTATGTGCGCAAAGATGGCCGAAACTGAAAAACACAAACTTTTAGTTATTAGCAAATTTAACAAACCCAGGTCTTTTAAAAATGTAAAAAAATATTAGTTAAAAATACAGCAAACAAGCGAGCTTGGATGGCCGCTGATATTTTCGAAAGTGAATTAAGATTATGGGACAAACAACTGATAAGAGAAAATAGGCACATATAGCTTGTTGATAACGACCCTGCTCATCCGCATCTTACGATACTCTAAAAAACATTAAACTGGATTTTTTCCCACCAAATTTGATGCCCGTTCTGTACCCAATGGATCAAGGTGTTATTAACAAATTGAAAATTTATTATCGACGACAGCTTATAATCAGTAATCTTAAGTGCATTAAAAATAGCACACCAATAGCAATAAATATGCTAGATGCTATTGAATTGGCAACAGGTTTCCCAAAAAACAATTAAGAATTGTTTCAAAGATGCATGACCCTCCCTTTGCGAGTTCGATGAGGGCGATGACTTGCCTCTCACCTAATGGTTTATTAAACAACCTGCCTTTAAGTGTCTGGCTTACTAATCATAATTTTAAAGTGGGCAAATTAAATTCCACTATAATAGACGCTTTCGTTCATGCGGATAACGGCCTTGCGAACTATGTGTACCGACCAGGAGATTACGGCGCAGATTGGTGGAGCTGAACACCTTGAGAGTGATGAAGAAGATGAAAAAGTACCGTTAGAAGAAATGCTCCCAACTTTTCATAATGCCATAACAGAGATAAAAAACGATTTTGGAAGCAGTACAAGATGGCATTTTGAGCGCAGCGATTGAAATAGAAATGTATTTACAACAAAATATTCTTGTAAATCGTCAAAAGCAAACTCATATTATAGACTTTTTATAAAGTAGTTTTTAGTTTTTTTTGTTTTTTTTGTGTATTTTTAGAGTAGATTTGAAGTTTTAGAAATGAAATTTTCTAATATTTTGTTCTTGCTTCTATTATAATACGTGTGTATTTTTGTTTTTTTTTAACGAACTTCTTATATAATGTACCGATTATTTAGGTTCCCTCCGGTACGTTGTAACCGAGTATATATATATATATATATATATATATATATATATATATATATATATATATATATATATATATATATATATATATACATATACATACATACATATATATATATATATATATATATATATATATATATATATATATATATATATATATATATATATATATATATATATATAGCTCATTCAAAGAAACAATAGTTGCACGTCATCAATCTAGACAAATCTTCTATTGCCAATTTAAATCCATAAGAAAGAAAAAAATCATTTAAAGCTCAAAGCACTCTGTTTCCTTCTTCCTCTAATCCTATTAGGATAGGATAAAAATACGGTGAGCCGGCGGATTACATTCTGTGAATTCGCTGTCAAATAACATTTAGGTTTGTGGTTCTGGACAGTGTTGTCGACCTTACACAAGTTTTTCGTAGAATCTGTCATTTTCATGTTTTGATCGTTTTTGAGTTATGCCTTCAAACGCTTCTGAATTATTTTTACTGTATTCTTTGTTGTTTTAGCTATTTTCTGGTTTAGTTTCTGTTTTTGTGAGTTCTGTAGTAAAAAATCTGCGATTATAATTGCAAAAAAATACCAAAACCGTTAAGCGATCAGTGTAAGCAGCTTGTCTCGTCACTTATCAGTTATTTTGAACAGGAACGAGATCATGGGGCTCCTCTTTTGCCATTGAGAGAGGTATGTATTAATAACTTAGTAGGTCTCATGGTTAATTGGATTTTTTTTAGCGAGTTTCAGCTGCACTAAATATTAGTATTGGTACAGTTAGTGCAATTTTGAAAAAGTTGAAGAATAACGAAATGTTAAAATCACCGAAGAAAAAGCTTCAACATCCAAAATGAGTAACTAATCTAGATCATCTTGATGTAGGCTCAATTCGCAATCAAATCAATGAAATGTATGAAAAAAGGGAGTAGATTTACATGGTAATATTGTATTTTTATCAAATTTTATTGAACTATTTCAGAACAAGCGGCTAATCTTGAAAGTATTCATGAAAAACTAAAGAACATGCAGCTCTTTGATGGATGTAAAACTTCGCTTCATACACTTCTAAAAGAAATTGGTTTCAAATGGAGTAAATATAATCCGTAGTAAATACAAATCGTAGTGGCCTGATGGAACTTCCAGATATTGCTTATAAACGAATTTAATTTTTGAAGATGTATCACAATATCAAAGACGAACCCCTGTTTGATTTTGTTTATTTGGATGAAACATGGATATTTCAAAATGGTACCTTGAGTCACTCATGGCAAGATGATAACAAGATGAGTGTAAAGACTACAAAAGTTGATGGAAAAAGGTGAGTGCTATACGTAATACTTAGGAGCCAAAGTCATGTCATAAATAATTGTTTTAAGACGCGTCAATAATAACATGATATTGCAGATATATTGTTCTTCATGCTGGGAACAAGAATGGCTTTATTCCAGAGGCCAAATTAGTCTTCTCTTCTAAAACAAAAGGCGATTATCATGGAGAAATTAATAAAGATAACTTTCTGTTTTGGTTTGAAAACCAGCTGTTGAAAATCTTGGAGAAGCCATCAGTTATTGTCATCGAAAATGCACCATATCACAGTACACTGAGGTATAAAACTCCAACTAGTACATGGACAAAACTAAAAATTGCAGAATGGCCGAGCGAACATAATCTTCCTTTTGAAAACACTATGTTAAAAAGTGAACTGCTGGAAATCGTTATTCGGTAAGCAGTAACTAAACGAACAGGTTTGTGTTTCATAAAGTTTTCTTTTGAGGAACAAGTCTAAAAAAGAATATGTGGCAGATCATATGGCTGAGTATGGCCACAAAGTATTACGTCTTCCCTATTATCATTGCATATTCAATCCTATAGAATTCATATGGGGGGTAGCCAAAAATTACTACAATCGTCATATAGGTCGAGATGAAACAACGATTGATAACCATTTGGATATGTGGAAAGAAGCTTTGTCAACAGTTACACCACAGATCTGGATCAACAGCATCAGACATACAGAAGAAGAGATTCAAAGATGGTCGAATCGCGAAAAAGTATTTGATAGACTAGAAGTTAATTCTTTAATAATTTACTTGAACAGCGATTCAGATGCTGAATGCTGTTCAGCATATATATATATATATATATATATATATATATATATATATATATATATATATATATATATATATATATATACGTATATATATATATATATATATATATATATATATATATATATATATATATATATATATATACGTATATATATATATATATATATATATATATATATATATATATATATATATATATATATATATCAATGTCCTTTTCATGTTTTTATTTTACAGTTTATCATTAATTTATGTGTATTTGTGATGAATGTGGATGACAATCATACCGAAGGCGCGTGGACACAATAGACCAAATGTGCTTGGCCTGTTCTACTACCAGAATCACACGGAGGTGGTCTCTTGAACTTTTTTATAGACTTCTTGACTGCAGGCATCAATGCGATTTCATTTTAAATTTTATCAATCCTAAATATAACCATAGACGGCGGATATTTAAAACAAATTTCGCCATGAGTGTAATTTAAACTACTCGAAAGAACGGGCCAAACTTGATTCGCTTCCAAAGAATATAATATGTTTTATTAGAAATATATAGAAAATACGAAATTGTTCAGCAGAAATAAGTAAAAGACTTTATTGTATTTGTGTAAATAAGAACAAGGACAATAGAACAAGGACAATAGAACAAAGAATTTGTACCAAAAATGTAATAAAAATGCGTGTAGAAAACAATGTCACAGTTTCCTTGTTTTTTGTAAATGCGTTATTTATCTTTTTTTCAATCGTGGCTCGTGAGGGAAGGCATTGGGGCGCCGCCCCTCCAGCATTTATCACAGTAAACCACTTTTCAGAACAAAACACCACATTTTATTTCCGTTTAGTTTGTTTCATTTAACTCATTTGCCTGGTTCACCTCTTGTATTGGGTTTCAATAGCACGAAAAGAAAAAAGGAGAAAGACGAAAGTAAAAAATCTTTAGCAGCACTATTTTCTTCTACGCCCTCCCACATTAAAAACGCACGAGCCGCCACTGCTTTTTTTCCTATTTATTCAATAATAAAAATATAATTAAAAAACATATTTCAACAGGTTGTACAAAATGACTCAAATAGGAAATAATCAACAAAAAAAAGTCAATTTCGGTGAAAATACCGCAGCGCACTACTCGCGGGAAATGAAAAGTTGCGCCCATCGGACGGGTTAATAATAATGTATATCAGACGTGACAAAAAACTCAATATTTGTTCTAAAAATATTGAGTGATGGTCCCTCGATTGTTTCATAATACGCACTTTAAACATTATGTTTTCGATTGTGCACAATATTATCTGAATCGATTTACACAAATATCCTTTATGTTGAGTAAAATAAAATAGTTACATTGTAAATATTGTCGGAAAATCGCAACGATACAACGCCCTAATATTTAGATATGCCTAAGCTCAAGAGAACGTATAAATCACAAAAATAAAAACGTAAGAATGACGAAACCTATTTGGTCTGATTAATTTAATGAAGGTCAGGAGTTAAATTAGTCTCAACTAGAACATCACCGGCCAATATTATTTTAGTATTTTGAGATATCTTTCGAACCTAGATTTATATGTACGACTGGAGAATCGCACTCAAAGCAAACAATATTTATTGCACTCTCACTGAAAAGTACCAACGCTTATTCGTTTATAATCACAACTGTTATTGGATAAAATTCTCAAATTAAATTTTTGGCTAAAAATGTTCTTAAAGATAACGAATGACAATTCATCTTACGGACATTCCCAAGATCGAGGCGGGACCATGGAACTAAAAAAAGATCGAAAATGCAAAGGTATAGCGAAAAGGATATTTTTTGAATGAAAAATGTTTTTTTTTGTCGAAAAAACGATTAATTTTCCAATATAACTTTTCGGTCGATACGTTTCGCACAAGGATCAATTTTACTTTTTTATGCCTTCCAAAAAGTGAAGGTTGTCGAACTTTGCAAAATAGTATTCTGCTTCAGCGATGATCTCTACATTTGATCTCTACAGCCAGATTTTTGCCTCATGTTTGGAAAGAGAAAGCAGTTGGAGGAGACTAAAGTAGGAGAATAAGGGGGACGAGGCATCAATTTGTAGAGCAAATTTGCCAATTTCGCTGTTGCATCGAGAAACAGCACTTTTCTTCTCACAAAATGAGGGCGTTTTTATCTACTCTTTTGAAATTTTATAAATAAGAATAAGGATTTTGTGATCGTCGTTTATTTCTGCAAATAGTCAATGAAAATAATGTCTTGCGAATCCCAAAAAACAGTGGGCATAACCTTTGCTGCCAATGGAAGCGTCTTCGCTTTCTTCAGGGCACATTGGCCAGATAAAACCCACTATTTTGACTGTTCCTTTTCCAGTGTGTAGTGATGAATATAAGCTTCATCAACAGTCACGAATCACCTTAGAAACTCCTTCTGGTTGCGCTTATACATGTCCAAATGTCGCTGAGAAGTAGTCACTCATTTTGTTTTTGGGTTGCAATGACAAACGCGCCACCCATCGCACTGTTACTTTGTCATGCCCAAATGGTCGTGTAGTATGCCCCGTACGCGTTCGCACGATAGGATTGTCATCCCAAGTAGCTCTCTAACCCTCAGTCTGCGATTGTCCAACCCGATATCATGGCCATTCAGTGGTAAACTAGGCGATTTCCTCAACGGAGCGTTCTGTGCCCAGAGCTGGTTCAACCACATCGAAACTCAGTTTATGAACCATGAAAGGTGAAGAAGCAGGGTCCTCATAATACTTTTTCCGCTTTTCTTCGGTTTTGTAAGATGGTTTTTCTACGCAAAAAGTAGTGATTAATCAACACACGAAATTCGGTTTTCTCCATTATATCAAACTTATTTCCTTTCGAAGAATACCAAAGCAAAACTAAATGTCATAGGCTTGAAATTTATGGAGGACTACTAGAATGGAAGTAAATGGATCACTTTAGCAATGGCACAGCCATCTACCGGAAAAGTATGACTTTCGCTCTATCATCGTACATGCAAATAATTATTTTCAAATATTCGTTATAGCAAAATTATGCTATAGAAAGAGTTCAGTCCAAATAAATAAACCTACTCACAAAGAAATCTCTTATAGTTTTTTGTTTCCAAATTCAGTTTCTATTTAAGTCTCTGAAATAAAAAGAAAGGAGGAAATTTTCCATTATTTCACGCCTTATTTTGAAGCATTTAAAGCTAAATCCTAAAACAAATTTCATTGTTTAGAAAATGGCTAAATTTTATAATATGAATCAACACATTTATATATTATTAAACTTAAGAGAGATGAACTATTACGACTATTCAGAACATTTCATTTTTTTCTGTTGATCAACTTTACTAATAAAACATCAGAGCTTTGCGAAGAGCCTACAGTTTAAGACTTTTCTCAGAATGAACAATAACGTTGTTTTCAGAATGACTAAATATCGGGTTGTCCGAAAAGTTCGTAGGGATTATTTTAACAGGGAGATAAACAAAAATAGTTATTTATATAGTTATAGTATAAAATAGTTATAGTATAAAAATATATTTTTAGTATATTATGTAATTACCATTAATATTTACAAATTTTTACCAATGTAGTGGAAAGTCCATAATGCTTTTTTGCTAAAAATTAGAATATTTATTGCTAACAGGTTGTTTTTCGTGGAAGAACCTCTAAGTGTATGAGTTCCTTCCAATCCTACAAAATGTAAATCAATCTTCGGATGAAGACGGTTTTCGTTGCACATCGCACGAAGCGATTCGATCCCGCAGATTTCGCTCACTAAATTCGTGAGAGATCCATGCATCATATCTTCAGATAAACGGTCAAAAACGATCTGTCATTTTGCCGCCAATATTTAACTTATCTGCTATCTCACGAATCGTGGTACATGAATCTTTGGCTATTATGACCTTTATTTCCTCAACATCAGTGCTTGAGAGCGATGCCGGTCTTTCAGATTAAAATATCTCTGTTCAGAATAACGTGAAGACACGATTGACAATTTGTAAAACGATATGAGCATAAACGACAGTAACTCCGTTTTCACAATTAAAAAATAATTCGAAAAGGGACTAGACTGACACTTTTTTTTAGAAGGAAACTTTATTGAGTTGGACTGACCTGATGATTTACAGAAGGAAATTTGGTGATGACGTCGATGTGATGCATGTAAGTCTAAATGTATTCGTCGGTAAAATTCAGATATATCTCATTCTGACCTTACACAATACAAGTCGTAAACTTGTGTAGGGAACAGGTAGTGACGTAGATTCTCTTAAATTCCAAAAGAACTTAATGATGGCGCAATTGTGGTTTTTACACGAAGGTTACGAAATAGGCATTGAACGCAGATATTTTAATTCACTTAAAGCATTCCTACTAACCAATTAAAGTACTTATACACAATAGATAAAATAATGTTTCAAATATAAAATTATATCTGTTATCAGTAGATGATACAGTAAATAGAAGCATTTCGTGCCCAAAAATTCGATATATTTTCAAATAATCTATCAACACATCCTGAAATCGAAATCGAAATCATCATTACGATGTATGTATACAGTGTGTCCAGTATAAGGACTTACCCCCTCCCCCTTAAAATTTTTATTTCTGGACCGACTTTCATAAGCTTTCTTTTGTTGGATAGATCTCGGCAAACGGTATTAAGAAAGTGTATCACATGTTTTTTTGCGAATCTCATGGTTAACTGCGTGAACTTTTATGGCTCCCATTTTCGAGAGGTACTAAGAGGAGCGGGGCCTCGACTTGCCTTTCGCTAACTATGTTAGCATCATCAGGAGATGATTCAATCTGCGATGCCTCTGTGGTTAAGCGAAAAGTGCGTCGATGTATATATATATATATATATGTATATATATATATATATATATATATATATATATATATATATATATATATACATATATATATATATATATATATATATATATATATATATATATATATATATACATATATATATATATATATATATATATATATATATATATATATATATATATATATATATATATATATATATATATATATATATACATATATATATATATATATATATATATATATATATATATATATATATATATATATATATATATATATACATATATATATATATATATATATATATATATATATATATATATATATATATATATATATATATATATATATATATATATATATATATATATATGTATATATATATATATATATATATATATATATATATATATATATATATATATATATATATATATATATATATATATATATATATATGTATATATATATATATATATATATATATATATATATATATATATATATATATATATATATATATATATATGTATATATATATATATATATATATATATATATATATATATATATATATATATATATATATATACATATATATATATATATATATACATATTATTAAATAATATATAAAATGCAATTCATTATTTTCCTGGAGTATAAAATGAAAAATATAAGATTAAATCTTAGTACATTTACCAAGTGTATCCTTGTTTATCCTTTATCAACTAACGATAAACCTGTTTTTTTTAACTAAGTAAACATTTCTATTCTATTGCTTTAGGAAACATATTTTATAAAAGCAAATTATATTTCCTTGAACTTTATCACATATACTTATTAATATTAGTATTTTGTATAATCATGTTACATTTTAGATAATACTATGTTTATTTATCTATGCGGCTACATTCAATAGAAACGTTAACACATAATAGAGTTAAATTAAAAATCACTAAAAGAATATCCACAGCCTACTGAGGAAATATGTGGAAACATTTAAAGCTCCAAATACAATATTTTTTCAATACACAAATCATTTCAATACACAATCATCAATGATAGATGCTGAATTGAATTTTCCAGCTCATTTTATTGAAAAATTCTATTACTTTACTTTATTAAATTTATTCACTTTATATAAATTTGTTCTCTCTTTCTGGCTAGATTTTCATCAATCGAATATAATTTTTATATTTAGAGAAAAAAATATATCAGTAAGAGACCCACATGAAATCTGGAAAATAGGGTGTCTGTGTATAAGAATTTCCTATTCCAAAACCAAAAATGATTCTGTCACATATGACACTATATATGATATGACTTTATCATATGCAGATTTTAATCAGGAGCTATACACCATCATCACTACTTCTGAATCCTTGAAATATCTCTTTACATGTTCTTTCAGATTAAACTTGATCATCATAAATTTCAGACATTATTCGATGCGGTTGCTACAGTTTTGGTTTCAATTAAAATAATTGAGCATACATAGCATACAGAAAAAATAATTTTAGCTTTATAATAAATTAAAGTATTTTTGTATAGGAAAAAAATACCTGTTTATAAAGTGTTTTCGAATCAGTATGCAAGAATTTTGAAACGTAACTGCGGAAAGACTGACTGAAATGTAAATGTCACTAACAGACTGCTGTATTTACTATAATGTGTCAATTCACCACGGAAAGATACACGATTCAACAGCGAGTAGAAATTATTCGTATCTGCCATCAAAATGCCTATTAAGTTTGGGAGAAAATTAATATATTTCCGGCGAAGCGCACTTCTGGCTTAATGGGTTTATGAACAAACATATTGCAGAATTTGAGTCGATAAAAATTCTTAAGTCTTTCAGAAGTTAGCTTTTAATCTTCAGAAAGTCACCGATGCGGGTTTGGCGCGGAAGTAGTGATACGACCTTGTTTTCTTGAAGATGATGATGTAAATCGTATCACTGCTAATGGTTAACGCTATATGAGTATACTAACACAATATCTTAGGGTCTGAACTGATAAATGTTGATAGAAACGATGTTTTCTTTCAATAAGAAGGTGCAAATCGATTTATTACAAGTTTCTTGGACGCTTATTTCGCGAAATGATAATGTCAACTGACTAGCAAGATCATGTGATCTCACAATACTGAATGAGAATGATTGTGATCAAATATCAAAAGACGCAAGAATTTTTAACATAACAGACAAAATGATATGAGACTTCTGTCAAATGTCAAGGATTGTCATACCAACTCACAATACAAACAATATCGATATATGAAACACAATAAATGTACTATAAAAATATCGTACCATAAAAAAATATGAAGCTTAGTCTATGGAGGTCACAAAAGATATGGGTGAATGATATTGATTTATGTAGAGTTTTGGGGTGGCACAATTCCATAAAATCATGGAGACATATGCCAGAGGCCTAAATCCAGAACTAAGTGGAGAGGGGCTGGAAAGAATAATAATAAGAAGAAGAAGAATGACAAGAAGAAAAAGAAGAACATAATAGTATACGATTAGCAATTGAAATTAGCAATTGAAAATTGTTAAACTGTTAGGAGTACATACACAATTTCAAGTATCTAATTTGCAGTTAAAATAGTATCTTATTTTTCAGTTAATTACTTTTATAGTGTTATTTACATATATTTAAACTGGTTTGAACTAAAACTGTCTTCTAGATTTTAAATTTGGGAGTATTTTGAATATGTATAAGATGCCGGGGCAGTGAAATGGCAGATAAAAGGAAATGTTGTTTTAGTTCATTACGCTCAAATCTCAATGTATAGCAGAGGCATTTCAGAAGGCAGTGTGGAAAAAAAATTACGCAGCAAAAATAAATTGCGTCTTAAAATCGAATCAATTTGTAGGTTGCCTAGAAAGTCAAATGAATTTTTTTTTGGAAATAGTTATTACGGTGAATGAAATCCGGACACATCATTTTAATGACGCTGCGGCTCTTTTGTCGTAATTTCAATAGCGGACATCATGGACACATTTCAACTCGTAAATCATTTCGACGGTAATAGGCGTTAAGACAGTCCAAAATTAGAGGCTTAAGCTTTTCTGTTTGACATGTGTGTACAATAATGCGTATTATAGGCAAATATTTAGGGTTCTATCGGATTGTGAATGATTCACATATTTGCACATAATTTAGAAAAAACATATATTTTTCTTTAAATAAAATAATTTCAAATTAATTGATATAAAATAAAGTTAAAA